>JAGDQO010000046.1:0-600000 GCA_018342035.1 Solanum appendiculatum | reverse complement strand
AGATACAAAGGTACATACTGCAGTCAGGAAGTAGCTATCAAGATCCTCAAATCTGAGCGCTTGAACACGGAATTGCAAAAGGAGTTTTCCCAAGAAGTTTATATCATGAGGTCTGTTGGATATCATAGTACCTGTGGAGGTTATGGCTGTTCTAGATAAATCTTGTCTTCTTTCTATGCACTTAGCTTATTATGATCCGACATCTTCATTCTTAGTTACCATTATCTTTCTGTCTCTAGTTTTGTTTTGTCCTGAGATTACTTTTGTCTCCTGTGAAGGAGCAAGATTTGATTTGTTGCTATAGTGTTGGGAGAACTGCTTGTATTTCTATATTGGGTGAGAGCAGGCGTTCATTGTTTTCTATTGCTTTTTACTGCTGCAAGTACACGTGCTGACATGCAAATGTTCCCATCTGACGGATTCATCTTCCCTTCTTTTGCTCTAAGACTAGCTTAAAGAAATAGCAGATAGCTCATATCTTAAGAGTCACCATGTAATACTTTAGCTATCATCCCTGATCAATCAGCCAATATGTTTTTCTTTCTATGCGTTTGTTCTGTTTTCCTTTCTGGGATGCAATAGTGTGTGTTGGGTACACACAGACTATATATAATTTCTCTGACACTTCATTCTATTTTCCATACTTAAATGCAATTGGGTGTGTCAGTTAGGCAAGGACTCTATATAATTTCAAGATTTAATTTATCTGACACTTCATTTTGCCTGTGCTTGCAGAAAAGTTCGTCATAAAAATGTTGTGCAATTCATAGGGGCATGTACCAGGCCTCCAAACTTGTGTATAGTAACAGGTATGTTAATAGCTTAATCGGGGAAATTTAAGCTTCAGACAACATATGGTTGTCTTCTACTTGCCTTCTCCAAATGAGTTCTCTTACTAGTGACTTTTACTTTAATTTTCTTAACTGTAGAGTACATGTCTGGAGGAAGCATATATGACTATTTACACAAACAAAAGGGCAGTTTTAAATTTCCTACTTTGCTCAAAGTAGCAATTGACGTATCAAAAGGGATGAATTACCTGCACCAGAATAACATCATACACAGAGACTTGAAGGCTGCCAATCTACTGATGGATGAAAATGAAGTAAGATATTATCTCAATAAGCGCAATAATGAAAATGTTTGTTGTCCATGGTATTGATAGATGTTTTCAGCTTTCAATATGCATAATTGCATATTAAGATTGATTAATTGCTTAATCTGTACCAGTCCATTTTTATCATGACTAGCTGAATATGAGAGTAAATCTTGCTTTTTGTTAGTTGTATTTGTGCAACTTTTATTTGACTGCAGATATGTAGGAGAGAGAACGTCATAAACCGAAGGATTAGTTCTTCAATTGCATATTGGATAGCCATCAGAGATGTCATCCAATAATTAATTGGACTTTTTAGTTAAAAAGTATCTATACTTAATGTTTTCTTTCTGACTCTTTTGCCAAGTGAAATTATGTTCATCTTATTGATGAGCTTCTTGAACTTGGGACATATCCAAAATAAAGATATGAGAAAGATAACTTATGTTTGGGTTTGGGGTTTCCATAGAAATTTCCATCCTTTGATTGTAAATATGATAAGGAACTTAGCAAGAAGATCATCTTTTAGTGTGAGCTTTATCATGAAATTCAAGTTTCATGTGGTAGCCAGAACCAAAACTGCATGTTATAAACATAGTTAAGGCTGAAAAAAATTCCGGGGGTCTTCCGGAAGTAGCCTCTCTACCTCCGTGAGGTAGGGGTAAGGTCTGCGTACACTCTACTCTACCCTCCCCAGACCTAACTGTGTGGGACTACACCGGGTATGTTGTTGTTATCTTCGTTCAAGAATGGGAAGGGAAAGGAAGAGGGACGGTCTAGTCCCACATAGTGAGACAAGATAACAATACTTCAAGGCTGTAAGCAGTTTCCAAATTTGAAGTGAGACAGAGGAAGGAACTAATACTTCAAGGCTGATTATTACTAATTCGTAATATACATAGAAAACTGAATATGACGAAGCAAAATCTTTACAGTCTGAAGCCTCCCTTAGTAAAAAAAAAAAAAGATTGGAAGGTTCAAAGAGGTTGGCATGCTCCTTGTCTTATAATGTACACCAGCTCTGCCTTTCTCTACAGTCCTAGTGTAAAACTGGAGACGGAAGTGTGTGAAATGGATTTAGGATGTTACTTTTACTTTTGATTCTTTAGTTTTCATCAAATTTTGTGAGTACTGTTCAAGTAGAGTTAAACTCTTTGGTGAATTTGCTTGGACTAACCAAAATATTCTAAAGTTTTTGGCATGGTTTGTTCGGTTGTGGCGTTAGTACCTTTTCTTGGACTATAGTCCATCCTCTCAATCCCTTGAAATCAGGTGTTGGTGAATTTTGAGGGTATAAGTTGGACTTTCAGTTGTTTGCACTTGGCAGTCTGTTTCTGTTTTCCTACTTATAGCATAAAGCTTTTTTATTTTCTAAATTTCTTGGAAATCATATGCATCATGTCCCTTTTTCTACTGCAAGGACCTAAATTAGCTTGCCGAAGCCATGCAATAGCAAACTGTCATTCTTATCAGTTTTCATTTCTAAGTCCTTTCATAAATAATCAGTCTTTTTCTAGTTTCATCTAGCCACTATGCTAACACAACATATTCTGTTTCATATCAAGTTTTACCCAGTAAATTATTATTTCAGGTTGTTAAAGTGGCTGATTTTGGTGTTGCCAGAGTGAAGGCACAAACTGGTGTCATGACTGCGGAGACAGGGACTTATAGATGGATGGCCCCTGAGGTATGCTCTGGTCATCAACATTAATATCAACAGTATATTTGGTGTTACAACTACCTAAGCTAGCACTGAACCTTGAGTAAGGAGTGAGCTGTGAGAGGGATGCAGATCTTAAATTTAACGTGTGCATATTAGATATTGTTAGAGTGGGTAAAAGTCTCACATTGGTTGGGGAATGGACTGGTGGTCTGCTTACATGGACTTAAGCAATCCTCCCCTCATGAGCTAGCTTTTGAGGTTGAGTTAGGCCCAAGTGCCATATCTTTACATGGTATCAGAGCCAGGTCCATCCCCGTTTGGGCTCCCGGTCCACGCGTGAAGGGGGGTGTTAGAGTGGGTAAAAGTTCCACATTGGTTGGGGAATGGACTGGTGGTCTGCTTACATGGACTTGAGCAATCCTCCCCTCATGAGCTAGCTTTTGGGGTTGAGTTAGGCCAAGTGCCATAGCTTTACGTGTGCATATTAGATATGACACCCAAAGAAGGTTAAGTTATAAGAGGAAAGACATACAGAAAGGGAGGGGGAGAGAGGAACTAATGGTTCGCACAATTGGTTTTTGTAATTGGTTAAATGCCGATGTGTGCACGATTATGACCAAACACCTCCAATCTAGCTTTAGGCTGATATTTGCTTCTAATGGAAAATTCAGATTCTTAAGGTAGCAAATTAGACTTTTAGTTCCAGAATTAACTGTGGCTTCGGTTGAGTTTTATCATTCAATTTATGAATATTATGTTTTAGCAGTTTCAGCACTCATATCCATGTAGAATATTCTTCAGTAACTTGTGTGTAATCCAATTTATGCAAGCAACTGTCCCATTAACCCAGCGACAATCTTTCCTTTAATCTGGTACAGGATTTTTCAATAATGCTCCTCCATTAAGTTCTGGTACGTCCATAGTTTGTCAACCTTGATGAATTTTATCAAGAGAGGTTCTAGCCTATAGACCAACAATAGAAGGGTTTCTTTCATTTTCTTCAGGTCTTTGTTAGGTGTCTTTGCTCTACACAAAAGAAGGTAGGTGCATAGGCATTTTGTTCGAGGAGGCCAAAAGTTGGGTCAGTACCAAAAACCCGACATGCCATCTATTTGAGAAGTTGACCAAATACCATGTATTTTTCCCAAAAGAATAAGAAAAAATATTTTGGTGGGTTATAGGGTCAGTTAAACTGCTCCTTCAGTCAACCTGTAAACTTTTATGCAGAATAGCTCTCTTTTTTATAACCGTGGTGTCCAGACCAACTTGTGGGTGGCAAAATAAGTTGAGGGCATAAAATTGTAGAGACAACTGACAAGACTACTCAACTATTTTCCAAGTCTGAAGATTTGTTTGCCTTATTTAATTGTTACTTCTACCTGTATTTGCTTATAACAGATCTTTGTTCTTGAAGGTTATAGAACACAAGCCATATGATCACAAAGCAGATATTTTCAGTTTTGGGGTTCTGTTATGGGAATTGATGACTGGAAAGGTATTTATCTGTGGTTATTTTGATATTAAGTCACTTTTTGTTGTTGTTGTTTCGTTGTATTTATCTCTTTATTTGATTATCAGCTTCCATATGAGTACTTGACCCCACTACAAGCTGCCATTGGAGTTGTCCAGAAGGTATGATATATTATTATCAAATGTGACCATGATGGCTGGATGCATACTTGTGCCTACACAAGCATGCAGACACATAATAAAGAAAATGCATATATGATGCTAGTTCTTTTCTAATGGATTTCAGGGGTTGCGACCTGCTATGCCCAAACATACTCATCCAAAAATTGCTGAGTTACTGGAGAAATGCTGGCAACGAGATCCAACATCAAGGCCTGATTTTCCTGAAATAATAGAGACATTGCAGCAAATAGCAAAAGAGGTATGTGCTTTTCTTTTACATTACCCAATCAATCCTATCTTTATTGTTGCTCCAATGAAAAATTTAATGTGAATACATACTGCGCGAATAATTGATAGATTAGAAGACATGAATTGATTCACCTAGTGAAAACGTACATCTTTTAATTTATTTTTTGTTTGCCAAAAATCAAGTTGGCAAAAGGAATGGTCACTTTTCATGAAGTTCAACAAATTTGACACCCATAATGTGAATTTGTAATGAGTGGTTAAGTTGAGGGTTCTTCTCCAATCTTCAGCATCCAGATTCCAAAATCACTTTCCTTCTTTTCTTCATTGTTACAGTTGTGTAATTGTCATATCTACTTAAAAGGACCTTCAGTCCGCCCTTCCTTGAATTATTCGGTCATGCAATACTTATTGAATACAAGGAAGAAAATGCACTTTGACCCGTCATAGTTCTCAATCATTTCGTGGCACTGGGTGTGGCTGAACCATCTACGATGGGGAAGCTAATGCACAGGGAAGAAGCTTAGATAAAAGAATACGTTCTTGCATTGCTTTACTTATTATTGCTTTGATTTATATTTCAAAAGTCCTCGATTTCTCCTCATGTGAAGACATGTTAAAATGTTAACCTTCTATTGTATGGGTCAGGTTGCAGACGAGGAAGATGATCGTCGCAAGGAGAAGCCGTCTGGAGGATTCTTTTCAGTCCTCAGACGTGGACACCACTAAGTAGATACACTTATAGAGAATGTCGATAAAAAAGTTATAATCTGATAACTCACTTCTAGCTTATTTATCCCACATTGTACAGATTTTTTTCCCGATCAATGTTGCCATTTTCACTAGAACGTTTTTGCTAATTATTTTGAGATAGATACCCTTCTTTCGGTGGTCATTCTCTCTTTTAGCATTTTCTTCCTTGTGTTCAAGAAGCTAACCAAGAAAGAAGCTTTTGAGTTTTGTGTGGAGCTTGCAGAACTCAAGCAAAGTTTACCAGGGAATGGTTCGGTTCACTCTGGATTTTCCCTGGTCTAAGATGTTTGTTGATTGTACAAGAATATTGTGCTTTTTATCTCTTAACAAGCAAATCTTTTTCCAGTTTTCAGTCAGTCGTAGGTCCTTTGTTTTCTGTTCTCTCATTATGTGTTATTGCATCGCGAAAAGAGAAGAGTTCGTTCCATGAATTGTAGGACTATATATGGATAAAAGACTTCAATGCAAGTATAGATCTGGTCTAGGCATTTTTTCATTTTCTGTGTACTCTGTTGGTGTTACCTAGCAATGAGCTTTGTCACTGGCGGATGAACAATATCTTACCTAAGGGGACTGCACTAAGCACTACATTAATGATTCGAACCATTATAAAAAATACCTATGTCAACTGCTCTCCTTTTCTTTTTTGTTCTTTGTTTACTCTTCTAATTTGCAGGGAAGTCGACTAGCGTAAAGCGACAGTAGACTGATATATCAACTATCTTAGAAAAAGAGATCAATTCACCCTCTACTTGAGTTTCCCTATAATTAGAACAATAACTTATATAATAAGGACATCATGAGTTTTTGTATTAAACTTGTAATTGGACATGTAGAGTGTATTTAGCAAAGCTTATGAGTTGGTCATATTAGCTTATAAATATTTTTGGCTTATTATGCGTTTGGTAAAAATCAAAGTACTTATAAGTCCAAAATCGTAACTTGATTATAGTGGTTTTGTAGCTTATAAATATTTTTGATATGATGAACCTTTTATGATTTCTATTCCTACTATCTCTCTATTCGATTTTCATAATTCGTCTTCTTAGACGCGTTTTTGTGGAGTACACTAGGGTGAATAAGGACATATATAATGGAGTCAAGACTTGGATAAATGACATTGGTTAGGGACTTGGAGCAACTCTTAGTTACGATGGAATTGCACCAGGTTACGATTCATTATTAAACTAGTTGAAAACGTTCCATAACTTGGCTATTTGTGAATAAATAGAATCCCCACCTAATTTTTATGAAATAAGAAAACCATTTTCTTAAAAGGTATTTATATAACCTTATTTTGAAAACCAAAGAAGAGGTAAGGGTTCCGGCATTTTTCTGATGGTGTTAGAAATTTGGGAAAATCCACAAGTGCAATTTACTGGCTTATTTAAAATGTTTTGTGCCTAAAAAGAAGTGTAACTTAGTTGTAAAGGGAATTTTGAAAGGACTTGCATGAAAGAAAATGTTGAGCGCTTAATTATTTCTATTACAAATTTTAATTGTGAGTGAGGTGTTAAATAAGTTGAGTTATAATTCACATTTTCATTTCATTCCAATTGCAGTCAATTTTAGACTAAGTAATTTCTAAACAATCTTATTTATTAACTCAACTTATTTTTGACTCGTTCAAATTCACTTCTCTTCCTTTAACACATGTACTCACAAGTAATTTAGTTATCGCTTTTACAGGATTGTCAAAATACTTAATAACACCTTGGTCTTCACTTGCTTTATTCGAAAATCCACAAATTTAAGAGAAAGCAAACAATTGCTTCGTTCAACTACCAATTATTTTTTTTACTTTTAGCTAATTCCATATTTAAAATCTTTCCTCAATTTTAACTCCAAATCTTTTCAAAATCTCTCCTTATTTTTTTAGTTCTTCCATTCTAAATCTTTACCTTTATTTTATGCTTTCCATATCTTTTCAGAATCCAAGTATTTATTAAAAGCTAAATAAATATAATTACAATTTTATCTAATATGGAAAACACTTACAGAGGCTAAAAAATTTGATTAACATTTCCCAGACTTCATGCTTTTATAATAGTAAAGAAAAGACACAAACATACTTAAGAATACACTAGCGAGATTAAATTGATTATTTCACTTCAATTTATTTTAATTTACTAGTTGAAATGAAACATGTTCTTCAAAACCAAGCACTTAAAAATCACCCATAAGATGAAAATCATATTTGTGTAGGTCATAAGTGCTTAATTTTGAAAATTTTACATCTAATAAGTCAATAACTAGAACCATTATACGTTAAAAGTTGAAATGATATCTTATAACCACTTATAAATTAAATAGAAGTAAATGGTCCTTTCCGATCTATTATAAGTAAAAATAAAGATCATTTATATGTAAAATGATCTCTCATAAAAAAAACAACATAAAGCGAAAAATAAATTTATAAAAAAGACTACAAAACCAAATCTCCTAAATTGAAAAATGTTTTACTTGTCTAAATATTATTACCATTTTCTCGATGCGTTGATTTGACATGATAACTTTTTAGGTCAAGATTTGAACGTGAACTACAAAACCTTGCTCATGTGCTGCAAGCCAAAAAGCAAACTTATGGCATGGTAGAAAGAAAAAAACTTGGCTAATTAACCTCCTCATTTATCGTTACTTATACCATTTGTCCGATGCGAGTAAGTATTTACCATGATTCTTTTTCTTCTTTTTTTCGATGTCAATACCATAATTAGTCAATCCCAAGAGAACCATACTTCTTTTTTTTTACATCTCTTAACACAACACACAAACTTTATACCCCACCTTCAATATAGGAATATAACGTTTTCCAATTGCAGCATTTCCCATAACCGAAGCATTCATTCAAAAACATGTTTTTTTTCAAGCTGAAGGATTAGAGGAAATTAATTAAACCTCAAGAATACATAGGAATTATAAATCATGGATCAACTTTCTTCATCTCTCAAGAAATCATTAACACCTCATGGTTCTTATAAGAAGGTCTCTGCTGCCCACGATTTCGAAAACCAACCTATACTGGCTCATCGAAGCCCGGAAGCCCCGTCTGCTTCCTCCTCCATCAACTCCTCCTCGTTGACGACAAGGTCCTCCATTGATCTTAATGACCGACGAGAGGTCATTGTGAAGATTGATGGTGGAGAAAAAAACAATGGAAACGAACATAATATGTTATGGCACGAGACAAGTTACGAATTTTGGAGAGAAGAAATGAATAACGGGCCCCAAAACAACGTCCCGAAGACATTCCAGCGTGGCAAGGACATGCCTGAGGATCCACCCTCCAGATTAATTGGACAGTTCTTGAATAAACAAAGAGCTGTTGGATGTGAACTGACATTGGACATGGACATGGAAATGGACGAGCTGAGGAGTCATCCGAAACCTGAAAATGATCATAGCACTGCTGGATCGAGTCCCCTAATAAATTTCCCCCCTGATTACAAACACAATCATAGTCATACGACATCAAGAGAACTTAGAGTCTCATTTCAGGATCCGTCACCATCTAGTAACGTGGTTGACATCGAGCCTGACCAACCTTATAATAATGATTCATCAAGTGATGAAGAGGATGGTGAAACTAGTGACGCAACACCCAATGAGCAAAAGCATCTTAACCAAAGAAGGACCATAAACATGAATAATTCTCCAGATGATAATAATAACAGCAACAATACTTATTACACTCCTAAAAACGGTGTTGGTGAAAGTGATCAGGTGCTAAGGTGCACTTCGTTTCAAAGAAGAGCGAGTGTATTAGGGAGAGCAAAGACAAAATCAAGGCTAATTGACCCGCCGCCTGACATACCTGAGAGGAGATCAGGAAAAATTGGAAAATCTGGTCAATTAAAATCTGGAGTGTTAGGAAGAACTTCGGGGATGCTAAAGCCACCAGAGGAGGAAGATGATGATCCATTATTTGATGAAGATCTTCCAGATGAATTTAAAAAGGACAAAGTTGATTGCTGGACGCTGTTACAATGGATAAGTCTTATTGTAATTGTTACAGCTTTAATCTGCACACTTACAATTCCATTGTTGAAGAGCAGAATATTAAGAGGACTTCATTTGTGGAAATGGTTAGTTTTGGTTCTTGTTTTAATATGTGGGAGATTGTTATCAGGATGGGTGATTCGGTTAGTTGTGTTCTGTATTGAGAGGAATTTTCTATTGCGGAAAAGGGTACTATATTTCGTTTATGGTGTTAGAAAACCTGTCCAGAATTGTCTTTGGTTAGGGTTGGTTTTAATTGCTTGGCATTCCATGTTTGATCAGAAAGTTGATACAAATAATAAGTTCTTGGGGTACATCAATAAACTGATGATATGTATGCTAATTGGGACAATGTTATGGTTGGTGAAAACTCTCATGGTTAAAGTCCTAGCATCTTCATTTCATGTTAGTACTTTCTTCGATCGAATTCAAGACTCATTGTTCAACCAGTATGTGATTGAGACATTATCAGGTCCGCCTTTGCTTGAAATCCATCGATCTCAAGAAGAAGAGGACAGAACATTGGCTGAAGTTTGGAAGCTACAGAATATTGCAGGGGCACAGTTGCCACCAGAACTTAGACCCCCACTTGCTCCTCGATACAGTAGTAAAGGTGCAAGTGTTAATGGTGGGCAAACACCAACACCAAAACCATCAAGAACAGTAAGTATCGCCATTTCTGGTCCCTTGTCAAAAAATCCAGATGAACCGAACCAAGGGATATCCATTGATCATTTGCATAAGTTGAATCCCAAGAATATTTCAGCTTGGAATATGAAGAGATTGATTAAAATAGTTAGATATGGTGTAATATCTACGTTGGATGAGCAAATACTCGATACCAAAAGAGAAGATGATTCTACTACACAGATAAGAAGTGAATACGAGGCCAAAGTTGCTGCCAGGAAAATATTCAGAAATGTTGCCAAGCCTAGGTCCAAGTAAGTTATTTCATAATTTCCAGTTAAATATAATTAAGCCAAAACATTTTTCTAGAACTAGAAGACATCGAACTTTTTAGAGGTTAAAATTAAGGTAAGAGAGCACATCATTTTACTAGTTTTTTAAGACTTTCAAGAGCAAAACCTTCTCTTATTTTCCTGTGAGGACATGACAAGTAGATTTTTTTTTTAGCTGAAAAAAGATAAACGAATATGGCCTCACAAAACAAGAAAAATAACAAAAAAGAAGAGAAAAAAGGAAAAACTAACCAGATCATTTGCAGCATTGCATATTCAAGCTTGTCCTGCTTCTTCCCCTCATCTTGTGCTAATACAGAAAAATACGTATCTGTAATTTTTCCTCAGTTTGTGATCCTTTTACGTTTCTTTCTTGTTAAATAATAGTACCTAATTTATGGAGATAACCATTTCATAGTCCTGAATCATTTCCAATTTTGGAATTACTACTGCTATACTGCATACCGATATACAGCTTTGGTTTAGCCAGCCACCTGGTGTAGTGAGACTTTTATTAATCTTAATTCTTAAAGTTTTGATCAGTTACACTTTTCCATATCTTTTGATACTTGCTATTTCAGACAAAAGGATCCATATACTTAAAAAACAGTCAACTGGTCATATTACTTCAGTAAATTTAGTCCCAAACTTTGTTCTTCTAACAGGTTCATCTATCTGAAGGACTTAAGTAGCTTCTTGCGAGAAGACGAAGCTTTGAAGACTATGAATCTTGTGGAAGGATCACCTGACAGAGAAAAGATCAGTAAAGCATCACTCAAGAACTGGGTGGTAAGAAATGATCATAGAAGCAATGGATTTAACTTCTAAATCACTTTAAAGGAAATTACCCCCAATCAGTGGAACTAATATAACCTGGAAATAAGACAAGGACCCTTCAACAAGAAGTTAAATTGCACTGATTGTATGCCAGTGGATACAAGATATATCCGCAAGGAGTTTAACTGTACCTTTTCGCTCATTAATTCTTGATGAAGTTGAGCACATACTCTTGTGATCTTATCAAATTGCAGACACAAATAGGACTATCAAATAACTCTCCTTAATTTTTGTAGGTGAATGCATTTAGAGAACGAAGAGCTCTAGCTTTGACGCTAAATGATACAAAAACAGCAGTGAACAAACTTCATCAGATGGTGAATGTTTTAGTCAGCATCATCATTCTGGTCATCTGCCTTGTGATTTTAGGGATTGCAACCAGCAAGTTCTTGCTCTTCGTCAGCTCTCAAGTCGTTGTTGTGGCATTTGTATTTGGAAACACATGCAAAACCATATTTGAATCTATTATTTTCTTATTTGTGATGCATCCCTTTGATGTGGGCGACCGATGTGAGATTGATGGAGTTCAGGTATATAGCATACTTTCTTGATCTTTTTTCTACTTTGTTATGTCTATTCAACCATAACACTCCATCCTTTTCATTTTACATGACAGTGTCAGATAGGTCATATAACTTAAGAAAGAAAGACATTTGACACATACCAAAAGCACCGTTAGAGCTTGTGGTCTTAAACGTGTCATGACAATTCTATGGTTATAAGAGCATGTCATTGCGGGTAAAAGGGGAAGTTTAACGTTAAAAACTTTCCAAATATAAAAAGGTGTCATTCTTTTTAGATCATACTTATGTATCATATAAAATGGAAGAGTGGGAATATTATTGTTAGTGTATTTATGTGTTTAGTAAGGCCTGATTTATATATTTTCGATTTTCAGATGATTGTCGAAGAGATGAATATTTTAACTACCGTCTTCCTGAGATTTGACAACCAAAAGATAATATATCCAAATAGCACTCTTTTAACAAGGCCTATTGGCAATTACTACCGCAGTCCTGATATGGGAGACTCGGTTGATTTTACGGTCCACATTTCTACACCAGCAGAGAAAATTGCTGCTATGAAACAAAGAATACTCAGGTATATGTTTGTTCTTGTCATCCAATATAATCTTCTATCACCACTGCAGCAAGTATGTAGAACATGGAAGATTTAAATAAGTATGAGTTATGATTGGACATAATATTTATGGCTTGCTATTGCAGTTATATTGAGAACAAGAAGGACCACTGGTATCCCTCTCCTTCGGTTGTGTTGATGAACCTAGAAGATCTAAACAGGTTGAAACTATCTGTATGGATTAGACATAGAATTAACCATCAGGACATGGGAGAGAGATGGAACAGACGAGCTCAATTGATTGAGGAGATGATTAAAACTTTCAAAGAGTTCGACATTGAGTACCGGCTGTATCCCATTGACATTAATGTTCGTGGTATGCCTCCCATTACCTCCAACAGGGTTCCCTCAACTTGGCCTACTGCTGGGAATTAAACACGAAAATCTAATAGGAATTGGCTCACAAATGCTCCAATTTCTAGAGGCGAGAGTTTTGTTTTTGATGTTCTTTTATTAGAATATGAAATTCAGGCCATGGGGTTTTTGGTGCCTTACCCTATGGTCTAGGCAGAAGTTGTTTTCCACTTTTGAAAGTAGACAAGTTTTCAATAATTAGCAGTTTTTCCCTTATAACATAAGCAGATCCAGGATTTGTGATACTAAGTACCACTTCATCCACATAGTGACAATGGAAGTAAAATCAGTATAAATACATCTACTATTTTTTTTTTAAAATCATGCAATTATATAAAAGAGTTTGAACCGAAAGTAGTGAGTGTGTCTCTATATGCTATCGAGGATGCACATCTATCCATGCCTATTATATATTATACCTGCTACGAAGATACACATCTATCCCTGCCTATAAAAGATGAATATATCAATCAAGGGGAGATTACAAGGATATTTTTGGGATCATTTATACTGGATATAAAATGGATTACAAGAACATACAGTTCGAGATGGATTGGGATCAAGTAGGATTGTAATATTGGTGGATTCACCTATAGACGAGCCCATAAAGTGCAACTCTTGTAATGATAAATTTAATAGGAGCCGGCTTTTGCTAAATTACTTTGAACTGAGATTCTTTTAATTAATAGTAAGCTAGAAAGTCCCCCTGCAATGAATATCGCCTTCGCAAGAAGGGAGTGGTTAGTTGAGAGAATTGCATTCAGTTGCCCGAATTCTTTTAGTACAGGAATTCTTTCCACCTACTGATCCTTGATCTAATAATTATTACCATACCACGAATAAAATAATGGGACATAACTTCCAGCTGACCTTGCTTAAAATCTGCGGCTGGACATCAGAAATACTGAAGCACGGCTGCACAGAATTATTGTTCATGTTGGAGCTACATCATTATAGCCTCTTGCAGTGGAAGGGCAAGCTTGTTGTCTGATACTTGTTGGAGAGGTTCTTACTTCTTGACCCAAAGAACTTGTAAATACTCCTTAGTCCACCGATGGTCTCGCAAATCTCGCAGAATGGTGGATGTTGAATTATTGCTGACAGTTATTTGGATACCATCATAAGACAGAATGACAATATTTTTGCTACCCAATGTTTCTCTACAGAGCTGTAGACATTGTAACGTGATTGGTTAGGTAGAGCAATCTATGCTGCAAATAGGTTTTGCCCTCATGTTTGTCTTCCACTATTATGAATAATCACCCAAACAAGGACCTTGATCTTTAAGAATTTGCTCATAAAGCCTGCGAGAGTAATGATTGCATATATTGCTTACACAGGATATCTTGCAACAATTTGTTTCTCCATTTTGGGTGCAAAACGCTGTGATTGCTTACTTCTGAGCTGCATTGAACTGCTTATGCAGCTTGATTTGTTTGTTGGACTTCTATGCAGGAGTTTTGCGATTGTGAAACACAGGTAACTTAGGCCAATAACCAGATATTAAATGTTAGAACAGCTCACGATATTCAGCAAAATTTTAGATGCTTCAATAGCTGACAATAATGGTTCGACAAAAAGCGACATGCTTCAACGATTAATGATGATTTACCTGTCTCTTATCAGCTGTCTCGCTATTGTAACAGAAAAGTGCATGTTTGAGGATATCAGTTGATTGTGTTTCTACTCAATCATAACCAACTGGTTTGATAAGGATCAACCCAATTCAACCTCTTCTGCTTCTTCTTCTTGCAGTCTTTCGTGATATCATCTTTATGTATTAACATCTAGGACTTGTGGCTGTCATGATATCCTTTCATGTATAGAGGCATTATAATTTGATAACCACTCCATGAAACTTTTTCCCTTAGCAATGAAACATCCAATGTTCTTCCTATCAATCCTGAGTGGACATCCAATCCGCAGCAGTATTTCCTTGATCAACCGTTTCACAGGGGATTCTCCTCTCACAACACTGTGTTTTCCTGCTCCACACACCACTATGATTTCACCTGGAAGAACACGATTTTCAGCAAGAAACTTGAATTGAAGCTGATGAAACCATTGTAATATGATCACATAAGCAGTAGTCAAATGCATCCCATGCAAGTCCAGCTTCAACTCTGAAGGCTTCCACTGAATTGTCTCCTCCAAAACCGAGGATCCAACCAATATCTTCACCAAAACCGCTTCATTCTCATCCAGATTGTTCATTAACTCTTCCAAAGAAAGAGGGACACTCTTCAGATCTTGCAGTAATAGACTAATTGTTGGGCAGGAATTCAAAACTGAATTGTAAGTTCTAATAGAAAACGGAACACCTGAAGCTTCAATATTTTGGAGCGACGAAACCACTTCTGACAACTCATTGTGAGATCCAAATGAATTAAGCACCATATTCGAGCTAACTGTATCTAATTGAAATCCCATACTCTCCATTTCAAGTACAATCCTTTTCATATCTCTTAAGTATCCTGATTTCCCATATGAATAAACTAGAGACCTAAATTCAAACTTTGACAATTTCAGTCCTAATTCCTTCATCTCTTCCATCAATTCCTCAGCTTTACGCGGTAATCCAATAAGACAGAATCCTTCAACCATTGATGCATACCCTCGTTGCTTCAAATAAACAGAAGAGGAACACAAGAGAACAAGCTTCAATTTTGTACAAAAATCTAAAACTCCTCTCTCTGAATTGTGCTTAGATTGTGAATGAATTAATTGAGAGTAGAAACTGCAAAAATCTCGTTCTCGGCTTCCCAATTTAGATACCGTTTCAGTAACTAGGGTTTCAGCTTCATCAAATCTCTCTACCTTGTAAAGCAATGCAACCAAATCTGCCACTAGTTTCGAGTTCCAATCAAACCATGACGCTTCACTGATTTCCAAATACAACTGCAGATAACATTTTGCTTTGCATTTAATTGAAGATATCGCAAACAAAAAATAGTATGACAAATTGAAAACACATAATGATACAGCTGAAAACAAACAATTTGCTTCGCATTGAGTCGCACCTAGCAGTGATCAGTTAGTAGGAAAAATTGAAACACACAACTGCAAATAAATATTCTGCTTCACAGTGAATCAATGAAGAGGACAAACTGAAATACATGATAACAGAGAGACGTACGGGGAGAGCAAGAGAACAGAGACGATGATGAGAGGTAGTAGTAGGAGATAAAAGGTGAGATAGAGTACTGAGAGCGACGTGTTTGGAAGATGAGCCGACGAATTTGCGAAGTAAGCGGCGGGTAGCGGAGAGGTCGTCGGAGTCGGTGGCGATAAGGGTGGAGAGAAAGCGGTGGCCTTGTTTGCTCAATGAGCACCGAGGACCTGGCCGTGGATGACAGTTCCAGAGGCTTAGACGGTGACTTAACAGCGGCGCCGGCGCCGGAAGTTGGATACTTCCAATCATCTCAAGAGATTAAAAATTAATCAATCAATTAATTATGTTCCTATCACAATTTTTCCACAAAAGTACTCTTCATCTCCCTATTGGGCCTAAAATCCCCTGACGTCACCCTTCCCTCTTTTTTGCTTTTATCTTTAACACCTAAATGATAACCACAATTAATAACTTTATTAATGACCCGTCATTATCCTATTAACTATCCTAACAATTAATTAAACTAATTAAAAAGACCACAAAATATCCACCCGCTCCACCAAAAAGCCCCATGCGTTAAAATCTCCATATCTTTTAATCCAACCCTTCATTGGCAAGAACAAAGGGGTTGATTTGTCTAGTTGGATTCAAATATTGTTCCAAGAAAAGCCTATTATTGATTTTTTATTTTGGGCACAAGGCGACTAAACAAAATTTATTTGTCTAGCTGTAATTATTTATAACCATTATGGTGTATAATATGTATAACATATACATATTGATTATTGGCATATTATACAATGATTCTATGAGCTAAAATTTGTAAAAAAATAATAATAAAGATTAGGATTATTTTTGTTGTAGGATTTGTAGTGTTACTATGTAATATAAAAACTTTAAATTATAATACTCTTGTGTATATTGATTATTACTATGAATTTCAATTTTAATTTTGCCTGTTTTTGTACGTTGAGTAAAACAGAGACAACACATTCTCCCAAGTTGAAATTCAAGTGGTGGCTAACACTTGAAGGGGATGTTTAATATTGCCAATGGAATAGACAAAATTATCTCATTGATTAGGATATTAATTTTGCAAATCTATAGAATTGCTTTGCAGGAGTATTATATATAAATAATAATGTATCTGCTCGTATAATAATATATAAATAAATTATTATATATATATTGTTATAACTTATATAAGAGCATCGTAAATAGAATACCTGAAATTTCTTATAAACCAAGAGACAAAAATAAAACTCAATTCAAATTTTCATCAAACATACACAATAAAAGTTGAGGAAGAAAAAAATACGGAGGAGGAAAAATGTCCATTGATCCCAATGTTAATTTAGTGGAAAACAAATCTACCTAGCCAAATGGAAAGAAATTTTAACCATCAAAGACAACGATGTAGGGGATAAAACTATTTCTCTCTTAATTAAAGGTTTTAGATTCAAGCTTCATGTATGAATTTTTTTTTTTTAATAAAGAGTGTCATCACCAAATGGAACCTACTTAAGCACGAATCTGAATTAGTCAAATTCTACGGCGAATAACACCGCTAGAAAACATCTCAAAAAAGAAAAACAAAATTCAAGCTCCTAGTTTTATCAACTTTTAAACCAATTCAAACACTCTCTCAAGCCTAAAATGTGTATAATCATAAAAAATTATGATGCAATGAATATAGCTATTGTTTTCTTAATTAGAAATTTCGAATTCGAAACTTAAATAAGAAAATTAATAAAAAGCAGTAGGTGCAAATCCAATGTTGTGACTAGTGATGGTATGACGGGTGGAACCCACAATTTGCTTGCATAACTCTCTCCTCTCTCTGCCCACTGCCACCCGTCAAACAACCTGCTGTCCTCTTGGTTCAAACACTCTCTCTGCTATTTTGACTCTTAGCAACATGCAGCAGAGCAGAGCACATAAAGAAACAATTGAAGAATGAAGATACAGCTTTATTCCCAAATTTAATTTAACATGAGTATGAGAAAGAGGGCCAGAACGAGCCTCGATTCGGCTGTTGTTAATGTATGGAAACAGGAGGTCGGCGATATCTCTACTAGAAATTTCGCTCACTCTCTCACTGCCTCTCAGGTTCTTCTCTTCTCTACCTTTACTTTCCCTCTTTATATATTGCCTTACTGTTTATGGTGGAAAATGATGATGTATCACTTTGGAAAGTTTGTTTGTTAGAGTAGAAGTGTATTTTACTAAATTAAACTTATTAATGATGCATTGTGACTCTAAATTTAACTACGATTACTTTATTTACTTGCTCTGTTTCATATTAATCGATCCAGGTTGACCTGACATGTCCTTGAAAATACTTTAATTAGAGGTATATTTTACAAAACTAACTTTATTAATGATGCTTTGAAACGTTAAATTAGATTACTACTATACTTTAGGAAGTTATTTAGTAGTAAGTAAGAGTAGTATGAGAAAAAAATAACAAGTCTCTGGATTTGCTAATGGACAAGTAAAATGGAACATTTATTTTTAGTACAAGTGGCAAGTAAAATGAAACGAGGGAGTATATAACATTGTTCAAAATTCGAATGTCTAAAATTGTTCAAAATTCGAATGTCTAAAATTGTTTGAATTTTTAAAAGCTTTTACTATTGTGTATAAATTGGGCTAGATGGAGCACCTTTTAGGCCTCTTAGCTGATTTCCTATAAATAATGTTTGAAGTCTGAGTAGCAGGTTAGTAGGTAGGAGTGCATTGCCTTGTTGTTCGTCCATTTTAGTAGTTGTAGTATTTTCTTTTGATTGCCGTTACTATCGGTTGTTTCTTGTACTTGACTGTAGTACTGTTCTGTGACTATCTGTTGTTTTTTTTAACTATTTGTTGTTTCTTGAACTTCTCGTACTTCTTTTTCTAGACTGCTTTGGACTGTCTTTTTCTTGAGTCGAGGGTCAACAAAATCCCTACAGCTGAGGCCTCACTTTGTGGGACTACAATGAGTATGTTGTTGTTGAAATGTTTGAAGTTTTTGTTGTGTTTGTAAGTTGTATAGTATGTGTGAAACAAAAGTAGTGCCTAAAATTAGAGAAGGGAGAATAGTGTAGCGAATTGTAGTATGTAGTATTTAGTATTTATTGTCTCTAGAGTTTCTCGAAGCTAAAAAAGAAGTGCCTGATTCTTCTCTTTCAATGTTGAATCAAGCACTTGATTGCTTTTTCTTGAGTTCGATGAATTTCAGTTCTAATTCAAGGGCTTGAACTTCTATATCTTGATTTATGAGCTTGGAATTAAGTTTGATTGATCTGTCATATGCACTTTAGTAGTCGCCACAGACATAAATTATGAATCAAATGCCACGAACAAGTAATGTTGATCTTGAACGCCTTGATTCTTATATTCCTTCGTTCTTTATTTTTCAAATGCTTGAAACTTATATAGAAATGCTTGAATGTTTGCCGCTAGTTGAGCAATGTTTAAAGTTCTTAATCTTCAAAGCTTTCTCTTGTGATTTGTGAATATTCTTTGGCTTATGGAGGATCCTATGTATAACTGTGGAGAGGAAATTGTAATGAAGAAAGACAAACTCCTTTGCTTTGATCTGATTAGTTACTTGAGCCCGCGTCTAATCATATTGAGCCAGTAGCAAAACTACATGACCTAGTGGCCATGAAGTGGATTGAGGTTCGCTATTCCTCTATATTGTGTCTGCCTCTTACTTATCGGGGAAAAAATAAAGTGGGTTGAGAATCCTGAAGTTTTAGGTTCAAATCCCCCATCATCAGAAGCAAAAGCACTAGGACATTTCTTCTCCTCTGCCCAAGCCTTGGTGGATGGAGTTACCTGTACCGGTGAGAAATAGCAGGTAACCTGTGAAATGCAGTGGCGGAGCCGCTAGTGAGATTCGAACACACGAGCACTGTCTCATTCCAAGCATTTGAAACCACTAGGCTATAACAACTTGTTGTGTTAAGGGTGTCCAAAATATGTTATTTAATCATTTCGTTCATTATTTTACTTGTATATACGGTATTTTTTCCGACGAATTGGACACCCTGACACCTATGTGGCTACGCCACTGCTCGTACGCTTAACATGTTTCTATTGGCCCATTGATTTGACTAGGCATGCCACACTCTAACATGTGGTATGATCTTATTGACTACATTATTTGACATGGTGTGTGAAGTGGCATGGGTTTGGGTCTCTAGGATAAGATGACATCAACTAGACCTTGGGCTATTAAAGTAGGCTCATTTATTGAAGCTCAACTAGATAGACTAACCAATGAAATTGTGCTTTTAATCAAACCCATAAATAACAAAATCAATTATATTAACCCATAATATTGATTTTAATTGATTTTAGGATAAGATGACCTCAACTGGACCTTGGGCTAACAACGTAGGCTCATTCATTGAAGCTCAACTAGATACAACAAAAATATACCCATTGAAAAATCCAACAAGTGGGGTCTGAAGAGGGTAGAATGTACGCAGAACTTGCCATTACCTCGTGGAGATAGAGAAGCTCAATTAGATAGACTAAACTAATGAAATTGGGCTTTTAATCAAACCCATAAATAATAAATTCAATTATATTAACCCATATTATTGAGTTAGATTAGTGTCTTGAATTTAAGACATAGTCAAAGTTTCTTATTCAGTATGATAAGGCAAGCTGTACATTTATGGAAAAGTTTGTCATGACAGTTACAGTGGTTTATCAAAATGTGTTTCGGATCCATGAAAGCTTTTCAACTAAACTTGTTGATCCCTTCTTTTTTCTTTCCTTTTTGGGTAATCGGCTTAGAAGTACTTTTGCCAAAGCTTAAGTACTAGGCGTGTCCGGTTCTGAAAACTGTCGGGTTTTGTTGTGTTCAGCGTGTAAATATTCTATGGAAACAGCTGTTTGGTAAGAGTTGACAATTGACATGTTTAGCTGGAAACTTTAGAGCTCTTTTCGCCGTAGGATTTGTTTTACTTTGGTTCCTATAGTAGTTTATTTCGCCAAACTCAAGTTTTTTTGTTATGTGTACTTTTTTTTTTCTATAAATAGGATGTCAATGTGTTTTCTATTGCATTTTGTGCTATCATTTACATTGTTCTTTTGGTTAAGAGATTTTTATATTAGATATGGAATTTTAAAGGAGAGTATGAATAACAAGCATAATCTTAGTGCAGAAAAATATCATAAATTGTAAGTTGATGACACTTCTTCGTATTCTTTCAAGATACTGAACAGATAGAAACAGTATATTGTGCTGTCCAAGTTATACAAGTTAATTTGTTGATCAAGCTTATACTTTGAAGTCAAAATTTTAATTCCTGGAGCCTCCATATAATTAGAGTGTTCTTCTACCAGGACTTGGTGTTGCATCTTGATGTCTTCAGGAAACTGAAGAAACACCGAGGTTGGGTGAATACAGTTAGTTTTAGTGCTGATGGTGACATTCTTGTATCGGCCTCTAATGACATGAAGGTCATTCTCTGGGACTGGGAAAGTGGGAAAACTGTACTCCCATTTCATTCAGGTCACGCTGACTATGTTTTTCAAGCAAAGATCATGCCCCACACTAACAATCAAAGCATTGTTACTTGAGCTGCTGATGGACAGGTAACTACTTGAGAGTTGTGCTTTTCCGTCTTGACTATGTTGCATGTTGATGATCTCCTTCCTATAAATTGTTCATATTGCTGGTTCTCGTTGATCTTCCTAAAAGGAGGGGATATATTTTTCCTCTTTAGATTCTTTTTTCAAAGTTGTGAATATATTAAGTAGCTAACAAGTTTAGTTTGTTACAACACCCACTAAGAAAGAATGTAATTCTATTCTTAGAAGTTGCAAATGATGATACTCATTGTAGGTGAGACACACGCAAATTCTAGAACGTGGATATGTGGCAACCAAGTTGCTAGCAAAGCATCAAGGACTTGCTTGCAAATTGGCAATTGAACCAGGAAGCCCCAATATCTTTTACACATGTGGGGATGATGGATTAGTTCAGCATGTGAGTTGGTGCTTAATTCCTAAACTTGGCTCCATTTTTATGTTAAGCTATGGATGGTAAACGACAGGTTTTGATGATCCTAGTAGATTACACCTCTTTGAAATGGTACATTTTTAGTAACCTTGCTGGCATGTGTGGTGTACGTGGTAATAAAATCTTATCGGTTTTTATCTAAAGACATTTTGAGATTTCCAATGGCTTCTCCCTTTCGTCTTATCTTTTTATATGGCTGATGCTCTGATTCAATGTGTTCTTACAGATAGATCTGAGAACAGAAACAGCTACAAAGCTTTTTACTTGCCGACCTTTTTGGCAAAGAAATTATATGTCTTTATGGCTAAGTGAAATTGCAGTGGATCCAAGAAATCCCTATTTCTTTGCTGTTGCTGGACTAGATGAATTTGCAAGAATTTTTTATATCCGCAAATATAGGTGGGATGGATCTGCTGATTTTGGTCAGCCTCTTGACCATTTCTGTCCCCAACATTTAGTTGGTATTAAGGTGTGGGAATAACCAGCTTGGCTTTCTCCGACCACAGTGAGCTTCTTGTTTCATATTATGAGGACATTATATATCTTTTCACAAAAGATATGGGGCTGGGACTCAATCCATCCCCCAGTTCCCCAGTATTTTATGACAGTTATGGAGAGGAAACGGACACTGATGATCAGTCTGGTGGATCTCCACCATTGGATGCTGGCACGAACTTTGGTCCACAAGTATACATAGGTCACAGATTTGGTGAAGAATTAAAAGGTGTTACCTCTTTTGGTCCCAGATGTGATTATATCGCGAGTGGGTCTGACTGTGGTCGAATTTATATATGGAATAAAAAGAATGGGGAGCTTGTGGGTGTTATGGAAGCAAATAAAGGCATTGTAAGCTGTGTCGAATCTCATCCTCATACCACAATGCTTGCTAGCAGTGGAATGGAGTCTGACATAAAGATATGGACCCCAAAAGCCATAAGTAGAGCTATTTTACCGACGAATATTGAGAAGGTATGTGTTATTCATACATCAGCATGTTCTTTTTTCTTTTTCTTTTTTTAATTTCAGTTGCCAATGAATCCTAATAATATACTTATAAACTACAACTAATATTAGTCGGACATCAGCTACCTGATGGATCAACTATTCAAAAATCAGAGACAATGTGTTCAAATTTGCATATTCAAAAATCAGAGACAATTCAAGGGAATAAATGTAAATACGGAGGTAGCTGTTGCACAGATTCAAAAGGAGATAATTGAAAGGATGGATCAAGTTTAAAGGCTCTAGAAAAGCTAGGAAGTGTAGTAGTTTAGTTAAGAAACTATTATAACTAGTTATTGGTTTTCGTAGGTTATGATTTTGGAGTGCTCTTATATGTAAACATTGGCTGTCTATGGTAATCTTTTCACGGTTTACCTTAAAAAAAAAAAAATCAGAGACAATTGTAGCGAAAGATCAACTACAATGTTAGCTTCATTGAAAATGATAATGCCATATATCTATGCTAACCATTTTGCATTTCCTATTTCCAGCGGAGACCTAAATTAAGCGACCCGAGGTGCCGTAGCACCTCTCCTTGGGATGAGATGTGGCATTTTTTCTCTCAATCCCTGGAAGATAGAGAATTTCACTTCAGAAACTGGCCAGTTGATTGACCATATGTCTTGACACAGACATCCCAATATGTCGTTCCACCATATTATAGCAGAGTTTCCGGTGTGGTTGAAAAGAAGGAAACTAGTTAATTTGTGGAGCAGAGAGTCAGCTTCTGAGTGTCAAGCATTGGCTTTTGCTTCTTTTATACTTTTGGTGTAAGATAGTGTGTACATTTTGTATATTGTTGGCTAGATCTTTGGGTGTATGTAGAGGTTTATGTACATATTTGGTGGGTGAGCCACCTACACTTTCTGTAAATAGCTTTTGACAATATCAACAAAATGACAGTTGATTTTTGTTAAGTGTTCTACATTGGTTGAACGATCGGTTTGTCACTTGATATGGTCATATACGAGATCTTACCTCATGAGTTAGCTTTTGAAGTTAGTTTCAGTCCATTTCTTAACGAATTTATTTGAAGAAGCTGCCAAACTTCGACTTAAAAAGTGTGTAGAAATTACAAACTCTTCATATATACGTTGTTGAGTATAAGATAAGGCTTTATGGAGTTCAGATGGTTTATTCTCTCTCTTATAAGACATATCTTTCACTTGGGGGATCTATTTAGGGAAATTTTCATAAGCAGTAAATATTAGGCCTTAGCTAGGACTCTTCTTTAGCTGCAGTTTCACTAATTACAATTCACAGTTACACTTTGATTTGCTACACATTGTATTCATTGTATTTTTTTTTACTAATTGCAATTCGCAGTTACACTTTGATTTGCTACACATTGTATTTTTTAGCAGGTTTGGCGAAAAAAAATACAAATACAAACTAACTAATTGCTTGAAACAAGGAACTGATCTTTTTCTGTTATGGTAAACTACTGAAATCACTCCCTAAAAATAAATCGAAGACCCAAGCAAATTCAAATACAAAAATGCAAAATCGATCAAATTTACTCTGTTCCTCTCCAATTATGTTGTATTCATTTAAATTTGAATACAAAATCACTTTTTGCTTCTGACTAAAAACCAAAAAGTGCTTATTTCTCATATTGAACAAGTCATACTTATTTTTCAAAATATCAAGCTCTATAGTCTATGTAAATTAATTTTCTTAGTCGCATGAATTTTTTTTCTCAACAGTTAATTTCATGTATCTAAACTCAGCATTTCAGACGCAAAAGAAGCACCAAACAATTTACCACGATCAACATTTTTAGTAACTTGCAATTTATTTTTAAAATTTAATTTTAAAATTCAAACACAATATTGTTTAAATGTATATATTCATGTCTTGTATATATTTTTTATATTGATGCGATGCACACTTACAACACACATACGCTAAAACTAATTTTTTAAAAAGAATTGGAGAATATTCTAAGCTAGCGTTTGATCATAGATTTTGAAAGTAGATATTAAAAATTTACCTTCGAATATCTATTTAATCATGATACTCAAATATTTTCAAGTTTGATTAGTTTCTGGATTTTTGAGATTACAATGGTCACATTATTGCTGTTTTGTGTTTAGTTTCCAATTTCCACAAATTATTTTAATATTCCAACTTGAAGAATTTTCCATAAACTCAAACTCCAATATATTCCAATTACGTAGTCTTCTTTTTCCACCTGTACCTCTGACACCAAATAACTGAACTGGAGGCCTCGTTACCTGACTCTCACTAACCACCCTTCGTTTGTTCGAATAATTATTTCGAAATAAGTTATCGTATCATTATATGAGATGACTTATTTCATAGCTATAGTATATGAAAATCGAAACTATTATACATTAATACCTCACATCAAACTATATTCCTATTCGTGCAGTCACAGTCCAAAGCCACTTCGCTCCTTTGATAAATAGGCCACTTTCCTCTAATTATCTTTATCTTTTTTCTCTCCATTTTCCTCCATGGATTCTCTAGCTCTCTTCGCCACGGCTTCTCTTATAGCCGTTGGGCTCTACTGGTTCATATGCATCCTTGGCTCCGCCGAGCAAAAGGGTAAACGCGCTGTCGAACTTTCCGGTGGCTCTATAGCCAAGGAGAAAGTTCAAGACAAATACAAACAATACTGGTCTTTTTTCCGTCGTCCCAAAGAAATCGAAACTACCGAAAATGTCCCTGCTTTTGTCGACACTTTCTACAATCTCGTTACTGATATTTACGAATGGGGTTGGGGTCAATCTTTTCATTTTTCCCCTTCTATCCCTGGAAAATCTGATCGTGAATGCACACGCATTCACGAAGAGAGAGCTGTAGATCTGTTAGGTGTAAAGCCCGGAGCCCAAATTCTAGATGCGGGCTGCGGGGTTGGCGGGCCTATGCGGGCCATCGCAGCCCATTCAGGTGCTAATATTGTTGGCATCACTATTAATGAGTATCAAGTAAACAGAGCCCGAACCCACAACAAAAAAGCGGGCCTTGACGGGCTGTGTGAAGTTGTGTGTGGGAATTTTCTACAAATGCCTTTTGATGACAACAGTTTTGATGGGGTTTATTCAATTGAAGCAACATGTCATGCACCAAAACTCGAAGAAGTGTACAGAGAGATATACAGGGTATTAAAGCCCGGATCCATGTACGTTTCATACGAATGGATTACAACTGAATTGTACAATTCGGATGATCCCGAACATGTGGAGATTATTCATGGTATTGAAAGGGGCGATGCTCTGCCCGGATTGAGAAAATACAGTGATATATTTCAGGTTGCTAAGAAAGTGGGATTCGAAGTTGTGGATGAGAAAGATTTAGCTAAGCCACCATCGAACCCGTGGTGGACGAGGCTGCAGATGGGGAGAATTGCATATTGGAGAAATCACGTTGTGGTTACAGTGCTTTCTTGGCTGGGAATTGCCCCCAAAGGTACAGTAGATGTGCACAAGATGTTGGTTGAGACAGCTGATTATTTGGCTAAAGGTGGTGAAAAAGGGATTTTCAGTCCTATGCATATGATTCTCTGCAGAAAGCCTGAAGAAAACTAGCCAGACATCTTTAGAACAGTAATTTCCAATTTAGTACGACGAAATTATTGGATTGGATTATCTATGGTTTTTTTGTTGGGCGTATTCGATTTAAATTAATGCCATTTTTTTTCTCTGGTACCATTTCCGATCCTTTGTATAATTCTAGCTTGGAATCTATGTTTTTGATGTAGTACAAGATAACTTTTGTTATATGTTACTTATTGATAGTGTTCCGGGGCCTAAAAGTAGTAAAGATACCATTTTTAATACTTTCTCTGTTTTAATTTGTTTGACCTATCTTTCTTTTTAATCTGTTTAAAAAAAATAATTATTTTTCGTGTCGATTTTTTTTGGGATTAGGGATGGGAATCTTTAAGTTTCTTAGTTGAAAAGGAAGAAAATAAGGAATTTTGAAATTTGATGGCACAATTCTAGAAGAAATTGGAAATTTGATGACAAATGACAGTGCAACATTGGATGTCAAGTGGATTGAATAATATATTTCCAGCTATGTGTACTATTTTGTGGGAATTTTAGATATTTTTGTGTGCTAGATAGATTTCTCTGTTTGATTAGTATTCCTAGCAATTTTGTGGAGCTTTTGTTGGCCAGAAAAGTTGACTAATAGTATTATTTGAGTAGTTTTGGTCCTTTATTATTTGTTAAAAGTTGGCATTTTTTTGTTATCTCTATCGGATATTTTTCAAATTCTGATTATTAAATCTAATTAAAGTTATAAAAAAAAATTTATTTTATGAAAACTTACCTTTGGAAGTACAATTTTTGCCGTTTGTGTTATTAGGCTAAATTACCTATTTAGACATACTTCAATACCATAAATACATATTTTACCACTAGTTTAAAAATATTACTTATAATACCATTTTTTATTAAATATACCATATATTTTAAAAAGTTACATAAGATACACAATCCCATTAATTATGGTTATTAATAATTATCTTTATATTATAACTCCTTAATTAATGAAATTTTTAGAATTCAAACACTTTTCTCTCTCATCCAATTCAGCCGTTTCCCTCCCCAATCCCACGTTTCCTCTGTATCCAAAACCAACTTCAGTCGTTTCCATCCCCCAACCCACGTCTTCTTTGTATCCAAACACATTACCCCTTTCTTCATCCACACAATTTCTCACAAATTACTCCCTTCTTCATCCACCATTACCCCCTTCTTCACTAACCTAACTCAATTCGTTATTGCATGTGCTTATAGCTTAATCTACATAAGCAATAGAGGTAATGTAAGTTTTTTTTTAGTTAATCAAAGTCTCCATAGTATATCTTTGATTTTATTTCTATTGTTTTATTATTCTCATGTATCTTGATTTTATATCTGAGTTAAAGTTCATGATGTTCTCCAAGTTTAATTAACAGAACAAATACGAAATAATTGCAGATCCTAAAAAAAGGAAGAATTTTGAATTTTTTAAACTTTTTATTGGATTAATGATAAACAGATACTCTACGGTCGTGATTTGTTCCTAAATTTGTGTGTTTCAGTTACATTCCATATTAAGATACACATAATTATATGTATATGCTTACTATGTATCCGAGTTACATATTTTTGAATATAATGTATGAAATTGATACTTGATACATCAAATTAATACTAGATAACATATAAAAGATACATGAAATTAAAATTAGATCATATAAATAGATACATGAAATTAGTATTAGATCATATAAATAGATACATGAAATTAATACTTGACACATATAACAAATACAAGAAATTAATATTAGATATTTCTATGATACATATGAATGTCATTGTATGATACTCATGTATCTAAGTGTTTAGTTTGTTGGATACATCATATATTGATAATAGATACATCAAATTAATGAATTTATTATTTTAAGAGTAATAAAATGAAATTAATCAAATTAATGACCAAGATATACATGTTTTTGTCTTTTATTAATAATATTAATGAATTTATTATTTCAAAGAATAATAAAATGAAATTATTAAACATAGATACACTCCTTGATTTCCACCTTATATTAAGGGACTTGAACTTCAAATTAATTGTCAATATATTCTGAAAATCCCCAATTACTCCTCTAATTAAGGAAACCAGTTATAACCAATTAATTTAAATAAATAAAATATGTATCTCGATTTTAAAATTCGGCAGATACATGTATCTCGCGGATTCATATTCATGTATCCTAAGCATGAAATATGGTAGATAAAGTAATATTTAAAACTAACGGGAATTTTAGTAATTAGAACCTAAACTTGTGGGATTTATATAGTTTGCCCTATTTATTATGGTTGTTTTTCAAGCCCGTGCAACTTTTTTTTTTACGATATTGATGAAATTTTGTGTTTTTTGTGATTTTTTAATAATTTCAATTAAATTTAGTAATCAAAGTTTGGCAATATCTCCCGGAGATCAAAAGTGCTTACTTTTAACAAATTTAAAAATTAGTCAACACTGTGGGGTGACTACTAACAAAGATATATAATAGACCATTCTTTAATTTGGCTTTGTATTTGTATGGTTTAAGTGTTAACCACGTACTATCTTTGTTGTCAACGTGCATTAGTAATGCTAAGTATAACAATATTTTAATTACGTGATGGAATGATCATTGTTTTTTTAAAAAGTTTTCCACCTGGTGTCCAATACCATATTATATTGAAGCTCGATTAAATTTGAATTTGCACTGAAAAGTTTTACATTAGGGGATAAAATACTTCCTAACAAAGATGATTCCATATCTAAGGGAACTCAAACTCAAAATCTTTGATTAAAAATGAAGGAGTACTTACCACTTCACTATAATCCTTATCGGTGAATGATCATTGATTACCACACTTTGAACAAGCTAAGTAGTTATATTATATAATACTAAATTATTGGTATACCACAATAAAGGTGGCATGACATGTGCCTATATATGCTTTTGTATTTGTAGTTATGAGACATGTAGCATCACATGAACGTGAACTGCATGCTGTGACTCATCTGGATGTATATAAGAAAGTCTACATGTTGGGGCATGTCATTAGTTAGAATTAATATGCTTCAGATTCTTCTGACACACATTCTAGATGAACAAGGTCATTCATAAGTGTAGTGTTTAATTACCTATATTTCTTGTTTGCAAATTAATTTTTAAAACGGGGAAGGGCCTAAAATACCCTTTAAGTATAGGGAATGGAACAAAAATACCCTCCTTCCACCTTTAAACTCCAAAATACCTTTCAATCCATCTATATGGACCTATATTACCCTTTCACTTAACAGATTCTTTAAGAGTAGTAATTAATCATTTTATTAATGATGTAGTAGTCTTTAATTGGTTGAAATTTATATTAACCAAAAATAAAAATTTCTCCTAATCAAATTCGGATCCAACTAAATTCTACTGACCCATATCTTAAAAAAATAAGAAGGGACCTTCTAAACAAATCAATTTGCTTTTTGCAAATTGGAGGCAACTCCATGGAAGACATTTTCTTTCATATCAAACAAAAAAAGTTTTTCAAATTTTCTGAAATTCCTTTACAATCAAATGGAGAAAAGACGTACGGGTTGCACATTTTAAAAATAGAGGAGAGTGTTGGAGTGCACTGTGTTAAGGTAAGATTGAAATGAAAGTGAAGGTTACGATAGGAAAGAAAAGGAAGAGATGAATAAGAAGATAAGAATTTGGTAATGAGGCTTTAACAAATTGTTTGCTGGTGTGGCCAAAAAGTTGTTGAAACATGTAGGGATTTTCCTATCTCTCTTGGTTAGTTGTTTTCGATAAAATGAGGAAAACAACTAACTTTTCAGTTTCATCCAAGAAAATGATAATGAAATTTATGTTCAATCTCACATGGTTGAGGGAACCAGTTGTTGATTTCATATAGGATATTGAACAAATTTTTTTTATGAACGAGAGATTATTAAGAAAGAATTCCAATATGCAGAAAGTAAATTGATTTGCTTAGAAAGTTCTCCCCTTTTTCCTTTAAAACAAAGGTTAGTAGAATTTTAAGTGGGTCGGGTAGAATTTAGCTGGATCCGGATTTGATTAGGAGAAATTACTATTTTTGGTTAATTTAAACTTCAGCCAATTAAAGGCTGCCACGTCATTAATGAAAGAATTAATTATTAATTTTAAATAATATGTTAAGTGAAAGGATAATATAAGTTCATATAGGTGGATTGGAGGGGTATTTTGGAGCCCAAAGGTGAAAGGGGGGTGTTTTTGTTCCATTCCTTATACTTAAAGGGTATTTTAGGCCCTTCTCCGTTTTTAAAATTATCTCAAGAGGTAAAGATAGTTCATGATTATATAAGGATTGGAGATAGTAATTCATTTCCTCAATTAATATCTGACAATTAATATCATCAAATGCCCACGACCAGTGGCGGAGCTACATATCCTTGAGGGGTGGCGATCGACACGCTTTCGTCGAAAAATTACACTTTTTAGTTAGATAAAAATATATTTTCTATGTATATATATTACATATTGACGCTCCTAGGATTTTATGCGATTTTACTTATTTATATTTTGACACTCCTTTATCAAAATTCTGATTTCGCCACTGCGCACGACTAGCTAGTTAGCAGGTGGGTTTTTTTGTTGCATGTATTTTTGTTATCAGATATACTAAAATAGGAAGAGCGGTGATGAGCGAGATGGAGAAGGAGGGACGAAGGCGAGCGAGATATTAATGTATCCCAAATACATGTGAATCACACTAGATACATGTATCTGCATGTATACGGTGTGATTAGCATGTATCTGGGATACCAAATACATAGGAGAGTGGTAAGCGAGATGGAAGGGAGGCGAGCGAGATTTGCTATGTATTCTAGAATACATGCGAATCCACTTGGATACAGTGTATCTAGAACAAATTACACCTAATTTTGACCCCATGTATTCTGAGATACATGTATCTAGACGTATCTGGACGCATCAAAATCTGGTAAGATTCATAATATATTACAAACTAGATTGTATCTAAGTAATTAGATGTTAAACTAGTGAGATTTTTGTAAGTTTCCCTATTTTTAAACAAATATGAAGTGTTATTTGTAGAAAACATAATTCTTTGTATAATAAAAATGAATTATTAAAAGAAATTTGACACATTCGGAGTATTATGTCTCAAGAAAGATTAAATGAATTAGCTATATTATTGATTAAAAATAAATTATTAGAAAAAAATCAACAACTTTGCATTTTAATAACTAGAATAATAGACTTCATAAGTTTTTTAAAAAAAAAAATTAAAACCTCCATTCGATTTGGCTTTAGGTCACCATTATGTTCGAGCCGCCCCTAATTTGGCCTAACACTGAGAATGCTATAACAGAATGTGTTTTGACTTTGGAGATTTTTTCGCACATTATTCAAAAAAAAAAGAGATATATCGACTTGTGACTTAGGAAAGACGAAATAAATATAAGAGACATACAAATTTGGTGTCATTATTGAAAATTTCATGAAAAATACAAATTTACTAAGAAGGAAGTCTATGTTCATTGTGTAATTGGTTTATTTTGTTGTAGAGAACCATTTTCTATGGTGATGTTGATCTTGTCTTGGAGCAACTTAAAAAGAGAGATTGGAAATAGACACCACCTTTAGCAGACTTGGACCATTTCCACCCTCCATTTCCTTCTTGCCAGGTGTTATGCTAAAATGCGCTATGTCGAAGCGAATTTAGAATTTAAATTTTATAAATTTATTCTTTAAAACTTTAGTATTATAATCATTATACTTTTAAAGTTATGGGTTTATATTTATTGACTATAGTATTCATTATTTTTAAAAGGAAAAGAGATAAATCTACATTTCAACTTTACTATTTAGAGTTATTATGACTCTTGTTAAAAAAAAAGTGATGTGCATATATTATCATCGTTTAATAAATAGAACATATTTAGTTAACACACTCATATTACTCAATCAAAAAAAATCCTAATACTATTAACTCTTTAATTCCAATAATGGCAAGTGGTTTAGATATATAGATTCTATGTTAGATAGTAAGGATACATATATATGTGCCACTTTTTTGACGAGAAATATATTTGGAGGCGAATTTAAGATTTTAAACTTGTGGATCCAATAAATAAATTAATATATAATAATAATCAATAAAAAATAAAGTAATATTTTATTGACTGATTCTATTTAGTTTACTTTGTTACTTATATTTTTCTAAAAAGAAAAAAATGGTCAAGAGCCCTTTCCTTGCCATGAAACCGGCCTAACCATTTTGTTATGAGTTCCTATCATAAGATATCTTAATATAATTTTCAATATAATTATCGAATCTATCGTAACATGTGTTGGTTCCTGCCCGTGAATGTATCATACCACTAATCACAAAATTAAGGATATTACTTATGAAAAAACTTCACAATTATATATATATACTATTATTCTCTGTACTATTAAAATATTATGTTTCTTACCATTAATTAAGAGTTTTCTATCATATCTTGAAGAAAATACACTTAGATACATGTATTTTTGCTACCAGATATACAAAAATAGGGAGAGAGGCGAGGAAGATTTGTTATGTATCTCAGATACATGCAAATCCACCTGGATACGATGTATCTGGAGTACCCTTATATTTATCCTTTTCCCTTTTCTAAAAATTATGTATATCTATCTACTATTTGTGATATTTTTAGCATATATGTGTGTATGTCTTCATCAAATCAAATGAAATCGCATTCCAGGCTACATCTGCTTCTGACAACTCATAGAGAAGTTGTTTTGAGACGCAAATGAAGTGTCAATTTGCTAAGAATATTTTATGCACTTCCGTTCCTTATACGAAATGATTGTCCAACATTGTGGCTATGCATGAGTTGGGGACATATGCTTTAAATTGGTGGTTACGAAATGGTCCATTAGAGAGCACTACATGTGATCTACGATGTAATATTGCTTTTGTTTTTCATTCTTTTTATTGTATCATATTGTTTAAATTCATTGTTAGGTAATGACAAAAAGTCTCATTTTATGTAATAACCGATTTGATGTGATAATATCGTTACCTTAATATTTTCTTCTCAGATCTGAATTGAACTTTTCCTGCTTATCTTTTGGTCAATTCTCACCATTGGCCCGTTTATTGGTTTTTGTTTTTCATTCTTTTTTTAAGAAAAGAGAATACAAAAGGGCCAAAAAATATCTTTAACATTATCCAAAATAGGTCAACTTTAACCTCTATTTACATTTTTGGTACAAAAATATCCTCCAATTATTTAACTTGTTCAAAATACTCTTCCTTCTAGGGAATATGACATGGTGTGATTTTGTGTAGTGGTTAATCGGATTTGAGTGAGGTCGAAGGAGACATGGGTTTGAGAGGAAATTGATTAGCAATAGTAAACACTCTTTAGCCACCGGTTCAAACCTTTAAACCTTCTTGTTATTGTTGCTTAAGGATTGGAAGCATCAATTAATTGTATACTTAATCTTGAACATCGACAATTTGTTGAGGCCATTGCATTATTGTATTTGTACATCACCGAATTCTTGCACAATTGTCGTATTGTATCTTGCTAAACCTGGAAAAATCTAGTCTTAAAGATGAAACTAACAAACTGATATAAAGATGTTTATTCAAAAAGAATCAGCTAATAGTCCATGGAAAACAATAAAATTGCTTCATACATAAAAAGGGCTGTGTATAAAACCTAGAAGCCCCTAATGTTATTGGAATTTAAACAAAACCAATATACCCTGCAGCATGTCACACAACACAACAGGTGATAAATACAAGATGTAACTGGTTCCCAAAGGAATAGCATTGACTTCTAAATGCTGGAGAACCTTTGTTTTGGGAACTCATTGATTGTTGAGCAAAAGGGAGATACACAAAAAGGAAAAGCTCGCGAGCCAATGTATATCACCAAGGAATTGCACAAGAGACTTAAGTATAAAGCTGGATCCTTCCTGTCAATTAGATGCATCACGGCTGTAATACTGATCCAGAGTCTTTGCTGGGATACGATGCAAAAGCTCGCGGGGGAAGATGCGAAGAAGTGTCCAAGCTAAATCAAGTGACTGGAATATATTGCGGGTGTCATAAGCTCCTTGAGAGACAAACTTCCTCTCGAATTTGTCGAGGAACTCTAAGTAAAGCTGTTTAAACCAAAAAGGAGTTTCTAGTCATCTTACCATTGAAATATCGATAACCTAGGCATAACATAGCTCAAAATTAATTAAACAAAAGGACTTTTTCTCAAGAAACATACCAAGTCCTCAGAAGAAAGTGCTTCTTCTCCAACCACAGCTTTCATTGCCTGGACATCTTTTCCAATGGCATAATTTGCATACAACTAAGGGTTTTTAAAATCAACGCAAAAGGGAAAAATAAGCACATTAACGGAGGTATAAGGTATCAACTCTCTTGAAGGTATGAACAAGCAACGAAATACATTTTTTATCGAAAAATTAACTTACCTGGTTGGATACATCAGCATGATCCCTCCTAGTCATACCCTCACCAATGGCACTCTGCAAAGAAATTTAAGGGGTTAAACGGAATATCACATGTAAGGCTTCCTCTAGTTTCCGTTAAAATGATATGACAGAATATAAAGAACAGAGATCCATGTCCTCACCTTCATCAGCCGAGATAAGGACGGAAGTACATTGATTGGAGGATATATCTGTTACAGTTCAGAACAGAAAAAAAATATTTTCGAGTCATTTCTGTTCAAAATCCAAGAGCTATCCAAGAAGTAAAGACATTCAATAATGGCAACCTTTTGTAGCACTCTGAATTGACAATTATCCAAATTTAAAACTCGACTTAACAGGTAAGTAGGTCACTGTGGGTGTTTACATTAACTGGGTCCTTCTCAGTTCTCATTCTTGCAAAAGTATTTTTCAAATGATTAGTCAAACAGAAATTGCTACTCTCTAAAATTGCTTTTTTGAAAAAAAACTTCAACCAAAAAGCACTTTCCAAAATAAGCCGTTGAAGTTTGGCTAAACAGGCTATTAATCTAGTTTTGGTTTCTTGGGGTTATTATAATTTTAGGTCTAGAATAAGTCTAGGAGGTATTAGGATCACCGCAAAGCTCCAGTATCTCTTTGAAAAAGAGGGACTACTTAAATGGTAATTATGTATTCTCCCCGAAGAATATGAAAAATGAACCTCAAATGATCATCTTCATATGAACCGATGACGATTAAGCCTACGTCTGGTGAAGCTGATGAATTTCATGGAAAAAATAAAACTAAAATGTGGAACGTGTACTGCTTGGCCTGAGTTAGCGCCATACAAGTATAATAACTCCCTTTAACTCCTATGGGTCATGTCCTAATATTCATTTCAGTTACCAAAATCCAAGGAGAAAGTAACTTAGATGTTCTAAATACTAGCAACATGCAATTCAGGAGTGGTGTAGGCAATGAGCAAGTGCAAAATAGAGAAGTAGCATGTCCTATATTAGAGTACAAGTTATAGTAATATAGTAAGCATATAATTAAAGAGGAAGAAGAGACAAATTGGTTCAAATCCCTCCTAAGTTGATAAGTTGGCGTTGTTGCCAACTTGTGCTACTTTTTAATGATAATATTCATGTCTCGTTTGTGAGATTAATGGACTACTAATGGTTTGAATGATGTAATTTCAAGTTTTGGGAACCTTTGAAAAGCATAAGGAGTGGAATAGCTTCAAATACTTGAGAAAATTGGATATGAAGGCCAAAATTTAAAGACAGTGGCTAAAAGAATAAAGGAAAAAATCTGAGCTGGCCACGTGGCTCACCCACATAGCTGGCTACACGGCCTCAGCCACTTAACCCCACCCACGCAACCAAGGAGATGAAGGAGGAGCTTTTGCAAATGGCCACACAACTCACCCATGTAGCTCGGCCACGTAATTGGGCAAGGGCTGTTATAGCCACATTTTTGGAAAACTTCAAATAGAAACTACGGACTTTTTCACAAGTCATCTTGGTACCTTTTGAGCTAAGAGAGCCACCGTAGCCAACTTTGGGAGGATTTGGAGACTTTTCACCATAGAGTTTTCATTTTCTTACTTAGTCTTTAGTTATGTCTTCCTTTTCCTTTTCTCTTGTATTTTCCATTTCTAGTATTAATGTGAAGGAGTATTAGTTTATCTTGTTTATTATTACTTGGGTTGTGATTCTCTACTTGTTTACATTATTATTTGTCAATTTGGTGGTTGCAAAAACTAGAGTAAGCCCTTCACATCGATTTCTTTCTTGGAAAAGTGAAGAATAGATTGGGTATTTGGCAAGTAGCGAGCAAGAACATATTAAGGAGTTAATATTGCTTGATTAATGAAATCAAACTAGGAATAGGGAGATACCGACTTGGGTCTTTATCAATTGAGTCTTAGTATTTTCACTTGGAATTGAAAGAATTTTTAGGGATAAGCTTGCGAGAATTCGAAAATTCTAGTGAGTAATTAGCAATTGAATCATAATCACTATTCCTATGTATTTAGGCAAGATGATTATATTCATGAACTAGCTATGCCATATTGAGTCACGACCCTGGTCCCTCTCTTAATTGAAAACAAGTCATTTTTTCTTGCATTCCAAGTGTTTGTTAAAAGTCCTAGCTTAGGATAATAGTCTAGTTTTAGAAATTATGTTTAACCACTTTTTTGTTTGAAGATTACCTTGGGAATTTCCAAATTCTAACACTTTTTAGACATCTTGACACAAGAGGACTTCTCGTGGGATCGACTTCAACCTTTATTGGGTTTATTATTGCTATGACCATACTACATTTCATTTTGAGGTGTAGGATTGGACGTTCCCAATTTTTTGGGCAAAGAGGAAAAGGAAGGGATTTTGAAAGAAGTATAATTAGTTATCCATTTTTCTGAAGCTTTGCTTGGGATCGAGAGAAAAGGAAGGAAAGTACAATTGTTGCATATCTTTTAACAATGGAACAAAGAGTCATCAATTTTTTAATGACCAGGAAATCCATCTAGGACCAAACCCAGTCCCCGAAACTCATGGATAATGGGTCCACCCTTTACCCTTCTCCTGTTAAATACCAGGCTCATCAATTTTCCTTTTCCTCTTCTTTTCTATTTCCCCTCTTGTACATTTCTCATGATTTCCTTACCCTTAGTTTCCGAAAAATAGGGTAAAAATCTAATCAGGTTATAAGACTGATTCAGATAATTTAGAGTTAATTTTAATTAAACAATTTAGAATGGACGAAGTTTAGGATTTAGTTTCAAGCCCGTGGATTATAGGAATGGTAATGAAGCTTGCCATTCTGTTTATTTGGCCTGGAGCCTACCTATTAAGGGAAAGTGTGTAGGTAACAGAGAAGCTTATCCAGAAATTCTTCGTCTACTTTGTATAGTATCATAAAACATGCTTTCCTATTGTCAAAAACAGTAGAAGATTTTTTCAATTTTCTTTAATAAGGAATCAACAACAGTAAAAGATTGAAAAAACAGAGAGCTTAGAATACCCACTTTAGTTGGATCAATTGCTCATTTACTGGTAAGATCTATAAAGCAATTTTACCCGTTTATGAGTATATATGAGTACTCAGCCTCAGAGCTATACTATACCTGTCGGTTATGAAGCTGTCGGTCTATATATATTTGTCCTTCAGTGATATAACCTGTAAGATCTGGAGTTGGATGCGTAATATCTGTTCAAACAACAGAAACTAGGGACTCATTAACAAATATAATTGAGCAATCAGAAGAAGAAGAAATAGCTAGAAATTATTGCTAGACTGTAAGTTACCATCATTTGGCATGGTTAGAATTGGAATTTGCGTGATGGAGCCCGTCCGTCCCTCAATACGCCCAGCTCGTTCATAGATTGTAGCCAGATCAGTGTACATATAACCAGGATATCCACGCCTTCCAGGCACTTCTTCTCGGGCAGCAGATACCTGTGGGAGGATGAAAAATATGGTTTCAGTTCTCAGTGGTCTAAGGAACTCAGAACATCTGATAACACCACATAACTGAGATGTGCTAATATTTTTTTTTTTTGGAAAATGGTAATGTTGAGATGTACTAATATTAAGTTCTAAGAAGTGCTCCATATTAAACATAAACATGATTAGATAAAGTTGAAAGGTCATAAGGTACACTTCATAAACAATACCTCACGCAGAGCGTCAGCATATGAACTCATATCAGTTAAAATGACAAGAACATGCTTCCCACATTCGTATGCTAGATATTCTGCAGTTGTCAGAGCAATCCTGGGAGTAATGATACGTTCTATTGTAGGATCATTTGCCTATGAGAAGTAAACAAAAGAGATCGCAATGAGCTTCACCTTATAGAAGTATTACTATTTCACAGAACCAAATATTCATGTGTTAGTCTGAGTTAAATCCAAGCATTACCAGGTTTAAGAAAAGCGTCACTCTCTCCATGGATCCATTTTCCTCAAAATCGCGTTTGAAAAATTGTGCGGTTTCCATGTTGACTCCCATAGCTGCAAAGACTATGGCAAAATTGTCTGCTTCACTGTCCTGGGACACCAAGGAAGAAAGTGAGAATTATATCAATGTGAATCAACTCAATCACCAAATCATGGAGAGAAAAAGGTGTCACTCCAGCTATTCACGAGTAGATTAGAGAAGGAACTAACACTCAGTAACAGCTTTCTGAAAAGGTTTAACTCTGCTCAATTTTTCCCTTTTAAAGATATAGTTAATGAACTTCACAAGCAGGGGAAGAAAGAACATTGCAGACTCATATTTTGTTCTTCCTCATCTTGGATGTTATGTTGTGAAGTCCACTTCAATGCAGTAATCTAAGGCTATCATGTTATACGACAACAGTAAAATTCTCAACACAGACATCAAAACATGCATTTAGGCCTAGAAAGACAATCGAAGTATTCAATGGCCATTTCAAGCAAAGTGGCATACTTCCTCTTATCAGCATATTAGACATCTGAAATATGTAATCCCTTCATTCCATTTCTTAAGACAGTATTTGACTGGGTACTGAGTTTCATACTTTAATTTGACTTATTTATTGTATAAGTGATAGTGGAGAAAATATTAAATAAAGTTGAAAAATAGTTTGCCAGAAAAACATCACATCAAAATAAAACATTTACTAATTTAATGAACTCGAACTCTAGTAATTTTGTGAAAGTTGTATAGGAATGGAATGGTGCCAAATGGCCAAAATGGAAAAGAGACAAATGAACTGAGACGGATGGAGTACGTTACAAGAAACTACTACTAACCTCAAGAAGATTTTCAGATTTCTCCAACCTCTTCACTAAACCAGCTTGTCGGCAGATCTGAGCCGCAATTTCATTATGAGGAAGACCGGCAGCAGAGAAAAGAGGAATTTTCTGCCCTCTAGCAATTGAATTCATGACGTCAATTGTTGAAATTCCTGTCTGTATCATCTCTTCAGGATATGTTCTCTCACTGGGGTTGATAGAACTTCCTAAAATTGACATATTACATGTAGCAGGATATTAGTCCAGAAATCTCATGTGAGAGCCAAAGCTGAACTTGCTAGAATTAACTTACCAGAAATATCCCTGTAAGCCTCGGGTAAAATAGGAGGACCATTGTCAATTGGCTTTCCAGAACCATTAAATATGCGTCCTAGCATATCCAGTGAGACAGGTGTCTTCAAAACCTGCAAACATATGTACACTCTTAGAAAGTAATGAAAATGATAAACCATTAGAAGCATATGATATATATCCTCTAATTAAAAAAATGATAATACCCGTTATGAATAATATCTTCGTTACAGGATCCATATCATTTCTTACTTTTCTCCCTCATTGAACAAATACAAAGTTATTGCAACATGTTAACACTAGCAAGTTTATTGTTCTTGACAAGAGAGCATGCCATATACAACAGAGTGGAATAAAAGGCTAAACAAAAGGTGACTGCACGTTATTGCAGGCCAATGTTTCTCAGTGGCCCTTAAAAAGAATTGATGAAAACAGAGGGGGCCTTTCTACAAGTGATTTATGTTAATCGGATTTTTTGGAACAAAAATCATGAGAAAGTATGAGTTATAAAATATATTGTACCTCCCCAGTAAACTGCACAGTTGTGTATTTGTTGTCAATTCCAGATGTTCCTTCAAAAACCTGGTAAAAACAAAGAGGAAATGAGCATGCTAGCAGATTCAATTCATTCTAGAAGAATTGTCAGAAGGTAGAAACTTAAAATGGATGAAACATTTGTCAGAAGTCAAATCTAGCCATAAGTGATCCTAAAGAATAATAGACCTGAACAACAGCTTTTTCCCCATCAACTTCTAGAACTTGTCCACGTCGGGTTGTTCCATCTCCCAAACGGATATTAACAATCTCCTGGTACTTAGGTCCCTGACAAGAGAAACACACGTAAACATAATTCTAGTTGAATTAACACAAAAATTACAATAAACTACATTAAGTTTAAACAACAAAAGCAAAATGCACGATGATTACCTTAACTTTTTCAAGGATAACCAGTGGTCCAGCAACACCAGAGACAGTCCTGTATTCTGCAATTTCCGCAACATTAGAAGCAAATGCGGATCCAGGATTTGGATGTTTTTTTTTTTTTAAAGTGGTAACTTTCCAGGATTTGGAGGTTTCGGGTGCCACATTTCTTTGAACGTAGATATCACTATCATAAAATTGCTAATTTCTAATGAACATCGAAAGTCAGCTAATCGGTAAGGGATTATCAATCCACAATTTGTCAAAATGTTAGTGATGAGCAAAATACCGTCGGACTCCATCAAAAATTTGAGAGAGAAATTAGGTGTTTTTTTGGTAGTGTACATCTATGTTCGAAGTAGTGTGGCACCTAAATTCTCCAAATAGGGCAAACACTTCGTTGGTTTGATCAACTTTAGGCTTCAAACATTGTTCTTCTTTTCAATTTATAGGGACAAATCAATCAAATGAAAAAAATGTAACGATTATAATAACTTAGCACAAAACAAAAAATTAATCCAACTTGTGAGTTAAGAGTGAGAACCAACATATGTTTTCAGTTCCATTATTAAGCGGTTATGACAACAAACCAAGCATCATCATTACGGGGAGAGATGAACTTTTAAGTTTTAATACAGAAGAAAAAATCTTCTTTTATTTTATATAAACTTAAAGTGTTAACAAAGATGAGACAAAAACTCAAGAATCAATTCAAAAAAGAGTCAAGCAGCATTTAATGAAGAATAATTGGTCAAGAGGAAAAGAAAAGAACCATAGAGAATGGAATACTTGTATATGTATTTGCATGTATCTCAATTGCTTCAGCAAGCCTAAAATTACTACGTGTTGGCAGTGGGATTCGAACTCCCAGTGCTTGGGAGAAACTTTAAGCCTTTGCTGCTGGCACCTTTGCCTTATTTGTTACTACAGGTGGTACTTGATCCATCTCTAGGTATTTCTTCAATATATAAACATATACATACAAAGTTTCAATAAAGCTTGTGGATGGCAAGGCACCCCCTCGGGCCTTAATAGATCTTGCCCTGATTAGAAGTCACCATCAATCTTCTAAATGAAAATTTTAAACAAATTCCTAAGTTGACTCAATATTACTACAAAATAAGATTGAGAACCAGAAAATATAGAATTTATCATTGATAATCTCCTAGAATTTAAGCAGAATGTACATCACAGTCTATTCATGGTCTATACTAGTATTTACCAATGAAATCCTCTAACTACAAAAATCAAGAAGTACAAACTCCTCTCTCATTTGCACGTGAACTACTCAAAAGGAAATCCGAAGGGTCTTTGACTACAGTTCTCTCCCAAGTCCCAAGTTGAAAACCTCTATCAGCAAAACTAGGACTGTGGAGGCATTCAGTTCATTAGCCCTAGATTTTTTTTTAATTTGTAACATGTTATATTCGTCAGCACCCTAAAAAGGTCTGGTATATCATATCTACAGATACAGCCTCGAATAAAACTTACAAAGAGACCATGCGTAAAGTCTAGCAATGATTCAACATCATCAACTAACTGTTCTTTACACCAAAAGTAAAGAAGAGAAATGCAGAAGCTCTTGATCTAGCCCTATATAGTATGTCTAACTTAGCTCTTGTCTATATCATCACAAAATATAAATAAACTTCACTCCACAAAACAAAAGGCACTAAAAACAAGAGTAGCACATAAACTTACCCATGCCAACCTCCAGGGTTCCTTCCTCCATGTCAATATTTTTTTTTGCCTTACCCATACTTAACCTGAAAATGAACAATAATACACCAATAATCAATCATCAACTATACCTCAATACCAAAACACGATAACATTTGTGAGTAGGTCTATGGCTAGCATAAAAACAGTACTCCCTGTGTCTCATTTTCATATCAATTTTAACTTATCAAAAGCCAAAGTTTGACTAACTTTCAGAATTAAATCAGGATAGAGTATCTTCTACATTATAATTATTCGAAAACTACAGGAAAAATTCTATGATTCACAATTATCCTAATCAAAATGATAGTGATGTACATAATGATATGAGTAGGAAACGAACCAAAAGGGCCTTGAAAAAAGATTACTAGATTGTAAGATGAAGATTCAAAAATGGATCTGTAAAAAGTAGCTTACCTTTTTTTCTGAAATCCAGAGGAAAGAGAGAAGTGGATCGACCGGAGAGAGAATGAAAACCGGAATCAACGTGATGCCGCGCTAGGGAAAGTGGGATCCAGAGGGGTGGGGATGTGGGTCGGATTCAACTATCCTTAATAGTAGTGTTAAAAAATTAATGTAATAGACATAGGTTACTCCCTCCATTCGATTTAACTTGTCACATTTTACTTCTTCAAGATCAACTACGTGAATTTTGATTAATATTCTAAGATATGTATTTTTTTATTATAATTTAAAATATTGAATTAATCTAATTTAATTTAATTTCAAAAACTGAATCTGGTAAAATGAAATGTGACAAATAAATATGAACAAAGAGAGATATGATAAAAGCTATATACTCACGCGTGTTTACACAAAATTTAAAAGAATTTTTTCATGGATAAGTTGTATTTAAGTTCTAATTATAGTTGTTAGGGTATTTATATTAAATTATAAAATATGATAACATTTTATCAATTACAAAAAAATATAACAACAAAAACAATAATAATATATACAGTACTGTAATTTCACAAATAGAGTCTGAGGAGGGTGGTGTATACGCAATCTTGCCTCTACCATGTGAAGATAGATAGATTGTTTCTGATCGACTATTGGCTCAAGTAAAGCATGTCAACATCAAGTATTAGAAGGAAATACAATAGTGAAGAAGTTATGTTAAAAATAAAATAGAAGAGAGGAGTAGCAACAACAAATAATATGGTAACACAAGCAAAGAAAACAACTAGTAATGATAAAACTAAAGAATAAGATAGTATGTGAGTAATAGTAATAACAATATTGATAAGAGAAACTAGACAACGTTTGACTACCTATTAACTATTTACCATAAATATAATCCTTGACCTACATGCCCTTCTAGCTAAGACCATATTCTAGGTAAGTTTTAGGTGTGTCATATTTTGTTTAATCATTAATCCCCAATACTTTTTCGATCTACATGTACCTCTCATCATACCTAACATAACTAACCTCTTACATCTTCTTACTTGAGAATTTTGTTCATCTTCTCTTCACATGCATGTATCATCCTAATCTCGTCTCTCTCATTTTGGCCACCACGAAAGTCATCGTCCTGAATATCTTCTTTCTTAATCCTATCTATCCTAGTATGCCCACACATCTATTTCAACATCTTCATTTTCATTACTTTCATCTCCTGAACGTGTGAGTTGTTGATCGATCAACACTCCGTCTCCTTCCACTATCCTCACATGAATCTTGGTTCATGCATACATGTCCTTAATTGCCCTAATATAAACTATAGATACACATAGACTTCAAGCATCTCCACATAACTCTCTAGGGACTTTACCATAAGTTTTTTCTAGGTAAATGAATATAATATGCAAGTCATTCTTTCCATTTTTATATTGCTCAATCAATCTCCTTAGATATGAATGACTTTTGTAGTTGAACACATTAACATTACATTAAATTGGGTTTTAGTAATAAACACACTCTTCATCACCGTCATCTCCACTATCCTCTTCCAAAATTTCATAGTATGGATTAGAAGTTTGATACCCCTATAATTATTGCAATTCTGGATATCATCCTTATTTTTGTACAACGGTCAAACATTTTTGACGTCCTAAAAATGATGTTAAATAACTCGATTAGCCACTCTATATATTTTCTTTACATAGGTACACCTTTTCAACCTATTATCTAAACATTAGTTATACACTCTATTGTGTATTGAAGTTTGTATTATTGATATACGAATATTTATGATATTCCGTATTAGTTATGCAAGGAGTTTTAATGCATGCATTAGCATGATTAAAGACCCAGTTGCCCCTCAAAACATTTTCTACATCTTTTTCATCATACTTGTTGAGGGTATCTTTGTTAATAAATATTTTTTTAAAAATTATGCAATGCATTCTATATTTTTAATACACCGAACTAAATAATTATTATATAAAAATTAATTTTTATATAATTAATATAAACATTATTAATACAAATATTACTAATACATTAATTTAACTTATTCTTATACCCCCTATCAAACGACCCCAAATGCACCAGCACAAAAATACACAAATGTCCAAGGAACCAGAAGGAAAAGAAAAAGGAATAGTATAACAAAAGGGGGGATAAAAAGAGAAGGAGAAAAAGCATCCCCTGTTTTTTTGCTTCCATTTCAATTGTGTAAATAATTTATTTATTTTTTTAGTTCATTTCGGAAAAAAAATTAGAACATTTTATTTTATCCTAATGAAAAACTTTTATAGCCACGTAAATTATTTAATGCTTAAAACCACACAAGTTCTAGATTCCAAAAGTTTTATTTAATATTTTTAAAATTTTGAGTTCAATCAAAAAAAAAATTCACATAAAGAAGTAAGTATGATTTATCTTGCATACCACCATTTTAAGGATAGAGAGCAAAAAATTAAAATGTCGTACTGACCAACAAAATGTTCAAGTAATAAACCACATGAAACAAAGATTAGAATTGACCTTTGGAATTGCATTTAATTAGTTTTTGAGGAAAGAAAGAAAGAAAGATTATTATTATACTTAAAATGAAAAAAAGATTGTAATATATGTAACATAATAAGACGAGCAAAGAAACTTCTTACATGCAGACAAGAAATTAAATTAATATGTAACATGTGTTAGATTTCTTACAGCAAACATGAAAGGGACATTTTTGGACATAACTGAGCAATTAGTTGTTGGGAAAAATAATAATAGGAAGGGAAAAGGCTCAAATATGCCATCGAACTTTTTGAAAAGACTCATATATGCCATCCGTTAAAAGTTTGGCTAATCTATGCCATTGCTGTTAAAGAAAAGGCTCATCCATGCCCTTTTTTTTACTCCGATTTTACAAAACCACTTTTTACACTCCAAACAAGGTTTAACACTTTTCAATTGAAGTTTTTTTGGATCAAATGTACTCTTTTTGCTTGTTCTTCCTTAAGAACACTAAGAACACATGAAGAACATAAACAAGTCCCAAATTTTGCACATCTTCAATTCTTCACGAAATCACCTCAAATTTCAAGAGTAGTTTCCCTCCGAGTTAGATACCAAAACTCAATATCTTTTGAGAGCGACTTCAACATAACTCAACAAAATCAAATTGAAATTTCTTCAAAGTTTCGAAACTTCAACATTCTTTAATGGTAGAATTTTCTGCACAACTTCAAATCATTTGAAATTTTGAACATAGATTCAAAAAAGCACTAGGGAACAAAGATCTAATGTCAAAAACAATTACAAAAACACGAATCAAAGCAATTTTTTAAAATTTTGGGATTGATTTTCATTTTTTTGGAATATTTTTTTAATAAAGGTAAATTTTTTAAACTCTACAAATGATTTTAGAATTTTGATTTAGTTTTTTTAAAAAAGAAATTAATGATGTTGCCGAAATTTGAGATGATTTTGTGAAAAATTGAAGATGTTTAAAATTAGGGAGTTGTTTATGTTTTTCATGTGTTCTTGGTGTTCTTAAGGAAGAACAAGCAAAAAGAGTACATTTGATCCAAAAACTTCAATTGAAAAGTGTTAAACCTTGTTTGGGGTGTAAAAATTGTTTGGGGTGTAAAAAGTGGTTTTACAAAATCAGAGTTAAAAAAAAAGGGCATGGATGAGCCTTTTCTTTAACAGCAATGGCATAGATGAGCCAAACTTTTAACGGATGGCATAAATGAGTTTTTTCAGAAAGTTCGATGGCATATTTGAGCCTTTTCCCTAATAGGAAATATAATTGAAGAGGAAGATGGCTTTGAGGCATGTAAACATTTTCTTTAAAGAGATATTACCCATATACATATTGGGGTAAATACAAACAATTCTCTTCAAGGATACAACAAAGCCCTTGATTTATACATGTAGTTTTTTTTGGGCTACTTTTAGAGAGTCTTTATATTTATAGAACTTAAGAGATGACTCTTCATAAGAGTCATGTTCTTTCATGAACAGATGTGTCCTTTCATAAGAGTTATGTTCTTTTATGAATAGATGTGTCTTTTCATAAGAGTCATGTTCTTTCACGAACATATGACTTTTCATAAAGGTCATATTCTTTCATGAACATATGACTCTTCATAACAGTCATGTTCTTTCACAAACAAATATGTTTGTTCAAGACCTCTATACATTACAAAATATCCAACAATCTCCCACTAGTTTGTAATATTTCTCATAATATCATGCATACCAGATAGTATTTTTTTTTTAATAGATTTGAACTTTCCATTAGTGCAAGTACTTTAAAGTTTTGATGAAGTAATTGGTATCTTAAAAGATTTAAACCACAACTCCATGTGTCAAAACCAAAAATATCACACACATAATATTATTTGTAGCTTAGAAACCCCAGTATTTGCTTTAGCACGTTTATGGCGATGTGCTCATCCTGATTTCATGAATATTTACATGACCAATCCTTTAGATCTTGCTTGAAGCGGCACCACTTCAATATACATATAGGTGAAATTAGCTACTATGTCCCTGTTACTGTAGACATTTACTAATTTCATTAAGAATTAATTCAACCTCCGCATAACAGTTTGCACTATGAAGTTTGTCACTATGCCCCTGTTATATCAATCATTTAACAACTCCTCAACTTCTCACATAACAGTATGCAGTACACTAGAATCAAGGCTCTAAAAGGAAGACTCGTGCTTTAGCAACACAAAGTAACTTGTTATTACCCGTTGAACTTATATTGTTAGAGTGTATACTAACTCAAAGTTGGGTTCCCATCACTTGTGTTTAGTTTAAGGATTTTAGCCTTACTCATTCATACATTTATTATACTGCATTTTTTGAAACTAGATTTTACAAGATTTATATAAATCATAAACAAATCTTTCACATAGGCATATCACAAATATCATCATTATCTCAATAGCTTTAAATGGTTGCATCAGTTGTGGCCACAACATTTTAAAATCATATTATTTCCAACCATTATTCCATTTCTTTTCAAGCATTTATATGCTAAATATGTTCTTATTCCACTATGGAATTCAAGCCTATTTTGATGCAAAGCGTTTGACACCTTCATACATGTTACAAATCCAACTTATATGGAGGTTTTCATTATCATCAGAAGATTCACTATTTATAGACCAACACACTAATTTATCTATGTATGATTGATCATGTCTATACAAAAATTATCTTACAACAGATACTTTTTTTCATGAAAAGTCACAACATTTCAGGTGATACTATTTCACGAAATTATATAATATTTTTTATAAAGGCTTATAGCCAAGTTATAAACACAAACTACCATGTCAAGTACATCAAAGATATATCTTAAATTTCTTCGAATATTATTTACTATTAATCATAATCCAATCACCCCACACTTTAAATGTTTCAAATGTCATTTTCATAACTTGTGTGGAGATCAAATTAACATTAGTAAATCATCTTATTGTCAAATTTACAGTATCCCACTACTATAACACATGAATATTTAATAAGAAGACAAAATCTTCAACATTTAATGAATACAAAATGATCTAATAAAAAGTAATCATTTCTCGTAATTTCAATTATTCTAATAACTTTCAAGTATAGATATTATCCATCAAAATAAAGAAATTTATATACGTCATCTCATAACTTGAAAATAAAATTTACATGATCTTTATGCAATAATAATTTTCTTTGTCCCAGATAACAAATTTATAATAAGCATATCAAATATGTTATTCCTAAACTTATTTAAAATGCATTTCAAGATTATCACAAGTGAATTATTTATCCTAACATTTATGGAAAATCATTTCACAAAAATCTCAAAGGATAAAATTTTATAATTAAATAATAGGCAAAATTAAGAAAATAAAACCCGATTTTCATCGTTTTCTTCTTGATCCATGGCTCTAATCATATGACCACTTTTTCATATGAAAGCCAAATCGATTGTCTTCTTTCTTTCTTGACATACGCTAGTTCACTTTATTTCACTAACAGGCAAATTCATGTACTTAGCAGGCACATTAACATTTTCAATGTATTAACCAACCTAGAGTAGTAAGCGAGGTTTGTAGGATGACATAGACCTTCTCTGCACAGTTAAAGGTAATTGATGATTTTGTGAATGTCATTGCAACTCCACTCTGTATTTCCAATTCTCAAATCTACAAGTGCTAAAAAATACAGATCCAGCAAAAGGATTCAAATTGCAGGAATTTCATATCCTATAGCAATAATCCCAGAAAATCACTAACACTCAATGCGTCATCCATAATCCACTAGTGTCTCATCCTTTTGAAGCAGTTGAAAAGCAGAGGATTAATGTCTCTTTTCCAACTTAATTTCAATTGTGGAATTTTGATTGTCATAACTATCAGTATCTTCTTCAAACTCAATATCTCTTTGAAATTGTTAGAAAAAATAATGATAGGAAATATAATTGAAAAAGAAGATGACTTTGAGGCGTGTAAACACTTTCTTTAAAGAGATATTGTCAATATACATATTGGGGTAAACCGTAAATACAAACAATTCTTTCAAGGATACAACAAAGCCCTTGGTTTATACATGCAGATTTTCTTGGGATACTTCTAGAGAGTTTTTTTATTTATAGAACTTAAGAGATGACTCTTCATAAGAGTAAGAATCATGTTCTTTCATGAGCATATATGTCATTTTATAAGAATCATATTATTTTATGAATAAATGTATTTTTTCATACGAGTCATGTTCTTTCATGAACATATGATTTTTCATAAAGGTAGTGTTTTTTCATGAGCGTATGACTTTTCATAACAGTCACGTTCTTTCACAAACAAATATGTCTGTTCAATTTAAGACCTCTATATATTACAAAATATCCCACATCAGCCACCATATAACTTTAACATTACAGTGAGTAGATCCACTATGGACAAGATTTAAACCTTAAGAAATACTGTGGCGTTATTTAAAACTTTGTAAAATCTTGTGTACGCTACTGTCCCTCTCCTCCTCCCCCACCATCACACCGAACGTAATACTGCAGGAAAAAATAATGTCCACCGGGAGAAGAATGGTAATACTAATACATTAGGGGAAAATTACAGATATATACCATTTTATTAATATGAGTACACAATCAATGTAGTTCCAGCCTGCGCAATTATTGTTGATTATGCATAACTTAAAAACTATGGCATGATCTTACGTTGATTGTGACTCATTTTATGTGACAATATAAATAGCTAGGAATTCATGTCAACATAAAACAAGTAAGCATACTTTTTGAGAGATAATATTGAAAAGGGTCCCATTTCCGTGAGTATTTTTGGAAAAACAAAAGATCAAATTGCTGGTCTTTTTAACAAGACATTAATTAGGAATCAGTTTTAAAAATAAATAGATTGATAAAAGAAGGCATTGAACTTCCTCAATAATTGGCTAGAAATTGTTAAACTGTACCAGATAATTCATTTCCAAAGATTTTGAGCTGGTCGGGATTGAATAGTCAGTGTACATTTCATGTATAGTCAAGTTATATTCAATTTTTTGAGTATATCATAATGTATAGTCCGCTTATAGTTCATGTATACGTATAGCTATATTCAACTTTTTGTGTGCATCGAAATATATAGGTAGTGTATATTTTCTATGACTTTTGACTATTTTTTTAATGTAAATAAAAACATGATTATATTGATGTAAACTAATTAATGTATATTTGAAACTATCACATAATTACCTTTTTGGCCTCCCTCAAAAGTAATATTCGAAATTTGCCCTTCGAAATTTTGGGTATCCAAAATAATTCAAATTGCTTATACCTCATGTTTAGCCTTACCCAGCCATCTATTAGATAAAGAATACTATTAGTGCATTGCCTATATATCCAATATAATAAGTCAAATATCCCCTACTTATTAGATCACATAAGCTCATATCCAATTCTAATTAACTAATAAATTTGTTAATTTTTAAGATGACTGCTTTTTAGAATTTTGGTTGTTACTCATGATCAACATATTCTATGTATGACATGGTATTACTATATTAGAATTAATGTTTTTGTTGCATTTGTTTGGTAATTATTTCACTACTTTCATGAATACTTTATTTCGTTAAAATTGTGATATGAATGAGAAGGTATAAAGATATGTATATTTTATTTGAATATTCATTGTCATAAGAAGAAGCAGCAGCAGCAACTCAATGTATAAGCTCAAAATCATAAATTATCTAAATCGATTAATCTAAATTGACCTTAAGAAATCTAATCTCACTCTGAACTTATTTAGATTGAATCGAGATTACATTTTGCATAATTCAAAAACCGAAATTAAAACCAATAATTCTCAAATCACTTGTTACATTCTAACAAACAGCAGCTACAATTTATTTCTATTTAGAGCCTAGTTTTTTATTCTCAACTTCCAACTTTTGCCATTAGGGGTGGGCAAAAATATCAAAAAATTGGATCGGATATTCGGGTTTGATTTTTCCCCTCCCAAACGTTCGATTCTTCAATTTGGTGTTTGATTTTAGAGTTGAGTAAAGGTATTTAAAAATTATTCGAAGTTACTAATAGTCATGTTTAGGCCCAAAACTTTTCACAACCCAAGCTAACGCAGTAGCAATGTTTGCTGCTATGTATGCTGGCCTGCTGCACATTGTTTATATGCGTTTATCACAAAATAAATGTTTAAAGTCTTCTCGTGAGTGATTTGATTTTTTTTTTTTTTACTCATTTGCATCAAAAAAATTGTTTTAGACCAAATCAAAGTTGCAAAAATCTGAACTGAATCTAAATAGTTCGAATAAGGTGCATATTTTTCCAAAATCGAAAATCAAAAAAATCAAATTGAAATGTAATAAAATTGAACTAAACGTCCACCCCTTCTTGCCAACCACGCAGACAAAATAAAAGAAATGGAAAATAGATGTTGACAATTTTACAGTTGGGAACAGTTGTAACGTAGTCCCTACCCACTGCCAATTAATTTGGTTTCAAGTTTGTCCGACTAATTTAAATTCGTATGGCATGCCTTGTAATTCATTTGACCATAATATGGTATTGCTGCTTCTTCTTTTTTTGGGTTAAAATAATATGGTATTGTTATTCATACATCAACACTATTTGATATCAGTTCAGTTCAGGATACAAATAGTACTATACTATACAACTAAGGTGACAAATTAAACAAGAAATTCAAATTTAGAGTACAAAAGAGCTAGCTACTACAATTTATAAATGCAAATGTAACTAATCAAGATGTTTTATTTGAAGGGAAAAGGGCCTGATATATTCCTCAACTTTGTCATTTAGAGCTGATATACCCCTCGTTATGAAAGTGGCTCATATATACCCTTACCGTTATACAAATGACTCACATATACCCCCTACCATTACAAAAATAGCTCACACATACCCTTCATCAAACGGAAGTGAAAAAAATTAGTTTTAAATTTATATTTTTGACTTTTAATTTTTTTTTAAATCATTTAGGCGTATATATGATCCTTCTAGCAAAGTTCAAGGTATATTTTAATCTTTTTCATACATAAATTATTTTTTGACTTCTTTGATTATCATTATTTGAGTTTCTTATTCTTATTTTATTTTTTCTTTCATTCTTTAGTGTAAAGAAAAAAAATTTAAAACTAATTTTTTTGTGGCTATATTATAATTTAAAATTATTTTTTTCGCCTATATTGTAATTTAGTTTTTGTATTTGTAAAAAAAATGGGGCATCTATAATAGATTTTACAAGAAAATTAGTGAACCATAAATAAATTTGACCATCAAAATAATAAATTTAAATTAGTTGTTGAAACAAAAAAAGTCAAAAAAAAAAAATACATGAGAGGAGGATCAAATATACCCATATGGATTATATTTTTTTTTTAAAAAATAGTAATTAAGAAATTAAATTAAAATTAATTTTTTAACTTCCGTTAGAGGAAAAGGGTATATATGAGTCATTTGTATAACAATAGGGGTATATATGAGCCACTTTCATAACAAGGGTATATCAGCTCTAAATGACAAAGTTGAGGGATATATTAGCCCTTTTCCCTTATTTGAATTAGAAGCTGTCTGCATGGCTTCATCGTGATTAATGCATAAATCTACAACAGGATTTATGCGTAATTAACTTCTTTACACTGATAAAATAGTTAGATCACATAAAAAAAAGAAGGGAAAAGGGCCTGATATACCCCTTAACTTTGTCATTTAAAGCTGATATATCTCTCGTTATGAAAGTGGCTCATATATATCCACAATGTTATAGAAATAGCTCACATATATGAAGGAAGTGAAAAATATTAATTTAAATTTAATTTTTTAATTATTTTTTATAAAAAATATAATCTATATGGGGTATATTTGATCCTCCTCACACGTATCTTTTTTTTATTTTTTTATTTCAACGACTAATTTAAATTAATTATTTTGATGGTCAATTTTTTTTATGTTTCACTAATTTTTTTGTAAAATTTATTATAATTTTAAATTATAATATAGCCACAAAATAGTTAGTTTTAAATTTTTTTTCTTTACACTAAAGAATTAAAGAAAACTAAGAATAAGAAACTCAAATGATGATAATCAAAGAAGTCAAAAAATAATTTATATATGAAAAAGATTAAAATATACCTTGAACTTTGCTGGAATGATCATATATACCCCTACATGATTTTTTTAAAAATTAAAAGTAAAAAATATAAATTTAAAACTAACTTTTTCACTTCCATTAGATGAAAGGTATATGTGAGCTCCTTTTGTAACGATAGGGGTATATGTGAGCCATTTGTATAACAGTAAGGGTATATAAGAGCTACTTTCATAACGAAGTGTATATCAGCTTTAAATGACAAAGTTGAGGGGTATATCAGGCCCTTTTCCCAAAAAAAAAACTAGACATAAATAGTGAGAAAAATAAGACATATTACCTGCAATACCAAATAATAAAATTAAACTATCAGGAGCCGTTTGGTAGCTGGTTAAAGCTCAACCTAATACATGAATAACTTGTTTATTCATGTATTAATTTTATACATTGTTTGGTTTGTAAATGGAATAAAAGTTATTCATGTATTAATTTTATACAATGTTTGGTTGGTAGGTTTCAAATATTGTATAAAAATTATTCATGTATTAATTTTATACGGTGTTTGGTTGTGTTTTAGTAATTCTACATAATTAATACTCACATAACTTATGAGGAAATCTATGTATAATTTTATGCAGGGTAAAAGGTGGAATAAGTTATGTGGGTATTAGTTATACATGGATTAAATAATATATTTACATATTTACCCTTATCAATTAACTTTTAATTTTTTTTAATTATGTGTGCTTTTAAAAAAGTTATACTATTTATTTTTTTTTAAATCATATAAAAGAGATGGTGTACTCTGGAGTCTGGAGATAAGTGCTCTTCTCGACTCCAACAATCAAATGAGATTACTTGCACTGTTGCACACTGTAAAGACGATCAAAATTCAAGATCATTACTTGCACAATGGAAAACATTTTAAGTAGTAGTAGAAAACTCGGTGCCAACTTCTGGAACGAAAGTTCTTGCACATCAAAGGAATTTGGCAGGAACTATTACCCCTAATATTACTTTTAAATGTAGATTAATTTATAACAAATCAAATAATTATTATAGGTAAAAAAAAAGCACTATCAATTTTTTTCTTTGGTTTTTTTTTCTTGATAGTTGCATAATTATTTTTAGTTTCTTTGCTTTATTTTTTATTAATTATTTTCTTTGGCGATAAGATAGTGCCGGTTAATTGCAATTAGTTCTTTACTTAGTTTCTTTGCAAGGCACGGCCAATACATGTATTATAATATTTTTAGTTATTTCTTATTTACTTAATTACTTATCCTATTCAATACAAATTACTTAACTGCTTTTAATTATTTGTTATTTACTTTAGTGTTTTTAGCTATTGACATTTTTTTAAATTTTAATGTGTTATTAAGATAGTTGTTTATTTTAATGGATATAATAAATATTAGCTCGCTAAACATTTTTGGAATTAAGAAACAAAAATCAGTTTACTGTATTGTAATTTGTACATAACTAAACCATGCATAACTAATACATATATAATTAAACCCTGCATGTACATAACTAAACCCTGCATAACTAATACCTATATAATTAAACCCTGCATAACTAATACCTGTATAACTCTAACCATTAACCAAACGGCTCCTCAATGCATACAAGTTAAATCCAACCCATCACACCAGTTGACACTTTGCTAACCATTAAAGAACAATAAAGGCATAAAACATTTACAGCGTCCAGGTCACATAAATTACAAAATCCAAATAAAAAAGTTTTGAGAGGAAGTAATAGAAGCCTAATGGTGTAGATCTCTTTTTTCAAGTCCCTTGAGCATAGGAACTAAATCTGTATTAGTCTCAAGTTAAACTAAAGGTGTACATTAATTAAAAAAAATAATTAAACTTGCAGGCCTGCTGTTATCTTTTCAGAAGCTACTTGGTATTCACAAGAAAATAGTACAATATCATTTCGAAGAGCTTCATCGAGTCGCACGCACCACGATTAGGTTGGAGCAAGTGTGTTTCGAGGCAGACTTATCCCACCACCTTTCACAGACACGTTAGGTACCTTCCCAGAGCTAGCCCTGCTCGTGAAATCTGAGTCGAGGAACACTACCACAACGGAGATGTCATCATGGAAATATCGACGTACTCTACGATCGATTCTCTTTAAGTCTGAGTACCTCATCTCCCTTTTCTTTGCTGCTTCTTGCAATGCAGTTTTTACTAGCCTTTTCGCGATTCCCTGCCAAGTGGCAAAAAAGAGCTTAAGTTTAGTCCATTTTCTCAAAAAAAAAAAAAGAGAGCTTAAATTTAGTCCAACTGTTTTTTCTTCTGTAGTTGACATATTAGCTTTGTATTACATCTATATAGAACAAACAAACTTGGAATTTTACTTACGACCTCTTCGGAGAAAAAAGGCAGAGAAATTGGTTTTCTTACTATGACAGTGTGCCTGCAGATTCGAATTAGTTTCTTTATTGTTGGACTGACCACAATGGTCTATACACACAGATCCAGGGAAGGGCCGGACCAGAAGGGTCTATTATACACAGCCTTACCCTGCATTTCTGCAAGAGGCTGCATCAGACTTCTGTTGCATTTAAGAAATTTAAAGGAAGACAGCTGATGTAATTAGGTTTATGCCAGTTTTATAGGCCAACCAATCAAAAGAGCAACGAAGAGCCAAGCAATAAGAGTTCTACAGTTATGCCTTTAATGGTAATATAATGTTACTATAAGGCTTTCACTGATTTCAGGAAATCCTGAAACTTTTCATGACAAAGTGCTTCCCTATAGGTAGAATCATCGAAAAACAAAGAAAATGGCAAAAGCACGTATCAAAGGGGATCTCTTACATTGCGTGGATGATTTTGTACAATGTCAACAGCTTCTTGGTTACTTAGGTGCTCCCAGAGACCATCCGAGGAAAATATAATAAACTGATCCTCAGGTTGCACCGGGTGCACCAAAATAGCTGGATCTGAGCTCAATATGGGCATTTGAAACGGTTCACGGAGCCGAAACTTAGCATACAACGGTTCCCTGTTGAATTCAGGTTTCTTTAAGAATACATCTCCAATGGATCTTGAGATCTGCAAGATGAAGTATACAGATCATCAGATTATGAGCCATGCAACAAGTGACAACAACCAAAAAAAGGCAACGTAAATGAACTCCCTAATAGTAGCCAAAGGTCTATGTTTCCAAAAGATTGAAACTGCTTTTGAACATCAACCTATCATAAATATATGGAATGCCTCATGGAAACTAAACTAATTTCGTGCTTCCCCATAACAAATGCGAAGGTCATATAGAAGTTCTGTTATAACGCTAAGGAAAAGAACATTATCAACAGGTCTTTCTAAAGGCTGCTAATGTTTAAAGAATTGCTATACAACAGATGGCCTCTTTAAGAAATTGAAGGTTCATATTTCCATTTTGACTATCCTATGATGCCAACATTCACAAAAGGAGAGCTGTATTGTTCATTACATATTTATGTGATATATGATTTGGACAGAAAGACTATCATAGTTCATATCAAGGGTAGAATATCACTTTCACACAAGTAGGCACAATTTTATCAAATTCACAGAACGCATTATTGATGGTAGTATATAATAACGGATGATTAGAGAAGACTCCTTACTTTTGTAGAATTCTATTTTCGTAGTTCCTAATCCTCAGGAATCTGTTGTACTCTTTCCTTCTATTTAGGCTTTGTTTAATAGTCTTTATCTTTTCTAGGTCTTGTATAGATTCTTTATATAGAAGTCATATGGTCAATAAGAACGACAACTATTTTTCCCATCTTCTGCTCTCGTCTCTTTATGGTATCAGGGCACTTTTAAACTCCCACGAGTTGATCTTTTTTTTTCTCTCTGCTAACTCGTCCAAATGGCCCCTAATACTTCTGTGACCAATGCTGATGGAGTCAATAACGCCATCACTATTGTCCAATTCAATCCTATGACCCAACTGCCCATAAAATTAACTGGCAGTCACAATTTCTCGCTATGGAAAGCTCAAGTTTCAATGCTTATGCGTGGTCACAATCTCTATGGGCATCTGGATGGCTCCATCCCTGCCCCCACTCGCACCATCTCGCAAAACAATCAAGATGTTGCTAACCCTGAGTTCGTTCCTTGGTATCGCCAAGATCAGTTAATTCAAAATGCTATCTTGGCCTCCGTTGATCCTACACTTGCCCCCACTGTTGCTGTTGCAATCTCCGCCAAAGCTGCCTGGGATGCTCTGCATACTGCGTATGCGAACAAATCTCAAACAAGAATTTTCAGCTTGCGAGACCGACTGGCTCGTCTCACTAAAGACTCTCGTCCAGTTGCAGATTATCTTCATCAGGTTCGATCACTTTGTGATGAACTTTCCACTGCTGGTGCGCCTATATCGAATCCGGAACTCATTGTTAAAATTCTCAGTGGACTTGGATCTGAATTTCGAGAACTTTCTGCAGCCATTCGTGCCCGAGATTCAACAATTTCGTATGAAGAGCTTTACGAAAAGCTTCTGGATCACGAGCTTTTCCTAAAGTATGAGGACGACAAAAAGCCGCTATCAACTAATATCACTGCTGCTGTCGCACAAAAGACCAGTTCAACTCCTCCTCGCCGGGGTAACAATAATTACTCCCGCAATCGTCGTCCAGGTGCGAACACTCCTCCCAACAATCAGCAATGGCAGGTAGAACCATGGTGTTCACAAAGAAACAATCAGCAACAGCGCTTTGACAAGAACCTTCGTTGCCAACTATGTGATCGCGCAGGTCATTCTGCTAGGGTCTGCAGATCTCAATCCCATAACCATCTGCAAGCTCGGGAAAACTTTGCTGGTCGTTTTCCTCCTCAACAGACCCCTTGGATCGTGGACAGTGGAGCTACTCATCCTATTGCGTCTGATGCTCAAAGCCTAGACACTGTACATGACTACAATGGCACCGAAGAGATCACTATGGGCAATGGTCACACCATTCCAATATCCCATACCGGTAACGCTAACATAAGTGCATCAAACCATCACACTTCTGGAGTTTTGCCTGTCAACAAGCTGTTTATCTTATAAATAGGCTAACTACACCCAATCTTCAGCATAAGAGTCCCTTTGAAATTTTATTTCAAACTATGCCAAAGTATGACTCCATTAAAGTGTTTGGTTGCCTCTGTTATCCATGGCTCAAACCATATGCCAAAAACAAATTAGAGCCCCGTTCGACACCATGTGTTTATTTAGGCTTTTCGAATAAACATTATTGTCATCAATGTTTTGATCCTTCAACTTCCAAAATATATCTATCACGTGACGTCTTATTTTTGGAAAATCAGTTTCCATTTGACAATATTTTTTCCCATTTAAAAACAACACAAAATAAAAATGTCTCTTGGGAAATCTGTTCATCTGGGCAACAGCCACAGGATAATCCTCAAAATTCAAATGCTTCTTGTGAGCTTACTTCACAGATTGTGCAGCAGCCTGTGGACACACATTCATCCATCTCCTCTGCCCCAACAGGTGCCACCGTCTCAGGTAATTCCATTTCTCCCTTATCTGATACTTCTTCTCCTTCTCCAATGCTTCCGCTGCCCCCTACCCTCACCATTCAAAATCCTGTTTCCAGCCACAGTTCACCACAACCAACTGTTTCAGCCTCACCAATTCATCCTTCTCCCCAATTAAATGCTCGGCCGCAATCCACAATTATCACTTACCAACGCCGAAATAAGTCCACTAGTCCTTTGACCCAAAACCCTCTGGTACAACCCTCTTCCTCGTCACTTGTCCCACCTCCCATAGCCACACAACCTTCCCTTGTAGCCTCTACCTCTACAGTGCCGCCCACTCATCACATGATTACTCGGTCTAAGACCAATAGCCTTAAGCCTAAACAATTACACACGGTTGTTAAATCCACTTCCTCCCTACCTAGAACCTTTAAGCAAGCTCAACAAGTCCCACACTGGCGAGAAGCTATGAAAAATGAATTTGATGCCTTAGTTCGGAACCGGACATGGGAGTTGTTACCATGTGATCCTTCCAAAAATGTGGTGGATTGTAAGTGGCTTTTCCGGATTAAATATAATCCTAATGGTTCTGTTGACAGGTACAAAGCTCGCCTGGTTGCTAAAGGGTTCACACAACGACCTGGACTTGATTTTCAATGTACTTTTAGTCCTGTGGTAAAGCCTGCAACTGTTCGACTCGTTCTTGCGATTGCAACACAACAAAGCTGGCTCATTCGACAACTTGATATCAATAATGCCTTCTGATGTGAGGCCAAAAATATATATGCTTATCATTATTTACCTCATATTTATTATTTATATTTGTCCTTTTTGATTATGAATTTTATGAATTGTGCTAAATAGTGTATTTTATTTGTAGGATTAAATTGGTATAAAGTTGAAGAAGTTTGGAGCTAAAATGAATTAATTATGAAAGATTGAAGAAGGAAAATCAAGCAGACAGCTTAATGGATTAAATTGAATATTATATTAATATTTATATATATGGAAAGGTTGGGCGGGGACAAAGTGAACTTCACGCGGACGTAGGAATCCAATTCCGTTTTGGTTTTGGGTTCCTAATTTGTTTTGGACTCAGTTATTTTATTCAGGGTTTTCTACATCTATAAATAGTCCATAGAAATAATTATTGGAGATACGGGGGAAAGGGAGACTTTTGAAGGAAGACACTTTGTAAGGAAAAGTTGTCAATACTTTTTAGGGTTCTTTTCTTCTTCTTTTTCTTAGGTACTAGTAGCTAAAGACCTTTGTTCTGGGGCTGCGGCCATGGGTAATTGTTGAACATCGATTGTTTTGAATTAATGTTGGTTATCGTTTAAATTATTTTTGTATTCTTGTTTTAGTATTTCATGCTTGAGCACCATAGAAATAAATCTATTGTCTATTCTTGGACTCGAGAGATAAAGAGGTAGATAGACCAGAGAATGCAAAGAGCTTGTTCTAACTTTGTTTAGATTCGTGTTCAGGAGTGACGCCCGGACGAACACCTCGCTTGGTTACGAAACAGGATGAAATATAAATGCTCGCCAATTAGGACTGCTTATCCCCGCTCAACGATGTAGTTAGACAGCTAGTTGGAGTAGGCGATTAGAGGTCGAGAGATCATGATCATAAAATCAAACCTGTAAATCAGTAATTTGATAATCTTAGTTAATTCATTACATGAGATGCGATACATGAAACCCTATGCATGTTGCAGCCCTGGAATTGTCTCAATCACTGTAAGTTAATCTTAGTATTTAATTCTTGCATTATTTTAGTTCTTTTGACACTCTTAAATAAATAATTAGACTAGTATAATTTAGTAAATAGTTAATTGACAAGTCTCTGTGGGTTCGATATTCCGGTTCTTAAAGAGCCACTTATTACTTCTGCGACCACGTACACTTGCGTGTGCAACTGGAAGCAACAAGCTTTTGGCGCCGTTGCCGGGGACTTAGAAATTAATTATTCTTCTAGGTTATACTTCTTATTTTTATTTATTTAAAATTTTCTTTTTTTTTGTTTTATTAATTAGTTTTTTTTCCGAACAATAAATTTTTTTCCCTTTGAATAATTTGATACTCTTATTGATATGACTGATTGGGATAAATCGTGGTTGGGTGAGAAGTATCCTTGTAATTATTGTAATGGACCCCATTTGGATATCGAATGTCCTATTTGTCATATATGTGGTGGTCAATTTGGTCATTGGAATGGTTGTCCTAACTCTTATTCCCCTCCCCCTCCCCCTTAATATGATTCTTCTGTTATCTGTGATGTTGACAGGGGTGATGAAGTGGGGAATGCCCAAAGAGGTGGAGGTACGCAGAATTATGGGAACACGTATAACTCAAGTTGGAGGAACCACCCCAACTTCTCATGGGGTGGAAATCAGAATCAACACCAAAATCGGGCTCAAGGGCAGAACCAATACAGACCACAAGGTAATGGACAACAATTTCAACAGCCAAATAATCAAGGTGCGAAGCAAGGGGGCATGACTAAGGAGGAGTTGTTCCAAAAGCTAAGTACAGAAATCAACAACAAGTTAGGAGAAGAGTTGAGAAACACCCAATTAGCGCTGAAAATCTGGAAAGGCAGTTCGCACAATTGGCTAATGCAGTCAATGTGCGTCCTCCTGGAGATCTTCCGGGTGACACGGATCCTAACCCAAGGCAACCGAATGCGGTGAGCACAAGGAGTGGATTACAACTAGAAGAATTAGCTCCAAAGAAGAGAAGTTCTGAGGCGGTGAGAGAAGAAAAGAAACCCGAAGAAGTGGTTCAAGATGCGATTGTTGAGAGGATTGTTCCTCAATTAAAACCACCCCCTTCGTTTCCTCAAAAGTCCAAAAAGCAGAACGAGGACGCATGCTTCGGTAAGTTTTTGTCTCTCCTTAAACAAGTTCACATTAATCTCCCTTTGGTTGATATTTTGCAGGGAATTCCCAAGTACGCAAAGTATGTGAAGAAGATAGTGGAGCAAAAAGAGGAATTCCAACCATTCAACTATACCTTATTCCTTAATGTCAATGTTGAGAAAGAGTACAAAAGTGAGAATGTTGTAAATAATGTTGCTTTGGAGTTGAGGCACCTTGGATCTCATTCAAAACAATTGACTATAGATGAGGAACAATGCCCCGACATCCTAAAGTTTTCTAATCCACGTAGACAAAACGACATTCCTCACATAAGGGCCAAGAAGTGCAAGATGCGACATTTATTACTTGGTTCTGTTATCTTTATACCACCGCCCTTAGAGAGGAGCAGAAAAATTGATGCGAAGTTAGGGGTACAATTCATAAGTTCAAAGTGGAAAGAAAAGTAGTGAACTTAATTAGGTCGTGCCGCGACGTTAAATTAGGCGCTTATTGGGAGGCAACCCAATTGGTAGTGTAGCTTCTTATTTTTTTTTTTATTATAGTGTCATTTTTTTTCTTCTTTTCTTTTGGTCTTGGTTTTGCAGATTAGGGAAAGTTTGAGTACCCAAGAATATGGAGCTAAGGAGCACGTTTGAACTTAAGGGTGGGGTAAAGACCCTTGATGAAAATTAAGAGAACATGCTACTGGCTAGGCCTAGAGGCCTCAGGGAGTTTTCCTAACCCTTGTTTTAAATTTAATTGATGCTTTGGGGACATAGCATCTTTTTAAGTGTGGGGTGGAGGAATGAATTCCTAGTTTTTACTGCTTTATCGAGTCTTTTTGTATGTTTAGGTGGGTTCCTCGGTTTTTGTTTTCGGTACTTTTCCTGAGGATAGTCCCTTTGAACCGATAGGAAGTAAATTTTTTATTTTTTATTTTATTTTTTTTACAGAAAAGAAATGACCCTTTTGAGTTGTGTGATACTTGTTATTTAGGCCTAATTTTGAATAATACTTTCTTGTGAATGCTTGATTGCTAATGAAATTGCAGACTCTTTGACACCGAGGTTCATGGTTGGTTGCGACTTTGTAAATAGCTTATTTTATTTTGTAGTTTGTTATGATCTTATCTCTCTTAGAAGTGGAATTGATCCATCTTGATTGATATTTGTGCCATGTGTGGTGAGAATTTGTTTATTCCATGTTTTGCATCTTAGTCTAGAACTTGCCCTGCATGTTATTGAAGCGAAATAAAAAGTGTTGCTCAGTTTAGGAGATGATAATAGGCTTTCGTTGATTTGTCTTGTAAATTTTAGCCTTTTCAGATATTATATCACTAGTTCGCCCTTTTGAGCCTGTAGCCTTTTGTTGGTAGCCATATTTTGCCCTTAACTATTTTGTTGAAGCCCTAGTTTTTGCACCTTGCTTCCTTGAGCACTGTAGCATAGACTGATTATAATTGTTATATCTGGAAAAAGAAAAGGGGTGGTTGAATGAAAAATAAATCAATGATGGCTACAAAGTGGTGAAAAAAGCCCTCTTCGAAAGAATGTGACATGAAAAAAAAAATTATTATTGTGAAAGAAAAAAAAAATGATTGAAGCATTCTTGAGATGATGAGAATAACTTGTGAAATAATTGTTGAAGAAAGGGCTGAAAATAAAGAGAAGAAAATAATGGGTGATGAAGTCTAAAAATACAAAGTGCTTAGAAAAGTGTGAGTCACTATTATATAATTTTCCTACCTGTCCCTTAGCCTACATTACAACCCGTTAAAGTCCTATTTGATTCTATTCAAGCATGCTTAATTAGCGGAGATGTACATAATGGGCAAGCTATTGTTCTTTGTGCATACATGTGAATTTTATTTGTGAGTGTGAGAGTTGTTCTTTGACGCTAAGTTCTTAATTTATATTCAATCTTTTGAATTGAGTATGTGGACTATTTCTTCTTGTGAGGGCACTTGTTTCATGATAGATAGGTGATGTTATTAACTTTCTTTGATGAGAGTAGGTGAACAAGCTTAAATTTGATGAGTTCAGAGTCTTTCCTTGAGGTTAGGAGGTTAGAGGTTTGTTGTTTATTTGGATGTCTTGCATAATGAGTGGGAATTGTACTTGATGTTTTCAAATTTCAATATGGCCTAATTGTTTGTATCAATAAAAGTGATGATGTTCCTAGTATGATTTTTTGAGATGAGCTTTAATGTTTGCTCGAGGACGAGCAAAAGTTTAAGTGTGGGGTGTTGATCTGAGGCAAAAAAATATATTTTTTTATCATTAATTGCCTCATATTTATTATTTATATTTGTCCTTTTTTAGCATGGATTTTATGGATTGTGCTAAATAGTGTATTTTATTTGTAGGATTAAATTGGTACAAAGTTGAAGAAATTTGGAGCTAAAATGAATAAATTATGAAAGATTGAAGAAGGAAAATCAAGCAAGCAGCTTAATGGATTAAATTGAATATTATATTAATATTTATATATATGGAAAGTTTGAGGCGGCACAGTTTCACGTAGGAATCCAATTCCGTTTTGGTTTTGGGTTCCTAATTTGTTTTAGACTCAGTTATTTTATTCAGGGTTTTCTACATCTATAAATAGTCCATAGAAATAATTATTTGGAAGAGAGAGACTTTTGAAGGAAGACACTTTGTAAGGAAAAATTGTCAATACTTTTTAGGGTTCTTTTCTTCTTTTTTCTTAGGTATTAGTAGCTAAAGACCCTTATTCTGGGGCTGCGGCCATGGGTAATTGTTGAACATCGATTGTTTTGAATTAATGTTGGTTATCGTTTAAATTACTTTTGTTTTCTTGTTTTAGTATTTCATGCTTGATCACCATAGAAATAAATCTATTGTCTATTCTTGGACTCGAGAGCTAAAGAGGTAGATAGACCAAAGATGCAAAGAGTATGTTCTAACTTTTTTTAGATTCGTGTTCAGGAGTGACGCCCGGACGAACACCTCGCTTGGTTACGAAACAGGATGAAATATAAATGCTCGCCAATTAGGACTACCTATCCCCGCTCAACGATGTAGTTAGACAGCTAGTTGGAGTAGGCGATTAGAGGTCGAGAGATCATGATCATAAAATCAACCATGTAAATCAGTAATTTGATAACCTTAGTTAATTCATTGCATGAGATGCGATACATGAAACCCTATGCATGCTGCAGCCCTGGAATTGTCTCCATCACTGTAAGTTAATCTTAGTATTTAATTCTTGCATTATTTTAGTTCTTTTGACACTCTTAAATAAATAATTAGACTAGTATAATTTAGTAAATAGTTAATTGACAAGTCTCTGTGGGTTCGATATTCCGGTTCTTAAAGAGCCACTTATTACTTCTGTGACCACGTACACTTGCGTGTGCAATTGGAAGCAACACATGTTATCCGTGTCGTTATCATCCTCTCCTTCTTGAAAAGGATTCGTCCTCGAATCCAAACCTTGCAAAACCATGAAAAGGACAAACAACAAACATATCCTCATAGCCATGATGGTTAGTACAATGGTTAGCATAAAAAGCATTACACCAAGGAGACTCAATCTCAATGAACAACCAAATATCCTCTATTATCATTACTCTTAAGCCCATAGATGGAGCACAATGAAATTGGTTATTCCTCAGATCAAAAGGATAATACCACCCAAAAGATGGCACTACTACAATCTCCAATACCCCCAAACATTCATTGGGGTCAAAATGATAATAGGTCCATATAATCAGATCATACAAACATGTATATACATCAATGAAATCCCGACCCAAATACAATGCACATTTAAGCTAAATATGAAACTCGTCATATGCAAAGAGATAGTAGAGAAAGGTGTCATGCACATTGGGGTCATCTAAAGTGTTCCTATATGCAAGATCACATCAAGGTTTAAGGATCCTAGAACTCATTACATCATAAGATGGAAAACACAAAGACAACATGATGAATTTAGGATAAACCTCACCTTCTCTCGACAAATAACTCTTACCCCCATAAGATGTGCAATCAACGTGATCATACGCAAAGAGGTAGTAAAGAAAGGGGGTTAGAAAACTACCCTTCCCCATACACAACGTAGGCCCTTCGAGTGGATTATAAACCCTCAAGAAGAACTTTTCATCATAGGGAAAGGTGCCAACAAAATCCTCCAAATTGTGCTTGTCATCTTGACCAAGTATCACTAAGTAAGTGTCACAATTTAACTCATTACCGGGGTCAAATGAAAAGGAAATCCATGAACATGGATCAAGCACACCCTCTTTTACCCGGTTGGCACCCTTATCTTCCAATATCATACTCCACTCAAATGCATGAGCATCGTCATATGCAAACAAGTAATAGAGAAATGTGCTACATAAATGAACTTCATCCAAGGTGTGCCCACATATAGAGTCACACTTTGATCCATAAGCATTAAGGTCTTGCTCAAGAATGGGGTCACACAAGAATGAAGGGATATTTGGAGAACATACACCCTCTTCCTTTTGACCACTAACCCCTCCAATAGACTTACTATCATCTTCCAAGAAGAGAGTTCCATCTTCGGAAAGTGTGTCATTATACCATAGTGGATTCTCAATCACTTGGTAGCCTTCAAGAGGGACTACACTACTGTCATGCCAAGACACACCACTATGCATTTCAACATCATTAGTCAAGTCAACATCAAACAAGGGATTATTACAAACAAGTTGATCAACACCAATATCATTTGATAATGAACTATCATTTGAAGCACATGTATCAACACTAGGTGGACACAAATTGACTTTACTAGAAGAATCAATTTGGTCATCTATAGGATCAACTAGTGTATTCACATTCTCAACATGTACATTATCAAAATATGGCAAAGAACTACATGAAAATGTAATATCACTCAAGGCACAAGTGTCAACACTAGGTGGACACAAATTGATCTTACAAGAAGAATCTATTTGGTCATCAATAGGATCAACTAGTGTATGAACTCTCTCAACAAATACATTATCACTATGTGACAAAGAATCATTAAACTCACATGAAATAAAGCTATCACTTATACTCAATTGGCTACTAGCCAAACAACGAATTCCCAAGCTTAAGGAAGTGCAAAAATTAGTATTGTTGCCTTGTAGCTCATAACATGAAGTGTCTTCACCTTGATTTTTAACATTGGAACACATTTGCTCCATGTGGAAGCTTTCAAGAACCTCATGAATCTTCACATTTTGAGGTGCCTCACTAGACTTGCTTCCAAAGATTCCTTGTAGCTCATAACATGAAGTGTCTTCACCTTGATTTTCAACATTGGAGAACATTTTCTCCTTGTGGAAGCTTTCAAGAACCTCATGATTCTTCACATTTTGAGGTGCCTCACTAGGCTTGCTTCCAAGGATACCTTGTAGCTCATAACATGAAGTGTCTTCACCTTGGTTTTCAATATTGGAGCACATTTGCTCCTTGTGGAAGCTTTCAAGAACCTCATGATTATTCACATTTTGAGGTGCCTCACTAGGCTTGCTTCCAAGGATACCTGCACAAGTTTTCAAACAACTAGAGAAAGAAAAGTTACATGAATTAGGAGAAGAATGCAACAGCCCTCTCACATCACTCCACCCAACCTCTCCTTTTTCCACTCTAGAGTTGTCACTTTTCACACCCTTACTCATCTCAATCTTTTGTCTCTCAATTTTATAGAAGTTAGGACAAGTTCCAAGAATTCCTTGGGAAGGGTTCGAAGATCCTTTCATTCCATTTTGGTGCACAAGGAGTGGGTTTTTTAACTTCCATATTCAACACCTTAGTGTCACCCTTATAAGGAGTATCTTGTTTTGCTTCCAAAGATAACTCCTTAGGTTTATATTCATGATGAATAACTTGCCTCTTTTGTACCATAAACTTGACCTTTTCAAACATCCGCAAGAAATCATCAAAATCTTTCCTCAATGTGGTAAAGGATTCTCTTAATTCTACGACTTCATGGCTTAGTGTTCCTCCCACTCTACCTCCAAGCTCATCACCATATGGAGAACAAGAAACATTGGAACTAGGATAAGAAGAATAAGTTATCATGTTTCGAGAAGTAGGGAATGTACTTCTTTTATGGTCCACACGACGACTTTGAAATGGTCTCACCCAAACATCGATGCCTTCTTTCTTAGAATAGGAAGTAGCACAAGACGAGGAAGGAAATTCAACCTCACAACTTCCATTTCTATCTAGATTCCACTCAAAGGATTCATAAGACCTATGAGAGAAAGAATTGTACCTCACATCACCATCATAACCACGGTGTAAAGCATGAGAACAATCATCTTCACAATGGTAGACTCCATAAGATCCTTCAACCCCTTCAACATCATCACACGAGTCATAAGCTCCATTTAAGTGTGAGGTTAAAATAATTAGCCTCAATATGTCTTTCCTTCCCGAAAAATGTCCTGTGCGGACGACATATTGTCTAAATGAGGCTATTCAAATTTGACATAGTGATACCAACCCTCATTGGGAATGTGTGGAATGCGCGATATGTCCTCAACTACTAGACACTTCTTGGACAACAATAGAGAAGAGATAGACCTTTGAAACTGCATGGACATAAAATTCAGTAACCTCATGCCGCCAAAACTTCTTTTGAGCATCCGCTTGAGGGAACATATCAGTCCATCCTTAGACTTCTAATAAATTGAAGTCTAATATGTTGGATATGCTATTGTAGTTAGTGTCTCTCACTATTGACCTTTTTTCTGTAAGATTATAACTTACATAATTATTTTTCTTTCTCATTTTCCTGTTCTTAATCTCAATAAATTGAAATTATTTGTTTCTCTAGTTATCATGATCTTTTATCCGTTATTTGCAAGAAAACATCGCATCTACATTTTGTTAATTTTTAACATTCTATTATTAATATGCTATTGCGAAATCACTTTTGCAATACAAAATTCTAAATTTATCACTATTTGATACTCACTTCTCGTCAAATACAATATGAGTTTTCTACTTAATTAATCATGTCTTTACAAAGTAGTAAACGCCTATATATATATATTGAAGGAGAAGGTATAGCTAAGGTAATAGTCCACTACTTTCTCATTAGCTAATAATGAAAGAGAAAGAGAATATGGAGCCTTTTCTACAGATTGATATTCATCATTTGCTCCTGATTTGATGCGACTAATTCCTTTTCTATAGCTACCAAAAAATGATCGAATGTATAGCCGGTAAATAGTAGAACTCTCTTCGATTTGTCATTCTCATTTATTTTTACTTATTTTTCATTTCTTCACTCAAGCTGATTCAAACCAAATCGAGGATCTTCAATCTTTAAGGCTATAATATAGATAGTTGAACATAAAAAGAGTTTTAATGGTCGTCAAACTCTGTTAATGTGAAAGTTTATTAAATATGGAGATGACGATTTCTTAGATTTTTTTAATTGCCATACATAAAAGTTTGGTAACTGAAGGGTTACTTCATCTTTGATCATCATGCATGAGAGTTCATTAAGAAAGTCTACAAATTCGATTCCACATTATTCCTAAAATTTTAAAGGAACGAGCTTGAAAGGTGTACTTTACTTTTAGTTATCACGCAATGACCTATACAATCACTAGCTACAATAGATGAAATTTTGATTGATTATATTTATTAAGAAAAGCCTAATGTAAGTATTTGTGGAAGGTGGCTGAAAGTATTCTATATGAGAAACTCACAAAAATAAATTGAAGTACATTAATCAAAAAAACATACTTGCATCTATTTTCTTGAATTATTTTTAGCGGAATGATTGAACTTTAGGAGAAACTGATTCCTGTCCTTTGCACAACACTTTTTCTAACGCTATTTAATGGAAATAATTATGAATTGCAGTTCAGAGAGTACGAATTTCTTAAGACTATTTTATATTTCAATTACGCATAGAATATATGTATATAACTGAAATGAAATTACTCTTTTCTTAATGGATAACAATAAAGTCATAATGAGCTATTCATAGAAGGAGGAGGCTTGTGCAATCGCGACATAAGTGTGACACATGTCACACATACAAATCACCTTCATGCATGTGTGAAAAGTGTCATCCATACACTTTGCAATGTTCCAAGTGACACCTCTTATGCATTTTTGACAAGTGTCAACCATGCAAGACCCCTCTCTTTATGCACGACATATGTCAATCATGTATGGCGTGTGTCATCTGATGTGACATATGTCATGCTGATGCCTATCACATTTTTTCAGTCACTTTATTGTACATGGACACCCAGTGGTCCATGCCTCTCCATATCTTTTTTTTCCAAGTTGGTGGTGAGAAATAGTCTTTGTATCATATATCATACTAGGATCATTAGTAGGAAGAAAGATGTCATCAACATACATGATGTAAATAATTAACTCACCTCTAAGACCTTCAGATATATACATAGATCAACAATGTTTTATTTATATTTAAAGAAGACAATAATTTCATTAAAATTTAAGTATCCTTTGGAGGTGTTTGTGTATGACGAAGTGACTAAGAAATGTGTTACCTGTTACGTGATTAGTCAGTGTGATACATGTCATGTTGCATGACATATGCCACACATGATGGACATGTGTTGCACATACAGAGATGGATCTTGCATGATTGTCACTTGTCAAATCTTGCATAAGAGGTGTCACTTGACACATTGCAAAGTGCATGAATGACATTTGTCACACATGCATGAATGTAGTTTTCATGTGTGACACGTATCATGCTTATGTGGCAATTGTACGAGCACCCTCCTTCTATAAATAGTTCATTATGACTGCATTGTTACACGTCAAGAAAAGGGTAATTTTATTTCAATTATATACATTTATTGTATGTGTAATTGAAATATAAAGTAGCCTTAAGAATTAGTATTCTCTCAACTCTAATTCACGATTATCTCCATCAAATAGCATGAGAAAGAGAACAGTTCAAAGGACATAAATTAGTTTTTACGAAAATTCAATCATTCGACTAAAGATAATTCAAGAAAACATCATGAATCTGGGTATGTTTTCTTGATAAATGTAATATAATATTTTTTTCTTCTGAAAATCATTAAGTCTCATAATTCTAAAGTCAGGTGAGATTTCAATTACATTATTTAAGTTTCACAATCTATGATAAAGTAAATCATATCACTTAAATAATATATGTATTTTGAGGCGGATATAGTATTTCTAGAATATTAAGTGAGAGTTGTTTTTATTTCTCTAAGTAAATAACTCAACGCTGAACCAAGTGTATCATTCAATCTTTTTAAAATATGGGAGAAAATAGATTATATTAGATCAATTCTAGAAATATGCAAATAAAATATCTAATTTGGCGAAAAGACCATAGGTTCATGTGCACCTTAATTAGTTAAGCAAATCCATCCATATATGAAATTCATACATCCAATCCTTGCTTACATCAAGAAAACCAATTGAGAAGGAAACTAGAAAGTAATTACGTCCATTTGAGACCTTTGGCACAATATCACTACTTTGAGGTTAAAATCAAATTGCAAAATTAAGCGTCATGTTAGCTTTTGATATTAATATCACTAATGAAACGAATGGCAAAAAATTGATTATTTCTAACGAATATTTAGTTTTTGATTGAAATATCTTTGTCCTATTTCAATACTTTTGTTTCAAATAAAAATAATTGTGGAAAATTGGGATAAACCTAGAGCTATTAGAGAGAATTGATTAAGTTTTATTGATTCACTTGCATCAACTTATGAATTTGGAGTTAATTACATTTTGTTAGCTATAGGAGCATTGATTATACATCCAATACTACACAATAAACGTGATGATAATAATATGTTCCTTGTAATTTTGCATTCAGACAAGATTAGATAGGATTAAACATAACCACAATCGATAGAGATGCAAGTAATAGGCAGAAATGCTGAAATGAGAGGAGGTCTTTTGAGATAATTTACAGTCTATTCGGATTGATTTTTAGCTTTTCACTTATAAGTCAAAAGCAATAAATTAAAAATTCTAAGTTGAATCGAGGGCCTTTCGAAAATAGTCTTTCTACTTCTACGATGTTGTGGTAAGATCTGCGTACGATCTACACTCTCAAACCCCACTTAGTGAAATTTCATTGGGTATGATGTTGTTGCTGTTGTTAGCTTAAAAGAACTTCTTAAAAGTAAATAGTCAAACACTTCAAAAGTGCTTAAAATCTATGTTGACTAAAAAGCACTTAAAATAAGTCAATCCAAACATGCACTTAGTCATGTTCAATGTCAACCTCCGTATGCTCCAGTCAGTAGGTTGGTGAGTGAAGGTATTAAACAGAGAAGAGTAGACTAAAGTAACATGGAAATGAGTTATCAGGAAATACATACAATCTTTTGAATACAGATACAATGTTAGGAAAAGATCTATTGTAAGGGGTACATTTTGTTAAGATTAAGTTATTATGAATCTTTTATGCATTGAGATATGTATATGTCGGTAGAGAATTGATCCCAATTTGCTCGAAATTGAGCGTAATTATTGTTTACATCGATATTTTTTACACACATTTCTTTATCAGAACTTTCACATTATGCCAATTGTGTAAACCTTTTATATTAGTATGATCAATATACGGATAGTGTCAATAATTCATTTAAATTTTGCTTAGCTTGATATTGGATTTCTTAGTATTGTGTGTTTAAGCCTCATAGTTCCAGGTGTGGAGGAGCTAATATAGTCCAATATCCCTCATGTACAATGTCACTTAACTTGGACTGCAAGAATTTATAGCTTATGTAAAATACAACACATAAAAGAAAACTTATTCTTTTGTTAATAATCTTTTTTTCGATATGAAAGCATTTTGTTATGTAACCTATTAAATGCTGAGATGTTTAAGAGTAAAATTTTGTCAATTATGTACATTGAAATTATCAATACTAAAACTCAATTCAAACCCAACCTGAGCTGCGAATCAATTTGAGATCTCTAATTTTGACTTAACAAATTTTCAACTTCTGTTTTTTCATACGAAGTTTGACACATTTTTTGAGGAAGAAAAATTTCTATTTAAGAGTTTTTTTATTCTTTAATAGTGATTAAACAATAAATTTAGATGTATATCCGAAATTAAAAATATTTTCAAATCATAATATCGTTGTATCATATTTTTCGCTATTGAAAAAAACACTATTTTTCTTGTAATTTTTACTTGTTCTTTAGATAAATTTTGATAACATATCTTCTTTAGATTGACAAGATACTTGCTCTTCAAATGTAGACTAATCTGAGTCTCGCTATCACATTTAAATTTTAAAATTTGCTTAGAGTTTTATTGCACTTTTGTTGTTAATGAGGTTTTTAGTTAAGAAACAGATAAGATCCTCAATTTATTGATGCATTTTTCTTTTAAGAAAGAGTTTGCCCAAAATTATATATTGACAAAAAACTTCTAGTTTTTTCATGCATTTAATGAGTTTGTAGTTGTAAAAAGTTTGGACTTTAGTTATTGTATGCACAAAACAATTTTACACTATTTATCTATATTACTTAAATTTTTAAAAATATTATTGAATGTGTGCTATATTTTTTCAAAACTAATACATTTTGGAGAATACGACACAAGTACAACAACATTGTGGAAAGTTGACATAGATACTATCCTCTTCTTTTAATCTTTTATACATAATATGTTGAATTGGTGGGTTGCTTTCCTTTATGGTGCTAAGCGTAGATTTTTGTCACATTGTCCCTTAACGGCCTTTCAATGAAAATTAAAATCTTTGATGTGCCTGGACTATGAGGGATCTCAACTACATAGATGTTTGACCATAGGATGTGGAATTTATTTTGTTCATGTAATCTATAAATTTGTGTAAATATATAATAAATTTGTTGATGTAGGTTTATTCTTTCTTATATAAAAATGTAGAGTACCAATTATTTTTTGTGATTTGTATGCTCCCATTTACTTTGGTAGGTAAGTTACAAAACATATCTTCTGTTTGTTGGAAAAATTAATGTTTTCTCAAAAGGTAGTAAATGTCCATCATTAATTTGGAATCTTTTTGAAATATTATTTTTTATATCTATTTATTATTTAGTAAAATATTTTATTACATTTAATGGAGTCAAACTAGCCGTTAGCTAGCCGTTGTAGAAATACTTATATATACACACCACTTTGGTGAACACAAAATAGACAATTTTATCTATCTATTTTCTTCTTTCTCCTATTTGGGTTTTCGTTCTTGAAGTTAATTGTTTCTTCTTTCAGTTAATCACTTAAAAAACTTGTTGAATTCTGAGGAATATGCCTAACTATATCCTCAAGGATAGTATCCGTAACATACCTCAAGGTAATCTCTATTTTCCATAAAGTATTGTTTTCCTATCACTTGTATTTACCATTTTTAACAATGGTGAATTATCCTATCGAACTCTTACTCCTTATAATTTACCTCTATCATGATCTCCTCTTTTGACAAAGGCGTTCTCGATTATTCTGTCACCCATGCCAAAAAGGAGCCACTGCATATCTAAATTGGAGTATCCATGAAGTGTGAATGCTTGGTAAGAGGTACTTTAAAACCTACCCTTCGTCTTATCCAAAACTCATCACTTACCTGTGGTTTAACAATTTTATTAATTAACTCTTGTATTATGAAATTTGTCTTTGTCTCCTTAATGGCTACGTTCAACTTGGCATCTAGAAAACTTTTGTATTTTATATGCTCATTCTATTTTGACATGCGACCTACGTGTTCCTCTTGTCTGTGACTTATTGTTGCAGCTTACATCTAAAAAATGAAAAATAAAAAACTTTGATCTTAGAGCAAAAAAAATTATTACTGTCTTAGTTAACTTTTTACTTAGATTTTGTAGTGAATCTGATTGTTCAAATGAGATTTACGAGAAATTTGATTAACTATGTAAAAAAAATTAAATTTATTTGGTCAAAGTCTTGAAACGGTCAACATTCAATGAATTGATGGTGAATCTGATTGTTCAAATACAAATTTAACCAACTCTTTTGAAACTATTTGAATTCATTTTGATATAGTCTAGAAAATATAGACATTTGTGAATTTACAATTCATAATAGGGAAATAAACTTTATTTTCCTATTATAATTTATCTAATGAAAATAAATTGAAGTATTTTTTTTACTTTTCTAGTATTGGTCGATGTAATTTTCTTATTTTTTTCACTCTGAATTCATTAGTCTTGAAGAAAAGGTTTACTTTGTATTAGCATGAATTATTAATTTAAATAATTCGTTGATAGATTTTGCTTTTAATTTCTTACTGTATATGTTTTATATAATCGAATTACAAAAATTGAAATAGAAAGACAATGTCAATAAGAATAATAAATCTGAAGAATGCAATGAAGGCAAATCTAAAATGGATCAAGAGGGCAGTTCCAAGAAGATACTACTTAACAAACAAAAGCAACAAGCTATTCATGGTACATAATTAATTAGTTCTGCATCATACAATTAACTTGTATCAATTAATTCTTTACTTGTTCATTTTAAAAAGTAAAATGGGGTTGACATAATATAAGTCAATGTAAGATGTAGAATTAATAAATTATGTACCATGAATAGTTTGCTGCTTTTGCTTGTTAGGTAGTATCTTCACGGAAAAGCTCTCTTGGTTCTTTTTAGATTGTTTTCATCATGTTCTTCAGATCTGTTTTTCTTATTGAACCCGATTCAAATTATCTTGAGCCCAACCCTTAATATTCTTGACGAATTGGGCGGATTACCTATATTTGGGCTCATTTTTGACACCCCTGACATCAACCTCTTTTGTTTTTTTGACCCAGGAAAAGAAGTTATACACAAGACAGTTAGAAATTTGAGCACTTAAATATTATTTTATTATTAAATTGGCTCCTATCCTATTATCCTCTATTGCCCACTCTTCCTAATGAAAAAATTAGCAGAAAGGAGTGAGTTCTTTTCTGCGGGATTTAGGGATTCCTGTCTTTTGCTCATATTGTCTCCTATGGAGATGGATTGATATGGGGCTTTCTACTTCTTACCTATTCACTTCTACTTGGGTCATTCCACTCGCACAACTAGTGTTCAGCTCCCCTTTCTTATTGTAACTACTGGTACCTGACCCCGTCGGCTCGACATTTTTGCAAGCACCGACCCTGACTCAATAAGGCAATTCAAAGAGGAACATTGGGAGTAATTGCCTTTTGTTTAGTGACTGAACGTGGTCAGCCATGGCCATAACTTCTCATTGAAAATCTATTATCTCACTCATTATTCTATCTTTCTAAGCCTTGTAACTCATGTAACATCTAGGCCATTTATATACCCAATTTACTATCTCATAATCTTCCTATTCATTGCAAGAAAAAATTCCCCCTTATAAATAGTGATAGTCTTTCATTGTTTTGGTGTATAAGAAAATATAGAGTGCATAAAAGTGAATAAAAAAACAAAGCTCTTATTAGTTGAGGGGAGCTATTTTTTGTGGAGCTTTGAACTCAACTCTTGTCCAGAGTTTGTTGAGTTATACTTTGTGATAGAGCTGTATTGTATCCTTGATGGGACAATTAAGAAGATTATTGCATGGGGCCATGGGCTGATGAAAAGATTTGTTGTCATGGATTTGAATCTCCTTAAAGAGAGTAAGATATCTACGCCTCAACCTGCAGTTAATTTATGTTCTTCATTTTACTATCAATTGTAATTTTCTAATTTCACCAACAAAACTACTTGATTTTCCTATATAAATATATATCATCCTGTAATTTTTCATTTTATTTTTTTAACAAATTGTCACGCCCCTAGCCTACACTCTGAACGTGACCGATACTGAAGAACCATTGCTGGTCCCAAGCGAACTCTTGGCCTAGCTGACTTCTTAGCGAAAGACTGACTCCAGCAATAATAGACTTATAAACAGAATTTGGAGCATTCAAACTCAAAGTAAATACTCAACTCAAACTGTCCGTAAAATACTCAATAATATAGGTATAATAGTTTGCAAAACATCATAAGGAAAAGTAAATATTGAGAGACTCCTCAACTCTATCTATCTATGAAGCATCTATAGTTCAAGATGGATGTCGGGACAAGACCCACGACACCCTAAAATGACTAAACTAAAAAGAAAAATGGAGTCCTACAGAATGCAAGGAGGCTCATCAAAAGCTAACTAGAGTGCAAAATGATCTCAACGAAGCGCATGTTAATGATTCTGAACACCTGTATCTGCATCATAAAAAGATGTAGGTCGAGTGACATCAGTACATTGAATGTACGAGTATGTAATAAAGCTGAACGAATAAATAGCTGAACTGATAAGATTGACGAACTACTCACCTCAAATCAACTCAAAGCATAACTAAAAGATAGAATGTTTAAAACTTCACAAGTAAAAGAGGCTAACTCAAGGATGTATAAGAAAATACAATAAAATTACTCTTTACTCTATTAGGGAGATTCTCTAACAAAAAACCATCACTATGAGTAACGTGATGATACAACGTCTTGCCCACACTGCCAGAACTGTCCTATACATTGGGGGAATATAGGACACCTCAATTAAGTGGATCCACTAAAGCTCTGCTTGAAAGCAATAAGGAGTCGTATAAAAAGTACGATCCTTTACCTATGTTGGCTACTTGATTTATGAGGATTTTGAATTGTCATAACCCATCCCCATATCGATGCTCAATACTACTCCCAATAAATATATATACACATGCTCAAATGTATAAAACATAATCTTTCTCAATTTGAGGTAATTGCTCAAATTATCTTCTTAAAAGAGATAACTGCTCTAAAGTATCTCTGAAAAATCTTTATGAAAAACAAGTTTTCTTTATCAATGTAAAAGTAATACATTTGGAATTCGATAAGTTACCTTAAACTTTACTCAAAAATCTCTCTTTAAACTCTACTCAAAACTCTTCTTTATTTTCTCATAAATTCAGCTTAAGACAATTGTTTGGTTAAAAAGATTCTCAATAATAACTCCGTGAAGACTCAAATACTAAGGTTCGTGTTGAATAATAGTCATGAACAATTAACTCAAGAATCTCAATGCATAGCACATAGAAACTCAAAAATTAGGAATAGAAACTCATAATTCAACAACAACTCATCTCAAGAATTATCAAAACTAAGGATGTAACGCTAGGTTGTCTCTTACTGATAGAAAGTGGATGTAGGGCGTGAGGAAGAACTTAGTCCACCACTATGATTAGCCTTACATACATGGAAGAACAAAGTTCTTAGTGAAATCAATAAAAACTCGAAGAGCACTTGAAACTCTAACTTTCTCCTCTTGGATCCTTGCTCTAAGACTTGGAAGCGTTAATGAATGTTAAATGTTTGATCAAAACTGTTTAAACTCTCAACTAGGTGTAAAACCATCGTGGTTTAGGCTTAGAAGGAGTGAAAAAAGACTAAAATACCCCTCTTAAAAGTTGACAAAAACCATCTGCGAGTCCATTTACTTTTCGTGGAAGTTTCTACGGACTGTAGTGTAATGACCCTCTTGGTCATTTCTGTGTTAATGCCTCCTTTCTGCCATTTAGAGCATTCGTGTAGCCACCCCAAGTCATTTATGACTTGCTGGCACTGACTGTTCGGTCGCCTGGTCGTTCGTTTAGGTTTTATGCATGTTTTCCTGTTTTGGAGCTTTTGAACCTTAAAAAGTTGATTTCGGTCATAACTTCAGGTAAACGACCTCAGATGGAAATTCTAACGGTTCCATCAGCTTCGGAGCGGCCAAATTAGGCTAGAAGCATGGTTTGCTCGAGTTTCGGGGCTTCTGGTGTAATTTTGGGGCCAGTTAACTCTTTAGCCTTCGAAATTTAGCTTCAAGTTGACTTTGGTCAATATTCTTGGTAAATGCGCTTGGATTAAAATTCCGACAGTGCGGTTAGTTCTGGAATTCTAGTTTTGTCTTGAATGACCCTTCGAGAACTTCCAGGTGCTTCCGATCAAAATTCGAGGCCTCCGGTGGAAATTGGCTAAAATGGCCTATTGGGTGTGGGACCCACTTTTTGTCGAAACGACCTCATATGGAAATTTTGACTGCGTCATTGAGTCTGAAATGTTGAATTTGAGGGGGTAGCACATCTCGTTTGTGTGCACGGAGTTCCAAACAAATCCTGAGCACCCCGTCGGAGTTTTGGAGTTGTCCAAAACTCAGCTGTTGCAGCTATTTTCTGCGGACATATTTCTTTCCCGTGTTCGCGGGATAGGCTCCGCGTTCTTGGAGGTATAAGTGTGTCTATTCTGCGTTCGAGGGCTACAGGTCGCGTTCACAGAGGTCTGGGGTCCTGTGCTCCGCATTCGCGGAGTGTGTGTGGGCAGGGTGACCTTCTTCTCTGCGTTCGCGGGCCTGGGGCTGCGTTTGCAGAGCTCTAGTGGTTCTCCCTCTGCATTCGCAGGACCTTGACCGCGTTTGCAAAGTAGTGATTGTCTTCCCTCCGCGTTCACGGGGCCTTGGTCGCGTTCGTGGAGGTCAGCGGGTTTCAGTGGTTTATATAAAGAGGTTGAGGCTTATTTGGATGAAACATTCAAAAATTTATATCTCCGTCCTCGGTTATCGGTTTTCGGTGATTCGAACTCCTAGGCGTTCAAATTCTCGTTGGCTTCATGGGTTCGTGGTTGGATTGCATTAGGTGTACCTCGTTTTCCATGAATTCAAGGCATAAGTTGCTATCTTAGGCCTATAGTTGAAAAGTTTTGTGTTTTCTTGTTTTGGTTGCATGGAGTTGATCCGAGCCCCGATGAGAGTTCCGTTTTGGAATACAAGTTCAGGGGAGGATTTGAGACCTCTTCGCAGAGTCAATTCCAAAAAAACTGGAGCGGGTCCCACGTTCCCCATTTTGACTCTGAAATTGGTTTGTCTCCGATTTTGATGATTTTAGTGTATTGCCCCTCGATACCAACTCACAATATTAATAAGGTCTTAAAGGACCCCCAAAAACTATTTCGGCCAAAAATCCATCCGGACATCGTATCACCAAAAATCAATGGACTATAGTACATGCAAAACTGAAAATATGGCTATATTCTCGCTTTAGGCCTATTTTTAACCTTAAAATGCAGACGTTTGCCCCTCGGGGCCAACTCACGCCATTAATAAGGTCTTAACGGACACTAACAAAAGATTTCAGCCAAAAATCCATGCGGATCTCATATCACAAAAAATCTGTGGACTATAGTATACGCAAAACGGTAAATGTGGCCATATTCCCGCTATGGGCCTATTTTGAACCTCAAAATGCAGACATTTGCCCCTCGCGACCAACTCACACCATTAATAAGGTCTTAACGGACCCCTACAAAGATTTTCAGCTAAAAATCCGTTCGGACCTCGTATCACCAAAAATCTATAGACTATAGTACACATAAAACGGCAAATATGGTCATATTCCCGCTCTGTGACTATTTTGAACCTCAAAATATAGACGCTTGACCCTCGGAACCAACTCACGCCACTAATAAGGTCTTAATGGACCCACACAAAAACTTTCAGCCAAAAATCCGTCCAGACCTCGTATCACCAAAAATCTGTAGACTATAGTACATGTGAAACGGCAAATATGGTCATATTCCCATTCTGGGCCTATTTTGAACCTCAAAATGCAGACGTTTGCCCCTCGTGACCAACTCACGCCATTAATAAGGTCTTAAAGGACCCCCAAAAAATATGTTGGCCAAAAATCCGTCTGGACCTCGTATCACCAAAAATCTTTGGACTATATTATACACTAAACGGCAAATATGGTTATATTCCCGCTCTGGTCCTATTTTGAACCTCCAAATGCAGACGTTTTCCCCTCGATACAAACTCACACAATTAATAAGATCTTAAAGGACCCCCACAAAATATTTCGACCAAAAATCCGTCCGGACCTCATATCACTAAAAATCCGTGTAGTATAGTAAACGCAAAACGACAAATATGGCTGTATTCCCACTTTGTGCCTATTTTTAACCTCAAAATGCATACGTTTGCCCCACGGGACAACCTCACACAATTAATAAGATTTTAACGGACCCCAACAAAAGATTTCAGCCAAATATCCATTCGGACCTTGTATCATAAAAAATACGTGGATGTAGTTACGCAAAATGGCAAATATGGTGATATTTCCGCTTTGGTCCTATTTTGAAACTCAAAATGCAGACGTTTGCCCCTCGAGACCAACTCACACCATTAATAAGGTCTTAACGGACCCCCACAAAAAATTTCATCCAAAAATCCGTCTGGATCTCCTATCACCAAAAATCTGTGGACTATAGTACATGCAAAACGCCAAATATGTCCATATTCCCGCTCTGGACTATTTTGAACCTCAAAATACAGACGTTTGACCCTCGGAACCACTTCACGCCATTAATAAGGTCTTAATGGACCCCCCACAAAAACGTTCGGCCAAAAATCGATCAAGACCTCGTATCACCAAAAATTTATGGACTATAGTACACACAAAATGGCAAATATGGTCATATTCCTGCTCTGGGCCTATTTTGAACCTCAAAATGCAGACGTTTTCCCCTCGGGACAAACTCACGCCATTAATAAGGTCTTAATGGACCCCCACAAAAAATTTGGCCAAAAATCCATCGGGAAATCGTATCACCAAAAATTCGTGGACTATAGTACATGCAAAATGACAAATATGGCAATATTCTATCTCTGGGCCTATTTTGAACCCCAAAATGCAAATGTTTGCCCCTCGGGACCAACTCAAGCCATTAATAAGGTCTTAACGAACCCCCAAAAAAAAGTTCAGCCAAAAATTCATCCGAAGCTCGTATCACCAAAAAATCTGTTGACTATAGTACATGCAAAATGACATATATGGCCATATTCCCATTCTGGGCCTATTTTGAACCTCAAAATGCAGACGTTCTCCCTTCGAAACCAACTCACGCTATTAATAAGGTCTTAACGGACACCCACAAAAACATTCGGCCAAAAATCCATCTGGACCTCGTATAACCAAAAATTCATGGACTATACTACACATAAAACAACAAATATAGACATATACCCGCTCTAAGCCTATTTTGAACTTTACAATGCAGACATTTGCGTCTCCGGACCAACTCACGCCATTAATAAGGTCATAATAGACCCCCACAAATAATTTTGGCAAAAGAATCATCCGGATATCGTATCATCAAAAATCTGTGGACTATAGTACACGCAAAATGGCAAATTTTTGCATATTCCCGCTCTGGGCCTATTTTGAACCTCAAAATGCAGACATTTGCCCCTCGGGACCAACTCCCGCCATTAATATGGTCTTAATGAACCACCTCAAAAACTTTGGGCCAAAAATCCATCTGGACCTTTTATCACCAAAAATCCCTGAACTATAGTACACGTAAAACGGCAAATATGGTCATATTCATGCTCTGGGCATATTTTGAACCTCAAAATGCAGACGTGTTCTCCTCGGGACCAACTCACGCAATTAATAAAGGACCCCCATAAAAAATTTCAGCCAAAAATCCGTCCAGACCTCGTATAACCAAAAATCCATGGAATATAGTAACGCTAAACGGAAAATATGGCCATATTCCTACTCTGGGCCTATTTTGAACCTCAAAATGCATACGTTAGTTCCTGGGGACAAACTCACGCAATTAATGAGTTCTTAACGGACCCCTACAAAAACTTTCTGCCAAAAATCCATCTGGATCTCGTATCACAAAAAATCCGTGGACTATAGTATACGCAAAATGGCAAATATGGTCATATTCCCGCTTTGAGCCTATTTTGAACCTCAAAATGAAGACGTTTGCCCCTCGGTACAAACTCACACCATTAATAAGGTCTAAATGGACCACCTCAAAAACATTCAGCCAAAAATCAGTCAGGACCTCGTAGCACCAAAAATCCGTGGACTTTAGTACACGCTAAATGGCAAATATGGTCATATTCCCGCTCTAGGCCTATTTTGAACCTCAAAATGCAGACGTTAGCCCTTTGGGACCAACTCATGTCATTAATAAGGTCTTAACGAACTCCCACAAAAAATAACGGCCAAAAATCCGTTTGGACCTCTTATCACAAAATATCCGTGGACTATTGTACACGCAAAACGGAAAATATGTCCATATTCCCGCTCTGCGCCTATTTTGAACCTCAAAATGCAGACATTTTCCCCTCAGGACCAACTCACGCCATTAGTAGGTCTTAACGGACACCCAAATAAAAATTCTGCCAAAAATCCATCAAAACCTAGTATCACCAAAAATTCGTGGACTATAATGCACGCAAAACGGCAAATATAGCCATATTCCTGCTCTGGGCCTATTTTAAACCTCAAAATGCATACATTTGCCCCTCAGGACCAACTCACGCCATTAATAAGGTCATAATGGACGCCCACAAAAAGTTTCGACGAAAAATCCGTTCGGACCTCGTATCACAAAAAATCCGTGGACTATACTACAGGCAAAACGATAAATATGGCAATTCTCGCTCTAGGCCTTTATAGAACCTAAAAATGTAGATGTTTGCCCCTCGGGACCAACTCACGCCATTAATAAGGTCTTTACGGACCCCAACAAAAATTTTTGGCCAATAATCCATCCGGACCACGTATCACCAAAAATCCGTGGACTTTAATACTCTTAAAAAGGCAAATATGGTCATATTCCCGATCTAGGCCTATTTTTAACCTCAAAACCAGAAGTTTGCCCCTCGGTACCAACTCACGCCATTAATAAGGTCTTAACGAACCACCACAAAAACTTTCAACCAAAAATCCGTCCGGACCTCGTATCACCAAAAATTCGTGGACTATAGTACACGCAAAAAATCAAATATGGCCATATTCCTGCTCTGGCCAATTTTGAACTTCAAAATGCAGACGTTCACCTCTCGGGACAAACTCACGCCATTAATAAGGTCTTAATGGATCCCAAAAAAACGTTTCGGCCAAAAATCCGTCCAGAACTTGTATCACCAAAAATCCATGGACTCTAGTCCACGCATAACGAAAAATATGGCCAAGTTCCCGCTCTGGGCCTATTTTGAACTTTAAAATGCAGACGTTTATCCCTCGGGACAACCTCACGCCATTAATAAGGTCTTAATGTATCCCCACAAAAAACTTTGGCCAAAAAACCGTAAGGACCTCGTATCAGAAAAAATCCGTGGACTATAGTACACGCAAAATGACAAATATGGTCATATTCCCGCTCTAGGCCTATTTTGAACCTCAAAATGCAGACGTTTGCCCCTCGGGACAACCTCACGCCATTAACAAGGTCTTAACGGACCTCCACAAAAATTTGGGCAAAAAATCCATCCAGACCTCGTATCATCAAAAATTCGTAGAATATAATACATGCAAAATGGTAAATATGGTCATATTCCCGCTCTAGGCCTATTTTGAACCTCAAAATGCAGACGTTTGCACCTCGGGACCAACTCACGCCATTAATAGGGTCTTAATGGACCCCTACATAAACGTTCTGCCAAAAATCCGTCCAGACCTCGTATCACCAAAAATTTGTGGACTATAGTATGCACAAAACGGCAAATATGGCTACCTTCCTGCACTGAGCCTATTTTGACCATAGAAATGCAGACGTTTTCCCCTCGGGATCAACTCACGCCATTAATAAGGTCTTAACAGATCCCAACAAAATATTTCGGCAAAAAATCCATACGGACCTCGTATCACCAAAAATCCGTGGACTATAGAACTCACAAAACAGCAAATATGGCCATATTCCCGCTCTGGCCTACTTTGAACCTCAAAATGCAGACGTTTACCCCTCGGGACCAACTCACGCCATTATAAGGTCCTAAAGGACCCCGACAAACTATTTAAGCCAAAAATCCATCCAGATATTGTATCTCCAAAAATCCGTGGAATATAGTACACGCAAAGCGGTAAATATGGCCATATTCCCTCTCTGGGCCTATTTTTAACCTTAAATTGTAGACATTTTTCCCTCGGGACCAACTTACGCCATTAATAAGGTCTTAACAGACCCCGATAAAAAATTCGGCAAAAAATCCGTGCGGACCTCCTATCACAAAAAATCTGTGAACTATAAGTACACGAAAAATGGCAAATATGGCTATATTCCCGCTCTGGGCCTATTTTGAACCTCAAAATGCAGATGTTTGCCCCTCGGAACCAACTCACGCCATTAATAAGGTCATAACGGACCCCCACAAAATATTTTGGCCAAAAATCCGTCCGGACCTCCTATCACTAAAAATTTGTGTATGGCCATATTCCAGCCGTGGCCTTATTTTTAACCTTAAGATGCAGACGTTTGCCCTCGGGACCAACTCACGCCATTAATAAGGTCTTAACAGAACCCCACAAAATATATCGGCCAAAAATTCGTCCGGACCTCGTATCACCAAAAATCCGTGGACTATAGTACACACAAAAAGACAAATATGGCCATATTCCCACTCTGGCCTATTTTGAACCTCAAAATGTAGACGTTTTCCCCTCGAGACCAACTCACGCCATTAATAAGGTCTTAACGGACCCCCACAAAAACTTTCAGCAAAAAATCTGTCCAGACTTCGTATCACCAAAAATTCGTGGACTATAGTACACGCAAAAGAGTAAATATGGCAATATTCCCGCTTTGGCCTATTTTTAAGCTCAACATTCAGACGTTTGCCCCTCGGGACAACCTCACGCTATTAAAAAGGTCTTAATGGATCCCCACAAAAATTTCAGCCAAAAATTCGTGGACTATAATACACGCAATACGGAAAATATGGTCATATTCCCTCTCTAGGCCGATTTTGAACCTAAAAATGCAGACGTTTTCCCCTCGAGACCAACTCACACCATAAATATGGTCTTAACGGATCCCCACAAAATATTATGGTCAAAAATTCGTCTGGACCTTGTATCCCCAAAAATCTATGGACAATAATATACGTAAAACGACAAATATTGCCATATTCCTGCTCTGGGCCTATTTTGAACCTGAAAATGCAGACGTTTGCCCCTCGATTCCAACTCACGCCATTAATAAGGTCTTAAAGGACCCCCAGAAAACATTTCGGCCAAAAATTCGTCCGGACCTCGTATCACTAAAATTCTGTGGACTATAGTATACACAAAATGACAAATATGGCTATATTCCCGCTTTGGTCCTATTTTTACCCTCAAAATGCAGACGTTTGCCCCTCAGGACCAACTCACGCCATTAATAAGGTCTTAACGGACCCCAACAAAAGATTTCAGCCAAAAATCCATTCGAAAATCGTATCACAAAAAATCTGTGGACTATAGTATACACAAAATGACAAATATGACCATATTCCCGCTCTGGTCCTATTTTGAACCTCAAAATGCAGACATTTGCCACTCGAGACCAACTCACGCAGTTAATAAGGTCTTAACAGACCCCCACCAAAAACGTTCGGCAAAAAATCCGTTCGGATCTCGATCACCTAAACTGCTTGGAATTTAGTACATGCAAAACGACAAATATGGCCATAATCCCGCTCTGGACCAATTTTGAACCTAAAATGCAGACCTTAACCCCTTGGGACAAACTCATGCCATTAATAAGGTCTTAACGGACCCCCACAAAAAGTTTCGGCAAAAAATCCATCCGGACCTCGTATCACCAAAAATCCGTGGACTATAGTACACGCTAAATGGAAAATATGGCCATATTCCCGCTCTGGGTCTATTTTGTACTTTAAAATACAGACGTTTGCTCTTCAGGACCTACTCACGCCATTATTTAAGTCTTCACGGGCGCCGACATAAAATTTCGACCAAAAATCTGTCCTGACCTCGTATCACCAAAAAATCGTGGACTATAATGCACGTAAAACGGCAAATATGGCCATTATCCCGCTCTGGACCTATTTTGAACATCAAAATGTAGACGTTTGCCCCTCGAGACCAACTCACGCCATTAATAAGGTCATAATGGACCCCCACAAAAAGTTTCGGCCAAAACTCCGTCCGGACGTCGTATCACCAAAATTCTGTGGACTATAGTACATGCAAAACGGCATATATGTCCAAATTCCTGCTCTGGGTCTATTTTAAACCTCAAAATGCAGACGTTCACCCCTCGGGTCCAACTCACGCCATTAATAAGGTTTTAACAGAACCCTAAAAAATATTTCGTCCAAAATTTCGTTCGGACCTCGTATCACCAAAAATCTGTGGACTATAGTACACGCAAAATGGCAAATATGGCAATATTCCCGCTCTGGGCCTATTTTGAACCTCAAAATGTAGACATTTTCCCTCGGGACCAACTCACGCCATTAATAAGGTCTTAACGAACCCCCATGAAAACTTTCGGCCAAAAATCCGTGGACTATAATACATACAAAACGGCAAATATGGTAATGTTCCCGTTTTGGGCCTATTTTGAACCTAAACGTGCAGACGTTTGCCCCTCGGAAAAACCTAACGCCATTAATAAGGTCTTAATGGATCCTTCTAAAAAATTTTAACCAAAAATCCGTCCAGACCTCGTATCACAAAAAATCTGTGAATATAGTATACGCAAAAAGGAAAATATGGTCATATTTCCGCTCTGGGCCTATTTTGAACTTCAAATGTAGACGTTTGCCCCTCGGGACAAACTCACGCAATTAATAAGGTCTTAACGGACCCTCACAAATAATTATGGCCAAAAATCCGTCTGGACCTCGTATCACCCAAAATCTGTGGACTATAGGACACGCAAAATGGCAAATATGACCACATTCCCACTCTAGACCTATTTTGAACCTCAAAATGCACACGTTTGACCCTCGGGACCAACTCACGCCATTAATATGGTTTTAACGGACCCCCACAAAAAATTTAAGCAAAAAGTACATTCGGACCTCGTATCAACAAAAATCTGTGGACTATAGTACACGCAAAACGGCAAACATGGACATATTCCCGCTCTAGGCCTATTTTGAACCTTAAATTGCAGACGTTTGCCCCTCGAGACCAACTCACACCATTAATAAGGTCTTAACGGACCACCACAAAAGATTTCGGCCAAAAATCTGTCCGGACCTCATCACTAAAAATCCATGGACCATAGTACACGCAAAACGACAAATATGGCCATATTCCCGCTCTGGGCCTATTTTGAACCTCAAAATGCAGACGTTTTCCCCTCGGGACCAACTCATGTCATTAATAAGGTCATAATGGAACCCCACAAAAACTTTCGGTCAAAAATCCGTCCGGATCTCGTATCACCAAAAATCCGTGGACTTATACTACACGCAAAACGTCAAATACAGCCATATTCCCGCTCTCGCCTATTTTGAACCTAAAAATGTTGACGTTTGACCGTCGGGACCAATTCACTACATTAATAAGGTTTTAACGGACCCCCACAGAAAATTTCATCAAAAAATCCATCCGGACTTCGTAACACCAAAAATTTGTGGACTATTTTACACGCAAAATGACAAATATGGTCATATTCCCGCTCTGGGCCTATTTTGAACCTATAAATGCAGACGCTTGTCCCTCGGGACCAACTCACGCAATTAAGAAGGTCTTAATAGAACCCCACAAAATATTTCATCCAAAAATTCGTCCGGACCTCGTATCACCAAAAATCTGTGGACTATAGTACACACAAAACGGCAAATATGACCATATTCCCGCTCTGGGCAAATTTTGAACATCAAAATGGAGACGTTTTCTCCTCGGGACCAACTCACGCCATTAATAAGGCCTTAACGGACCTCACAAAAACTTTCAGCTAAAAATCTGTCCGGACCTCGTATCACCAAAAATCCGTGGACTATAGTACACACAAAACGGTAAATATGGCAATATTCCCGTTCTGGGCCTATTTTGAACCTAAACATGCAGACGTTTGCCCCTCAGGACAAACTCACACCATTAATAAGGTCTTAACGAACCCCCACAAAAAATTTGGACAAAAAACCCATTGGGACCTCGTATCACAAAAAATCTATGGACTATTGTACATGCAAAACAACAAATATAGTCATATTCCCGCTCTAGGCCTATTTGGAACCTCTAAATGCAGACGTTACCCCCTCGATACCAACTCACACCATTAATAAGGTCTTAAAGGACCCCCACAAAAACATTCGGCCGAAAATCCGTCCGGACGTCGTATCACCAAAAATATATGGACTATAGTATACACAAAACAACAAATATGGCTATATTCCCACTTTGGGCCTATTTTTAACCTCAAAATGTAGACGTTTGCTCCTCGGGACCAAATCACGCTATTAATAAGGTCTTAACGGACCCCAACAAAAGAATTCATCCAAAAATCCATTCGGACCTCGTATCACAAAAAATTCGTGGACTATAGTATACGTAAAACGGCAAATATGGTCATATTCCTGCTCTAGGCTTATTTTGAACCTTAAAATGCAGACGTTTTTCCTTCGAGACCAACTCACGCCATTAATAAGGTCTTAACGGACCCCCACAAAAAATTTCGGCCAAAAATCCGTTCGGACCTCGTATCACCTAAAATCCGTACACTTTAGTACATGCAAAACGTCAAATATGGCCATATTCCCGCTCTGGCCCTATTTTGAACCTAAAAATTCATACGTTAGTCTCTCGGGACCAACTCACGCCATTAATAAGGTCTTAACGGAACCCCACAAAAAGTTTCGGCAAAAAATCCGTCCGAACCTCGTATCACCAAAAATCTGTGGACTATAGTACACGCAAAATGGCAAATATGGCCATATTACCGCTCTGGGCCTATTTTGAACCTCAAAATGCAAACGTTTGCTCATCACGAAACTACCGTATTGACGCTGTGATTCTATTTTTGATAGCGTGGCAGCAGTCTGAGGCCATACAGCAGGGAAAAGCTCTGGCAAAATTACTTGGAGAGCGCGTGATCAGTTTTCTGGTAGGTTACGACTTCTCTTCTTTCTAGATTGAGCTTGTATGTGTAAATTCTAGTTGATGTGTTTGAATCTGGGCTGGGTAGATAGTACTTCTGTTCTTCTTCTCCGATTTCTTCATTTAGGATTTGGTTCTTTGATTGTTCGGGGCTAGTATCATGTTTAGTTTGGGTTGTAGACCTGTGATATTGATGAATTGTTGTAGGTTATCTGTTGGGTGGTTATCTGTTGTAGCATGCGTGGGTTTGGGATATTTTCTTGTGTTTTTGGTTGATTGCTGTGATGTTTCGGCCTTAGAATAGGTTAGGATAGTATTGCCTTAGTCCCATGTACCTGTTGACTTGAGTATGTATTCGACGTCATTTTCGATGGACTAGATCCTTGGAGACTGGTATAGCAGACTTTGTTCTGATCGTATGAGGCTTAGTTTAGGCAATTTCGTGGCTGGTTAGATCTTCTATTCTTTCTCTCCCTATTTCTTCGATTCTGGGGTGCTTCCGGAAGATTTAGCTATTTGCACCGATAGACGGTTGAGTTGTGATAGGTTGGGAGCCTTCAGTTGATATCCTTATGGAGGGGGGGGGGGGCCCGTGGTGTGTAGTCTTGTGTTGACTTGACTTGACGTGGCTTCTTTGGGTTTGGGGTGGCTAGCTCTAATCCGCAGCTGACGTTACCCGATTGGGGTCTGATATTTCCAGCGCGAGACTGTTGAGCGTAGGTTGCTAGCTCCAGTCCGAGGTTGACATTACATGGTTAGATTCTGTTATTTCCAGCTCGAGACTGTTGAGCAAGGGGTTTTATTTCCAGTCCGAGGGTGATGTTACGCGGTTAAAGTCCGTTATTTCCAGCTTGAGACTTATGATTTGGGTTCGAGTCCTAGGATCTGTTGCTAAGGTTAAAGTCCATTATTTTCCAATCCGAGGCTGACGTTATACAGTTAGAGTCCATTATTTCCATCTCATGACTGATGATTGGGCAGGGCCAAGGTATTGTTCCAGTCTGAGGTTGATGTTACACGATTAGAGTCCGTTATTTTCAGCTCGAGCATGAGGGTTTGGGTTAATGTCCCAGGTGCTATCTTTGTTGGGTTGGAGGTTCTTGGAGTTAAGGCTTTTGGAGTTGGGTCTTCCTTCGTTTCAGTAGAATAGCTCTTCTGTGTACCTGTTGGGCTTATGGAGGTTTGTTCGAAATTTTATTTAAACTTGCGCTCGAGTGTGCCCAGCGGGTCTTATGGGGGGCCCGACTGTGTTTAGCTTAGTTATTCTTAGATTTCTTTCCGCTTTCTCTATTCCTGTTCTGTTGACCTCTGTTGTTGATTCTCTCTTGTCCGCCTATGTTTACCTTTTTTGCTTAGTCGGCCTACGATGCCTATTGGGTACCTGTTGTTTTAGTACTCATGCTACACTCTGCATCTATTTTCGCGATGCAGGTCTGAGCACCAGTTATCAACATTGAGTTCGAACCTGCAGCTGTCTATTCAGGAGACGAGGGTGAGCACATGGTGTTCTGGGATTACCTGTCTTCTTCTGTATTTATTTTTTGGCTTGTTTTTGGTTTCGAGATAGTTGTTTATGTGGTCCACTTTTGGGACTTATACTCTTTTTAGTGGTTTTATACTCGTGACTTCCAGTTTCTCGGAGGTATCAGTTATGTATATAGTTTGGTTTCGCTTCCACCTTCTCTTGTGTGTGTTATTGTATGCTACCGCTTAGTTATGGTTTAGATTCCACTCTTAGTCCCCTTACTGTTAAGTTCTGGGATAGAGTTTGGCTTACTTACTGGTGGGTTGGTAGGCGCCATCACGACGCGAGAAATCGGGTCGTGACAAGTTGGTATCAGAGCCAAGGTTCCTTGGTCCCACTTTTATAGAACTAGCATCTAGTAGAGTCTTGAGGATCAGTGCGGAGACGTCCGTGACTTATCTTTGGGATGCTACAGGATGTCCTTAGGATGTTTTCTTATTCTGTATCATTTTTGTGCGTTGTTGTCCGTTTGGTTTCATAAAATCTCACTTGTTCCATTCCGTTGCAGGATGGCTCGCACGCGCAGTAGAGGTTGACCCTGAGGTCGAGGTGGTGCTGTGGCACCAGGCCACAATAGAGCGAGGACTTCGGAGCCGGAGGCAGAGCCTCGGGTAGATTAGATTTCTCCTCAGTCGATGGAGCCGGAACCAGCCCAGCCACCACCCCTGATCTTAAGGGCATGCTTGCCCAGATCCTAGGTACTATCGGGGGTATGCAGCAACAGCAGCAGCTGGCTCCAGCACTAGTCCTAGAGCCGGTTCCAGCACAACAGGGCCAACCTGCGGTAGCGGCTCCAGAGGTTTATCAGCCGCCAGCACCGGCCACGATTCAGTCGGACCCTTTGAACGGGGTTATGCCATTGCGAGAGCAGAAGATGCTCATGGTGTTTCTCAGACTATCACTGCCGAGGTTTTCTGGGGTTGTGGGGGAGGATGCCCACGAGTTCCTGACTACTTATCGGGAGAAGTTGCAGACTTTGGGGTTAGTGGAGTCCAGAGGAGCTGACTTCACAGCTTATCAGTTAGACAAACCGGCCAGACAATGGTTGCGTTCTTTTATCGAGACCAGGCCAATTGGGTCACCGCCGGTATCTTGGACAGAGTTTTCTAAGGCCTTTCTGGCTAGATATATTTCACGGAGCCTCAAGGATCACCTCTGTGATGAGTTCACGAGGTTGGAGCAGGGCTCCATGACATCTCCGAGTATGAGGCCAGGTTTCTTGAGTTGTCTCGTCATGCCACCATGATTCTGCCTACAGAGGAGGAGCGGGTCCGATCCTTTGTTAGAGGTTTGAGGCTGCAATTGAGGATTGAGTCACAGTCCATGTTATTAGCAGGCCGATCATTTCTAGATGTAGTGGGCCATGCCCACACTATTGAGCAGCTCCATCGCGAGGCCCACGGGGGCAGCGGCAAGAAGGATAGGCCAGATGACAATTTCAGTGGGGCCCATCATAGGCTGAGAGATACTCGAGACTGGGCTTATCAGAGGTTCAAGCCACGTCCACCCAGTCGCCCGTTCCAAGTTTCATTGCAGATCGTAGAGGGTGACCAGCACCGTTAGAGTGGGCATAGTGCCGGCCAGAGTCAGGGACGAGGTGGGTTCCAGTCAGGTGCATCAGGTCGGGGACCATCTGTCAGCGATTAGCAGATCTTCGTAGGGTTACTTCATTTACGGGGAGCTTGCACAATGGTGTAGGGAGTGCCCTGTCTCAATATTAGTTTTACTAGCTTCTTAGGCGGCAAGACCGGTTTCAGTGAAAGCACCTTCTGCTAGGGGAGGAGGTCAGCAGCATGGTGCTCGAGGAAGTTATCGGTGAGGTAGGACAGGCGGTAGAGTGGATGCTTGAGGTAGAGGCGCCCAGGACCATTTCTATGCAGCTCCAACTAGAGCAAAGGCCGAGACGTCGGATGCGGTGATTACATGTACGGTCTTTTTATGCCATCAGTCCACTTCAACCTTATTTGATCCTGGTTCTACTTATTATTATGTGTCGGCTTATTGTGTGCCTCATTTGGGAGTGAGTCTTGAGCCCTTATCTGTACCCTTGCGTGTTTCGACCCCAGTAGGGGATTCTTTAGTAGTGGATCGGGTGTGTAGATTTTGTGTGGTGGCTATTCGAGGGCAGGACACTCTGGTTGATCTTATTGTGCTTTGTATGGGGGATTTTGATATGATTCTGGGCATGGATTAGTTATCCCCTCACCGGGCTATCTTGGATTGTTTTGCCAAGACCGTTACTTTAGCCATGCCTTTTATTTCACCGGTGGTGTGGCAGAGCTCTTATAGTTGCACGCCGGTTGGAGTGATTTCTTATGTTCAGGCTCAGAGGCTAGTGGACTAGTGGATGTTTGGCATATTTGGCATGTGTTAGGTATGTTAGTAGGGAGGGCCCTATAGTTGATTCAGTGCCTATTGTCCGAGAGTTCGCAGATGTGTTTCTTGCCGACCTTCCTGGCCTACCCCCAGAGCGGGATATTGACTTTTCCATAGACTTAGAGCTAGGTACTCGTCCTATTTCTATCCCACCATATTGTATGGCCCTTGCAGAGCTCAAGGAGCTCAGTGTTCACCTTCAGGACCTTTTGGGTAAGGGGTTCATTCGACCTAGTGTGTCGATTTAGGGTGCCCCAGTCCTGTTTGTGAAGAAGAAGAATGACACCATGCGGATGTGTATTGATTAAAGGCAGTTGAATAAGGTGACGATCAAGAACCGTTATCCTATGCCTCGTATTGATAATTTGTTCGACCAACTTCAGGATGTCGTAGTGTTTTCTAAGATCGACTTGAGATCAGGTTTCCATCGATTGAGGATTAGAGCAGTGGACATCCCTAAGACAACATTTAGGGCTCATTACTGCCATTATGAGTTTCTAGTGATGTCATTTAGGTTGACTAATGCCCCTGCCGCCTTTATGGATTTGATGACTCATGTATTCAGGCCATATTTGGACTCCTTCTTCATAGTCTTCATTGATGACATCTTGGTGTCCTCGCGGAGCCATAGTGAGCATGAGCAACATTTGAGGATAGTGCTCCAAACTTTGAGAGATCATGGTTGTATGCCAAGTTCTCAAAGTGCAAGTTTTGGCTTGAGTCCATAGCATTCTTGGGGCACGTGGTGTCCAAGGATGGCATTATGGTGGATCCGGCGAAGATTGACGCTATTCGTGATTGGGCTACGCCTATCTTTGTGACTGAGATTCGAAGCTTTGTTGGATTGGCAGGGTACTACAGGCACTTTGTCGAGGGTTTCTCCACTATAGCAACACCTCTGACTCGGTTGACTAGCCAGGACATTCCCTTTGTGTTGTCGGAGGAGTGTGAGATGAGCTTTTTGAGGCTCACGGAGTTGCTTACCACAACTCCTATATTGACTCTTCCTGTTGAGGGTGAGGGCTTCACAGTCTATTATGACGCATCTGGCGTTGGTTTGGGTTGTGTTCTGATGCAGCATGGCCGGATTATTGCTTATGTGTCGAGGCAGCTTAAGTTGCATGAGCGCAACTACCCCACTCATGATCTAGAGTTGGCAGCGGTAGTTTTCGCGCTTAAGATCTAGAGGCATTGCCTTTATGGATTTCATTGTGTGATCTATACTGATCACTGGATCCTTCAATACATTATAAGCCAGAGGGATCTTAATTCGAGGCAGCGTCGTTGGATTGAGCTCCTTAAGGACTATGATCTCTCTATTCTCTACCATCGTGGTAAGGAGAATGTAGTAGCGAATGCCTTGAGTCGGAAGGCAGTGAGTATGGGTAGTCTAGCCTTCCTTTCTATTTTGGAGTGACCCTTGGCTTTGGACATCCAGTCCTTAGCCAATCGGATGATCAGACTTGATGTTTCAGATTCCAGCTGGGTGTTAGCTTATGTGGGGGTTCAGTTATCTCTGCTTGATCATATATGTAGCTGTCAGTTTGAGGATGAGTCTTTAGCGGCACTGAGAGATAGAGTTTTGGCGGGTGATGTCGGGCAGGCTTCCCTAGATTCAGATGGGGTTTTGAGATTTGTTGGCATTTGTGTGTTCCGAGTGTTGGTGATTTGATTCAGCTGATCCTTAGCGAGGCCCATGATTCCAGGTATTCTATCCATCCAGACATAACTAAGATGTATCGTGATTTGAGGCAGCATTACTGGTGGAGTTGTATGAGGAGGGACATTTCAGACTATGTGTCCCGTTGCTTGTGTTGCCAGCAGGTGAAGGCCGAGCATTTGAGGCCTGGTGGAGAGTTGCAGAGATTACCCATTCCTGAGTTGAAGTGAGAGCGTATCACCATGGACTTCATTGTGGGGCTGCCACAGACTTCTAGAGGTGTTGACAGCTTTTGGGTCATTGTGGATCGATTGACCAAGTCGGCACACTTCCTTCTAGTTCATTCTTCCTTCAGTGTTGAGAGGTTAGACCGTATCTACATTCGGGAGGTAATCCATCTTCATGGTGTGCCTGTTTCTATCATTTCAGACCGGGATTCATAGTTCACTTCTAGCTTTTGGAAAGTATTTCAGGAGGAGTTGGGCATCTGTGTCGATCTTAGCACAACATTTCACCCATAGACAGATGGCCAATCGGAGCATACTATTCAGGTTCTTGAGGATATGTAGTGGGCCTGTGTTATGGATTTTGGAGGTCAGTGGGATCAGTTCTTGCATTTGGCAGAGTTTACGTACAACAACAACAACTACCATTCTAGCATCTAGATGGCCCTGTTTGAGGCCTTATATGGTAGGTGTTGTCGCACTCCAACAGGTTGGTTTGAGTCTACGGAGCCTAGGACGCGTGGTACAGACTTGTTTCAGGAGTCCTTAGAGCTTGTAAGATTGATTCAGGATAGGCTCAAGATGGCTCAGAGTAGATAACGGAGTTATGCAGACCACAGGTGCCGACCGTTGAGATTTGCCATGGGTGATGGAGTATTCCTTCGAGTATCACCCATGAAGGGCGTGATGAGATTCGGGAGGTGGTCCAAGCTTAGCCCCAGGTATATTGGGCATTTTGTGGTTTTGAGGGCAGTTGGTGAGGTAGCTTATGAGTTAGCTTTACCTCCAACATTCTCAGCTATTCATCCAGTTTTCTATGTTTCGATGCTGCGCCGGTATGTTCCAGATGAGTCTCATGTGCTCCAGTATGATGCCGTTGTGTTGGATGATCGTCTGACCTATATTAAGGAGCTAGTTGCTATTTTGGCCAGAGATGTGAGGTAGCTGAGGTGGAGAGCCATTCCTGTAGTTAAGGTACGTTGGAGGCATCTTCCTGTTGAGGAGGCTACCTAGGAGACGGAGCGAGAGATGCGAGAGCAGTTCTCTAGCTTATTTGAGTCCTCAGGTACTTCTTGACTCTAACTTTCGCGGACGAAAGTCCTTTTAGTAGTGGATGTTGTAATGACCCTCTAGGTAATTTTTGTGTTAATGCCGCCTTTATGTCGTTTAGAACATTCCTGTAGCAACCCCAAGTCATTTATAACTTGCTGGCACTTATTGTTCGGTTGCCTGGTCGATCGTTTAGGTTTTATGCCTGTTTTCCTGTTTTGGAGCTTTTAAACCTTCAAAATTGATTTCGGTCATAACTTTAGGTAAATGACCTCAGATGGAAATTCTGGTGGTTCCATTAGCTCCGGAGCGGCCAAATTAGGCTAGAAGCATGATTTTCCCAAGTCTCGGGGCTTCCAGTGTGATTTTGGGGCCAATTAGCTCTTTAGCCTTCAAAATTTGGCTTAAAGTTGACTTTGGTGAACATTGCTGGTAAACGCGCTCGGATGAAAATTTTGACAGCGTGGTTAGTTCTGGAATACCGAGTTTGGTCTAGAATGACCTTTCGAGAACTTTCGGGAGCTTCCGATCAAAATTCAAGGCCTCTGGTGAAAATTGGCTAAAATGGCCCATTGGGTGTGGGACCCACTTTTTGTCGAAACGACCTCGTATAGAAATTTAGAATGCGCCATTGAGTCCGGAAAGCAGAATTTGAGGGGGTAGCATATCTCATTTGCGTGCACGGGGTTCCGAACGAATCTCGAGCACCCCGTCAGAGTTTTGGAGTTGTCCAAAACTTAGCTGTTGCAACTGTTTTCTGCAGACACATTTCTTCTCCTCGTTTGCGGAGGTATAAGTGTGTCTACTCCGCATTCGTGGAGGTCTGGGGTCCTGTGCTCCGCGTTCGCGGAGTTGTGTGTGGGCAGGTTGACCTTCTTCTCCACGTTCGCGGGCATGGGGCCGCATTCACGAAGCTTTAGTGGTTCTCCGTCCACGTTCATGGGCCCTTGGCCGCGTTCTCGGAGTAGTGATTGTCTTCCCTCCGCGTTCGCGGGACTTTGGCCACATTCGGGGAGGTCAGCGGGTTTCAGTGGTTTATATAAGGAGGTCGAGGTTCATTTGGATGAAACATTCCAAAATTTATATCTCCCTCCTCGGTTATTGGTTTTCGGTGATTCGAAGTCCCAGGAGTTCAAATTCTCGTTGGATTTGTCGGTTCGTGGTTGGATTGCGTTTGTTGTACCTGGTTTTCCGTGAATTCGAGGCATAAGTTGCTATCTTAGGCCTATAGTTGTAAAGTTTTGTGTTTTCTTGTTTTGGTTGCATGGAGCTGATCCGAGCCCCGATGAGTGTTCCTTTTTGGAATACAAGTTTGGGGAGGATTTGGTACCTATTCAAGAAGTCAATTCTGAAAAATTCAGAGCGGGTCCCACGTTCTCAATTTTGACTCCGAAATTGGTCTGTCTCTGATTTTGATGATTTTAGTGTCTAAACGACCGTATTGACGCTGTGATTCTATTTTTGATAGTGTGGTAGTAGTTTGAGGCCGTACTGAAAGGAAAAGCTCCGGCAGAGTGACTTGAAGCGCGCGTGATCAGCTTTCTGGTAGGTTACGGCTTTCCTTCTTTCTAGATTGAGCTTGAATGCGTAAATGCTGGTTGATGTGTGTAAATCTAGGCTGGGTAGCTAGTACTTCTATTCTTCTTCTCCGATTTCTTCATTTATGATTTGGTTCTTGGATTGTTCGAGGCTAGTATCATGTTTAGTTTGGGTTGTCGACCTGTGATATTGATGAATTGTTGTGGGTTATCTATTGGGTGGTTATCTGTTATAGCATGCGTGAATTCGTGATATTTTCTTATGTTTTTGGTTGATTGCTGTGATGTTTTGGCGTTATAATAGGTTATGATAGTATTGCCTTAGTCCCATGTAACTGTTGACTTGAGTATGTATCCGACGTCATTTCGGATGGACTAGATCCTTGTAGACTGGTATAGCAGACTTGGGTATGATAGTATGAGCCTTAGTTTAGGCGATTTCGTGGCTGGTTCGATCTTCTATTCTTTCACTCCCTATTTCTGTGATTCTAAGGTGTTGTCGGAAGATTTAGCTATTTGCGCCTATACACGGTTGAGTTGTGATACGCTGGGAGCCTTCAGTTGATATCCTTGTGGGTGGGGGGGGGGGGAGGGCCGGCCTGTGGTGTTTAGTCTTGTGTTGAGTTGACTTGAGGTGGCTTCTTTGTGTTTGGGGCGGCTAGCTCCAATCCGCAGCTAACGTTACCCGATTGGGGTCCGGTATTTCCAGCGCGAGACTATTGAGCATAGGCTGCTAGCTCCAGTCCGAGGTTGACGTTACACGGTTAGAGTCTGTTATTTCCAGCTAGAGTCTGTTGAGCGAGAGGTGTTATTTCCAGTTCGAGGCTGATATTACGCTCTTAAAGTCTGTTATTTCCAGCTTGAGACTGATGATTTGGGTTCGAGTCCCAGGATCTGTTATTACGGTTAAAGTCTGTTATTTTCCAGTCCGAGGCTGACGTTATATGGTTAGAGTCAGTTATTTCCAGCTCGTGACTGATGATTGGGCGGGGCCCAGGTATTGTTCCAGTCCGTGGTTGATGTTACATGGTTAGAGTCTGTTATTTCCCGCTCGAGATTGAGGGTTTGGGTTAATGTCCCAGGTGCTATCTTTATTGGGTTCGAGGTTCTTGGTGTTAAGGCTTCTAGAGTTGGGTCTTCCTTCTTTTCTGTAGAATAGCTCTTCTATGTACATGTTGGGCTTCTAGGGGTCTGTTCGGGTTTTTATTTAAACTTGCACACAAGTGTGCCCATCGGGTCTTGTGGGGGGACCAGCTGGGTTTATCTTAGTTATTCTTAGATTTCTTTCCGCTTTCTCTGTTCCTGTTCTGTTGACCTCTATTGTTGTTGATTCTCTCTTGCCCGCCTGTTAGTAAGATTGTAACTTAAAGAACTCTTAATTACTATTCCTATATTACATTGTGCTAATCTAGGAACTCTACCCTTTTTTCTCCCATTCTTTTTCCTCAATTAATTGAAAGTTTTGTTTCTCGAGTTATCCTGATATGTTGTCCGTATATTTATGAGAAAGCATCTCATTGATATTTCTTTGCACTTTTCAATATTCTATTGTGAAATCACTTTGGCCATACAAAATAGTAAATTCTTCAAAATTTACTTCATCTCCATAAAAGACTCACTCCTTATCCATTATAATACAATTTTCTTACTTAAATAGCCTTGCCTATAGAAAGTAAGATACGTCGATATTGAAGATAGAAGTGTTGTTATGGTAAGAATTATCCATATTCCCTTTAGCTAATTATGAAAGAGAATGTGAACCATTTTTTTGCAGAAAAATAATAATGTGCCCTAAGTAGGAGACCTCACATCGATCTATCATCCTCACATACTTTTACTTGTTTGCGCATTCTTCATACAAGGCGATACAAACCAAAGGAAGTATATTCTACCTTTTAAGTCCATGACATAAGTACTTGAACATGAGAAGGGTTTCAATGTTTACAAGACTTCTCTACTATGGAAGTCTAATAGCAAGGGGGACGTCAATTCCTTAGATTTTCTTGATTACTGTATACAAGAGTTTGATATATAAAGAGTAAATCATCCTTGGTCATTTTGCATGAGAGTTCATTTAGAGAATCAACAAATTCGATTTCATATTGTTCTCAAATTTTTGGATGAGAAAACTCTGAAGGGTTACTTCGTCTTTGGTGGTCAAGAAATATATCATACTATCATTATCTACAATAGATGAAATTTCGATTGATTATATTCCTACACAATCCGAATGTAAGTAGTTGTAGAAAGGAGATGAAGGTATTTTCTATATGAGGAACTCACAAAAATCATGGAAATTCCATACTTTAGCTGTTTGGAAAATATTACATGATTGACATTTCTTTACCATATTCCAATACTTCCTACATTACCCTGAAAAACTTTTTTTAAAAAGATTTTTTTAGCTGTATAGGCCATTTTATTAATTAACCAAAAATAAAAATAAAGTTTTGGCCCAAGCCCAAAATAAAACAATCAAAACAACTTATTTCTAATCTGATTAGGGCAAAGCCCACTTTTATTAACCCTATCTATAAATGCTAACTTTAGCTTCCGCTTGAGCTCATTTTCCTTTCTTCTCACTACGTTCCCTCCTTACTCTCGGTTGAATGTTACTCTACCCCTTCTTCTCTTGTGGGTTGTACCAACTTCCGATCCCAACATTCTCGTCTCCCTTTTTCTCACACAAGATGTTTCACCCAACTAAGGTAATGTAACTCCTTTCTCCCTTATTTTCTTCATCACCGTTCTAACTCTGTGTTGTATCTCCATGTAAAAGGATTTTTTTGTTGGAAAAACTTATTCTGGAATTTTAAAATTTTCTTTCGAGTTTAAAAATGGGCTAAAAAGGAAAAGTCATTTATGGGGAGAATCAAAGGAAACTCTTCAATTTCTTACCTAGAAGATGTTAATTACTCTATTCCAAATCACACATGTAGTCATTACACATTACTAATAGATCCCCAATATACATATATATATATATATATATATATAGTGATTCGAGATTAAAACTTAAAATATTTAAATTTTATTCATGTAGTGGTGTCCTATACATCTCATGATAGGATATGGATTAGACATCATGGATATGAAGACCATCAGTAGATTTGAAGTATTTTGAATACATTAGAAGATTAATGAAGGAAGTATGGAAGGTCTACAATATACTAAAGTGGAAATGTAATCAAGAAATGACTACATTTTAAATAATTAATAGAAACTTTCCTTGGATTTATCTCAAGGGTATTATTATTGTAACTACTTTAGGTTAGTTTATTTACTATTATAAATAGGAGAAACTAGGGTTTATTTTAGGGGTTAGTTTTGAATGAACATTTGATGTTTAGGCTCCTTTGTGAGCTTAGGGAAACCCTCCTATTTGTTCAATTGGACCCTCTTGATTACTTGGATAAGTCTTCACTTGTATGAGTTCAATTTCTTTTCGCCCTTAGATTTTATTCTAGAAATTAAATGTCTTTTAGTTGCTAGATCGTCCTTTTTTCTTCCGAATCTCTCTGTCTTCCTTTCTATTTCTTAATCATATATCTTGCTTGATTGATTGTAGTTCACTTTGTTATTCTTGCATCTAGAATCATATCTATTGGTATCTCTCACTCTTCCTTTCTATTTCTAAACCATATATCTTGTTTGCTTGATTGTGGTTCACTTTATCATTCTTCCATCTAAAATGACATCATCTCACCAAAACATGTACTAGGTAACTCTATCCTTCAAGGCAGAAACAGAAGAAATCACCTAGATGTTTTTCCTCCACCGACAATAATACTTGATACCTCATGGTTCTCAACTCACTTCATTGACGACCAAGTAATGTTTTGGGTTGTATGCTAAAAAAATTACATTTCTGATGCAAAAGGAACCTTCCTCTAGTGAACAATATATTTGAATTGTCTTTTTCATTATGTTCCATGAACCCTACTATTTTAGGTTGGTATTAAGTGAATTTTGGTGCACTTCCAATCTCTGAATTTCTTTATGTCTTCCAAATCCAATTATTAGGTTACGGTAGTGGCGGAAATTTGAAGCATAACTTATACATGTCACCTATACATCCATTCCTCCTCGCCCTGATCCAAAAAACAAAGAGAATTGACCCCAAATAGCTTGGAATTAACGTAATTGTTGTTTTTATCAAATTTTTAACAAATGCCTTTATCATAACTTCCACATAATGCCTAATAATCTTTTATACTAGTATGATCAATATACTGCTAGCTTTGACATTTCAATTAATTTTTTCTTGGTTTGGCATTGGATTACTTAGCATTGTGTGTTGCAGCATGATTTGGGGTGTGAAGGAGTTATTATTGTCCAGATACCTAATGTAAAGTGTCACTTGTCTTGGACCACAGTGATTCATAGCTTATGTAAAAACACAGGACATAAAAGACAACTTTTTGTTATATTAATAATATTTTTTTCTTTATTAAAGTAAATGGCCAACCTATTAAATGTTGAGACATTTAATACTAGAATGAGTATGCTTTGCGTACATTGACAATAATGATATTGAAACTCAATTGAAACCTTTCCTAAGCTACAAAGCGTGCTGAGCTCGTTCAGGTGGATGTTCCCACTAATCATGACTTTACAAATTGTCACACTTTTCTTGAGGAAGTGACTCATCTCATAAAATTTCACAAAAATTTGGTGTCTACAAATGCCCCCTACTTCAAGGCTTGTCATAGTGTAAACTTGATGAAACTCAAAGACTAGACTTGACGTACCCATAGAAATGGAGTTTCCATCTTTGTGGTTTGTGGCTTTAGATTTGCAACTGATTTGTGAGAGAAGAGATGAAGGGTAAATTTGGTCCCACTGGGCCTGCCAATTTTTTTGCAATATTTTTTGTCAAATACAAAAAATATATTGCAATCACATAATAAATAAAAAGAATGATTTTATTCATAAAGATTGTGAGTACAAATCTGTTTATCCCTTGATTCTTCTCTCTTATGACTTCTGTGTGATTCAGGGGCTCTTAGTGGCATATTTCTCGAACTAGGATGATGTGGACCTCCTTAGGATTTAGTTGATCTTTGTGAAAAGATTTTGTGGATCTTCTTGAAGTATTTGATTGTCAAGAAGAGTTCACCCACATATTGATCACTTTGTGAATATTTCATAAATTTATGGAATTTTTGAGATGCCTCTTCAAGGAAATATACTACACTTTATATAGGTGTGATCTAGAGTTTAGGAAAAAGTAGTCTCTAAGAACGCTAATTGGAATTGGACTCATCTTGTAGAGTCCTACAAAATTTTGATGTCTCAAATGTCGAGTTCTTGTCCCATGAAAACATTTCAAGTCACATAGTTCACTTAACTCTCTTACTGGATAGAGTTTTATTGTTTGAGGTGTAATCAACTGTTCCACTAGAGTTCTAATGCTTAGAAATGTAGTATCTTTATCAAAGCCAAAATCAACAAAGATCGCACTAGCAAGGAACTCAATAACATCTCCAAGCACCTTTGGGAAAGTAGTTTCACCTTCCCATCCAAATGTGGACACTAGATCCAATTTCTCAAAATCCTCAATAGTACAACATATCTGCCTTTGCATATATAGTGAGGCCTGAAGAATGTGCTTGTGAAAGCTAGCCTTAACTGTAGATTAAGCATAGTATTCATTATTTAGAAAAGTAAATCTCAAATCAGTAATTAGTCTTGGAGTTAGTCCCGATTATTTGAAATAGAGATGTGGTGTAACAACTTAATCTAGCACTACATCTCCAAGAAATTCCAAGTGCTGACAGCATCATGGAATCTTAGGTAGCATGTAAGATCCATGAGTGCTTTAACAAGCAGCAAAGGGTTGTGAAACTTGTAATATAGCAGGGATTTCCAAGTACCGGACATTGACTAGCTTCTCTGCATTCACGGGGAAGTGCCTTGGCATAGGTGCTTCAATGAAATCAATGTACATCCCAAGCCATATCATAAATGATAAAGCTGTTACTCCCCACCCCAACTGAGGTAGGCACCTATTAGTGCCTTAACCTACCTCAGCTCGTGCAGGGAAGTAGAGCTAGCGGCTTTATCATTTATGAAAGGGCTTGGGCTTCACATAGATTTTGTTGATGCATCTATGCTAAGGCACTTCCCTGTGAATGCTGAGAAGCTAGTCAATGTTTGGTACTTTGAATCCCTGCTACATTATAAGTTCCATGACCCTTCACTGCTTGTTGAAGCTCTAACTCAAGGATCTTACATGCTTCCTGAGATTCCACGATGATATCAACGCTTGGAATTTCTTGGAGATGCAGTCTAGATTATGTTGTTACAGCACAACTCTATTTCAAATATCTGGAACCGACTCTAGGACTAATTATTGATTTGAGGTCTGCTTCTGCAAACAATGAATGATATGCTCAATCTGCTGTTAAGGTTGGCCTGCACAAGCACCTTTTTCATGCCTTGCCAGATCTACAAAGGCAGATATGTTGTACAATTGAGGATTTTGAGAAATTGGTCGGATGGGAGGCTGAAACTACTTTTTCAAAGGTGCTTGGAGATGTTGTTGGGTCCCTTGTTGGTGTGATCTTTGTTGATTCTGGCTTCGACAAAGATACTACATTATGAGCATAAGACCTCTTTTTGAACTGTTGATTACTGTTAACATCCAATTTTGATCGATCTTTAATTCATTTTTGGATTGCTATTTGATTAAAAGTGTATTTTTAGAACTTATTTCTTTTTAAGTTTATATTTACTTTTACCCAATTAACTATATACTTTAGTATCCATAATTTACGAAATTATTATTATTATTATTATCTCCTCCTTCCCTCTTCTCATTTGTTTATTTTATTGTATTTAGTTATAAATATTTTAGTGAATATTTCAATGTTATTATTCATTTTATCATAAATATTGGTGATTTATTATTTACAATAATATAACTACTGCTATAATAATATTTCTTTTATATAGTAATATAATAGTTACTCAATTTCATATACTTTGGGTAGAATTTAATTTTAAACTCTAATTTCCATATGAAGTACAATTTTAAAATTTAATTTTTGTCAAATCTTTCCCTATCCCAAAAATCCTCCTAAATATGTATTTTCTTTAGAGGAAGAACGTGATTTTCCCCCTCAACAAATCCCTCTTTTCGATGATTACAAACTCTTTGTCTTTGTATATTCAAACATATATACATATAGACACTGAAGTATGATAATCTAGAATGAAACATGTACGTCAATGGGTTATAAATATCGTACAACCCTTATTTTCCTCCTTTTTAACATCGTCAAAAAGATGGTTCAACCCGTTAATATACTTGCCAAGGTTAGTGGTAACTATCATCAAGACAATCAGATTAAGACTTAAAAGGTTTAATTATAACACAAGAATAAAGACTATCTGTCCAAAAAAAATTAAGAATAAACTTACAATAAAAGGAAATTATTACCCATTCAACTTCTATACAAGAGTTAGCCTAACTAATAAAAAAACTTATCTTATCAAATTTTGACCTTATACTAAGAACCTGTATCTTGTCCATGAGGAAGGGTCCTTTAGTACCATTAAGAAATTGTTGAGCCTATAAAAATGTGTTGGCCAAGACACATAAATTCAAAGGAAAAAGTAACATTCATTAGTCTGTACTTTAATCTTTGATCTGATATACCTTTTAAGAAAATTTTAATTAGATGTGTATTAAATTCTCTTTGTTTACTTTTACTTGTCATGTTTGGAACTGACACATCTATTAAAAAATAATGATTGCCATGTGACATGATTAGTTTACCACATCATCCCTATTAATTGATGTTTAATATTAAATCTTGAAAAATTATTTGGGAAATAACTAATTAATGCTAAGGGTAGAACATGAAAAACAATAATTTTCTTTCCCTAATATGTGAAAAGTGACAAGTAAAAATTAAAATATATTGTTGAAATAGTGGATAATTAAAAGTGAATAGGAAGTATTAAACTAACGTTATTAATGAGGCATTAAAATCTAAATTTGACTAATACTCTACTATTTTAGTATTAGTAGAAGCAAAATGAGATATCTATTTTTAGTATAGGAAATACTCCCACAAAATTAAGAGATAATTTATCATTTTATGTATATTTTAAATTTATCCTTATTATTAAATATTACTCATTCCCAATATTTAGGTAGCTTAAAATTTAATAAGAGTGATATAGTAAAATTATTCTTTTTTTTAAGAGGAGCATTAAATAAAATATCTACAAGTAAAAATATATTGAAGGAGTAGTGATTTGTAATGATTGTATCTGGCCAAAAAAAATATTTGTAACGTATGTATATGGCCAAACTCGTGGGCACACGAATCACAATCAAAACAAAAACAAAAAGTAGTATTCAATTCCAAATTTCAGTACTTATTTACAATGTAACTGAATTGACTCTCACTAATTAAAGAAAACAAAGCATACACCTTACATTGTTATTGTCACCTCCTACTCACTTTACAAATAAAAAAGAAAACAAAAACTTCACAAAGTTTTCTAATAGATTTCACAAAATTTCGTTGAAAATTCAATATTCAAATATGAATCGGCAAGTGAAGGCGTGAAACATGTTGAAAAAAGAGGTAATTTTTACTTTATTGTTTCAGAATTTTGATAGTGACAAAATGATATGGATATTAATTCATTATTTCATGTTTTAATTTTAATGAATAAGCTTTACTTTTGTGACATCCCTAATTTTTATGATTAAGCTTTGCTTCTTGCAAAGTTTTCTTCTGCGCCAATGAAGTATATCAAAATGAGATTTTAAATAAAAGAAATTTAAGATATTTACAAATAATAATTATAATTTTTTGCATGAAATTTTTAATTCAGTCCAATTTACCTATTTAACATGCATAGAATTTCAATAACTGCAATTGAACCAACTTAGATCTGTGAGCTATAGATGTTAGCTAAATTGTACTTTGTGTGATAATGAATATCTTATGGATGTGTTGTCGATCCTACTCTTTTTGGATGTTATTCATTATCAATCGTTAATGTATAAATGTGCAAGTGATTCTTTGAGAGAAAGCAAAATATTGTAGAAATTCTTGATGTTGATACAATTTTGTCTAGTTTTGTCAAAGTTTTTTTATCTAACAAATGAATTTTGAGTTAGATCAAAGTTTTTTATATCTCATTTTTTGCTTTTAACTATCCTAGCTTCTTGAATCCTCCATCATGTCTCTACTCCATCCCAGTATTGGAGACACAACGCTGCTACTCTTTCACAAATGGAGAATACAAAAAATGGCTAGAACACAAAATAAAAACTTAATGGATACAATTTCTTCAAAATTTAATGTTTAAAGATTAATTGGCTGGCAAGTAAAGGCGTGAGACATTTTGCAAAATGAGGTAATTTTTACTTTGTTGTTTCAAAATTTTGATAGTAACACAAATAAGATGGATGTTCATTATTTCATGTTTTAATTTTTATAAACAAATTTTGCTTCAATGACACCCTTACCTTTATTGGTCCATAAATTTCCTCACCTAACATATGATGGCATTCTCGGGTTAAAATTTACATATATACTGTTATGGAGTTTCACAAATTTCATGATATTGATTCTAGTTTTTCAATAATAGAATCTAATGATGACCAGTGAATGCTATTGCTATAAGATTTTTTCTTCTTGCAAAGTTTTCTTCTACTCTTGTGAAGTATATCAAAGTGAGGTTTAAAAAAGAAAATGAATTGAAGGTCTATTTATACTTTTTCATAATGAGTTTCTTTTAGGTGTGCTAGTATGTTACTCTTTTTAAATATTTTTCATTTATCAATAGTTAATGTGCAGAAGTACAAGTGATTCTTTAAAGGATAAAAACAAGAACTTCTATCTTGCCTTCTTATGAATTCTACTTGAGGAACTAGCTTCACATTTAATGTTACTTCGATTGAAGTGTCTAGGATTACATTATCAGGATATTTATAGTTGTTCTTTATTCATATATGTATAGTTTATTATATTTAAATTGTGTTGCATAAGATGAATTTAAATGAAAAACATGGTCTGAGAAAATTCATATAACGGGCCCCAACTTGTTTGGAACTAGAATGTAGTAGTTGTTGGTGTTATTGTTGTTGTTGTTGTAGTGTCATACTTAAGTTGACCATCTCTAGCTATTTCTATATGTATCAAAGTATAAAATACATAAGATACATTAAATGATAATCTTAGAATGATTGATGTATCACTTGATTTTTTTGGAATAGTTCTGAAGGAAGTGGGGTTACACTGATCCCTACTAGTATTGTTGAGATTTGTCCTATTAAACTTTTTAATTCCAAAAAAAAAAAAATCAAATGATTTTCTAACTATCGAACTAGAACTATACTCTAGACAACTAAATGATTAATGTGTGTGAATTTCCCAATCTTGTGTTTAATGTTATGTTATTTCTTTACTAATCACGAATAGTTTGTATTTGGAGTTTCAAATCTCTCTTCAAAAAGAGGTCTGAACATGATGAATTTTACTATTTCAACTAAGTAATTCTATGATAAATTAATGGATGGTAGGAGAATGAGTGATGAACTTACAGAAGTAGTGTCTATGAAAAAGAAGAGTCATAAAGAACGATATGTTAACATTTTGGAAAGCAGTTTACCCATCCAAATTGTTTTTTGTTCTTTTTATTTTACGGTTAATTGGAGTCTCTCGCCATACCTCACTTGTGAATTTATATTTGATATGCTATTGTAGTTGGTGTCTATCATTATTGACCTTTTTTCTCTAAGATTATAACTTAAATAATTCTTTTTCTTTCTCATTTCCCTATTCTTTATCCTCAATAAATTGAAATTCTTTGTTTCTCTAGTTATCATGATCTTTATCCATTATTTACAAGAAAACATCGCATCTACATTTTATTAATTTTTAACATTCTATTATTAATATGATATTGCGAAATCACTTTTGCAATACGAAATTCTAAATTTATCACTATTTGATACTCACTTCTCGTCAAATACAATATGAGTTTTCTACTTAATTAATCATGCCTTTACAAAGTAGAAAACGCCTATATATATTGAAGGAGAAGGCATAGTTAAGGTAATAGTCCTCTGCATTCTCATTAGCTAATAATGAAAGAGAAAGAGAATCTATAGCTTTTTCTACAGATTGATATTCATCATTTGCTCCTGGTTTGATGCGACTAATTCCTTTTCTATAGCTACCAAAAAATGATAGAAAGTATAACTGGTAAATAGTAGAACTCTCTTCGATTTGTCATTCTCATTTATTTTTACTTATTATTCATTTCTTCACTTAAGTTGATTCAAACCAAATCGAGGATCTTCAATCTTTAAGGCTATAATATAGATAGTTCAACATGAAAAGAGTTTTAATGGTCGTCAAACTCCGTTAATGTGAAAGTTTATTAAATATGTAGATGTCGATTTCTTTGATTTTTTTTATTACCATACATAAAAGTTTGGTATCTGAAGGGTTACTTCATCTTTGATCATCATGCATGAGAGTTCATTAAGAGAATCTACAAATTCAATTCCACATTATTCCTAAAATTTTAAAGGAACGAGCTTGAAAGGTGTACTTTACTATTAGTGATCACGCAATGACCTATACAATCGCTAGCTACAATAGATGAAATTTTGATTGATTATATTTATTAAAAAAAGCCTAATGTAAGTATTTGTGGAAGGTGGCTGAAAGTATTATATATGAGAAACTCACAAAAATAAATTGAAGTACATTAATCAAGAAAACATACTTGCATCTATTTTCTTGAATTATCTTTAGCGGAATGATTGAACTTTAGGAGAAATTGATTTTTCTCCTTTACACAACACTTTTTCTCACGCTATTTAATGGAAATAGTTATGAATTGCAGTTCAGAGAGTACTAACTTCTTAAGACTATTTTATATTTCAATTACACATAGAATATACGTATATAACTGAAATTAAATTACTCTTTTCTTAATGGATAACAATACAGTCATAATGAGCTATTTATAGAAGGAGGAGGATTGTGCAATCGCGACATAAGAATGACACTTGTCACACATGCAAATCACCTTCACGCATGTGTGAAAAGTGTCATCCATACACTTTGCAATGTTCCAAGTGACACATCTTATGCATTTTTTGACAAGTGTCAACCATGCAAGACCCCTCTATTTATGCGTGACATATGTCCATCATGTATGTCGCGCGTCATGTGATGTGACACATGTCATGCTGACATCTATTACATTTTTAGTCACTTTATTGTACATGTACACCCGGCGGTCCATGTCTCTCCATATCGTTTTTTCAAAGTTGGTGGAGAGAAACGGACTTTGTAACGTATATCATACCATGATCATTAGTAGGAAGAAAGATGTCATCAACATACATGACGTAAATAATTAACTCACCTCTAAGACCTTCAGATATATACATAGATCAACAATGTTTTATTTATATTCAAAGAAGAAAATAATTTCATTAAAATTTAAGTATCCTTTGGAGGTGTTCGTGTATGATGAAGTGACTGAGAAATGTGTTATTTGTTACGTGATTAGTCAGTGTGATACGTGTCATGTTGCATGACATGTGCCACACATGATGGACATGTGTTGCATATACATAGATGGATCTTGCATGATTGCCACTTGTCAAATCTTACATAAGAGGTGTCACTTGACACATTGCAAAGTGCATGAATTACATTTGTCACACATGCATGAATGTAGTTTTCATGTGTGACATGTATCATGCTTATGTGGCAATTGCACTAGCACCCTCCTTCTATAAATAGTTCATTATGACTGCATTGTTACACGTCAAGAAAAGGGTAATTTTATTTCAGTTATATACATTTATTGTATGTGTAATTGAAAGATAAAGTAGCCTTACAAATTAGTATTCTCTCAACTCTAATTCACGATTATCTCCATCAAATAGCATGAGAAAGAGTGTAGTGCAAAGCAGAGAAATCAGTTTTTACATAAATTCAATCATTCTACTAAAGATAATTCAAGAAAACATCATGAATCCGAGTATGTTTTCTTGATAAATGTAATATAATATTTTTTTCTAAAAATCATTAAGTTTCATAATTCTAAAGTCATGTCAGATTTCAATTACATTATTTAAGTTTCTTAATCTATAATAAAGTAAATCATATAACTTAATTTATATATGTATTTTGAGGTGGATATAGTACTTCTAGAATATTAAGTGGGAGTTGTTGTTATTCCTCTAGGTAAATAACTCAATGCTGAACCAAGTGCATCATTCAATCTTTTTAAAATATGGGAGAAAGTAGATAATATTAGATCAATTCTAGAAATATGCACATAAAATATTGAATATGGCGAAAAGATCATAGTTTCATGTGCACCTTAATTATTTGAGAAAATCCATCCATGTACCAAATATATACATTTATTCCTTGCTTACATCCAGAAAATCAATTGAGAAGGAAACTAGAAAGTGAATACGTCCATTTGAGACCTTTGGCACAGTATCACTACTTTGAGAGTAAAATCAAAGTGCAGAATTATGCGTCAGGTTAGCTTTTGATATTGATATCACTAGTGAAACGAATGGCAAAAAATTGTTTATTTCTATCGAATATTTAGTTTGTGATTGAAAGATTTTTGTCCCATTTCATTATTTTTGTTTCAAATGAAAATAATTGTGAAAAATTGGTATAAACCTAGAGCTATTAGAGAGTAATGATCAAGTTTTATATATTCACTTGCATCAACTTATGAATGTAGACTTCATTAGATGTTGTTGGCTATAGGAGCATTGATTATACATCCAATACTACACAGTAAACGTGAGGATAATAATATGTTCCTTGTAATTTTGCGTTCATACAAGATTAGATAGGACTAAACATAACCACATTTGATAGAGATGCAAGTAATATGCAGAAAGACTGAAATGAGAGGAGGTCTCTTGAGATAATTTAGAGTCTATTCGGATTGATTTTTAGCTTTTCACTTATAAGTCAAAAGCCATAAATTAGAAATTCTAAGTTGAATCGAGGGTCTTTCGAAAATAGTCTTTCTACTTCTACGATGTTGTGGTAAGATCTGCGTACGATCTACACTCTCAAACCCCACTTAGTGGAATTTCATTAGGTATGATGTTGTTTTTGTTGTTAGCTTAAAAGAACTTCTTAAAAGTATATAGTAAAACACTTCAAAAGTGCTTAGAATCTATGTTGACTAAAACGCACTTAAAATAAGTCAATCCAAACATGCTCTTAGTCATGTACAATGTCAACCTCTGTAAAGGAGTAGACTAAAGTAACACGGAAAGGAGTTGTCAAGAAATACATACAATCTTTTGAATATAGATACAATGGTAGGAAAGGATCTATGTAAGGGATACATTTAGTTAAGATTAAGTTATTATGAATCTTTTATCCATTGAGATATTTATATGCCGGTAGAGAATTGATCCCAATTTGCTCGAAATAGAGCGTAAATATTGTTTACATCGATCTTTTTTTTTAAAGACATACCTTTATCAGAACTTTCACTTTATGCCCAATTGTGTAAACCTTTTATATTAGTATGATCAATATACGGATAGCGTCAATAATTCATTGAAATTTTGCTTAGCTTGATATTGAATTATTTAACATTGTGTGTTTAGCATCATAGTTTAAGGTGTGGAGGAACTAATATAGTCCAATATCCCTCATGTACAATGCCACTTAACTTGGACCGCAATAATTTATAGCTTATGTAAAATACAACACATAAAAGAAAACTTATTCTTTTGTTAATAATCTTTTTTTTCGATATGAAAGCATTTCGCTACGTAACCTATTAAATGCTGAGATGTTTAAGAATAAAATTTTGTCAATTATGTACATTGAAAATATCAATAATAAAACTCAATTCAAACCCACATTGAGCTACAAATCAATTTGAGATCTCTAATTTTGACCTTACAAATTTTCAACTTCTGTTTTTTCATACGAAGTCTGAACGTTTTTTGAGGAAGTGCAATTTCTATTTAAGAATTTTTTATTCTTTAATAGTGATTAAACAATAAATTTAGATGTATATCCGAAATTAAAAATATTTTCAAATCATAATATCGTTGTATCATATTTTTCGTTGATGAAAGAAACACTATTTTTCTTGTAATTTCTACTTGTCCTTTAGATAAATTTTGATAACACATCTTGTTTGGATTGGCAAGATACATGTACTTCAAATGTAGACTAATCTGAGCGTCGTTGTCACATTGAAATTTAAAATTTTATTTAGTGTTAAATTAAGTCTTAGGCCTAACTCACACCCCAAAAGCTAGCTCAAAGGGAGGAGGATTGCCCAAGCTTATAAGGATTGTCATTCTTTAACACCCCACCTCACGCCCAATGCTTAGCATCTGGTGTGTGGGATATTTTTTATTTTTGGGGCAATTTTTGTTTTTTGACTTTGGGGGCTCCAACATTGGGTGAGATGGGCCCTGCTCTGATACCATGTTAAATTAGGTCTTAGGCCTAATTCACACCCCAAAAGCTAGCTCAAAGGGAGGAGGATTGCTCAAGCCTTATAAGGTTTGTCATTCTTTAACACCCCACCTCACGTCCAATGCTTTATGTAGTAGAATCCATGGAAGTCATGCTTCCATGGATGATAATGCAGGAGGAGTAGTTGATTTAGAAAGAGAAATTGTTATTCATTTTCAGTCTTGTAACGACCCGTTAGGTCGTTTTGGGTACTAGAACTTTTATTTCATTAAAGATTCTTTCGATAGATTTTAAATGGACATTTTGGTACTATTCACAACCAAGTATATAACTAATGGGGAAATTTTAATGATTAATTTAGTTGGTGGTTAAAGAAAATAGCATTAAAATTAGTAGTGGTCCACTTTTATCACTTTTATAATTAGCCTTATAAAATAATTAGGGTAGAAAATAATCTGCAGAAGAAAGAAAATTCAGACGAGAAAACACTGCCTGTTGCGTCTACCAGGGAAGACGACATCCAGGTAATACTTGTTGAATCTTCAATGTTCTTAAATAATAGTAGGGGTGAGATTTATATTATTATTATATATGTGGGTTTGGAAAACGGTGGTGTAAGAATGATTAGTATTAATTTATGGTGTATTGGTAATTGAAAGACGAGAAAGGATACGAGTGCATGCGGTAGGTCCTAATCACTTTTAATATATATGTTGTGATGATGAATAGAGGGCATATTGCAATTATGATGTTGAAGTTAGGAAAAAGAGAAAGAAAATTGTAATGGTAGCATGAGGTGACTATGCAGAAGAGAGAAAGTAAATGGTGTTGTTTGTTTTGACATAAAGGACATGGCCAATCATTGATTGCCAATGAATTTGATAATTGGGTTTATGATAGTATTTTTTATCTTATGATTGTCGCCAATGGTTTTGATAACCAGTTGGTTTCAATCCTTAACAATAAATTATTTTCTTCAGTTATCATATTATGATTCAAGTTTTGATATTTTGAGATATGTAATTAAATATTATGTATATTGTATTTGAGGAAATTTATTAAAGTTATGATATTCGGAGGAATTAAGACTTAATTCTATGCTTGAAAAATTAGAAACATATAAGACTTGATATATTAGTTGGTATCAAAATTTAGGATTTTTTATTATAGATCCGTGCTCTATGAATTTTTGGTAAATTTTTAGTCTAGGCTAGACCTATAGTAATAGAGGAGTCTATAGACTCGTTAACTTACAAATTATGCATACTTGATAGATTGGAAATGTTCGGAAGCATTGAGGAAAGGAAAAGCATTGGAGGAGTAGCTGGCTTGATTTCGATTCTTCGGCTGAGGTAGGTTATGGTTTATTCTATGTGATAGATAGACTCTTAATACTGATTGATAGTCATTCAGTGATATTGTGATATTTTCTATGTACTTGGTTGTTGTGGTTTGGATGATTCATGTGTTGTTGTGAATGGTCTGTAATCCCAAGACCGCGAAATCTATAATCTTAAACTTGTTTTATTAAAGTGATGCCTTGAATAAAGAAGGCTTCATGAAATATTGATAAGGAAGTGGAAAGAGATGATAAATAATGACAAATGAATCAACGATATAATTGGATCGGGTGTCACGTTCCGACACGGTATTAATGGATCGAGTGTCACGTTCCGACACGATATTATTGGATCGGGTGTCACGTTCAGACACGGTATTATTGGATCGGGTGTCACGTTCTGACACGGTATTATTGGATCGGGTGTCTCGTTCTGACACGGTGTTATTGAATCGGGTGTCACGTTCTGACACGGTGTTATTGGATCGGGTGTCACGTTCCAACACAGTAACATTAAAGAAAAACATATTGAATTAGCTTAATATACTAAATCTCAAAGAACTCATTTCCCAAAAGAGCGTGGTGTGGAGGCCTGAGTCCTCATGTGTGTTCTTGATATTGTTGACTGATTGTGTACTTGATTTAGTGTTGTTGTCACTTGTTCATGTGATTTGTTGCTTGCCACCTGCTACGTGCTATAGTTGATTTTATACTATTACTTTATGCATATCAGTTTCTATTTTGAGTCAGCCGATGATATCTACTCAGTACATATTGCCTTGTACTGATCCCTACTTGTGTTTCCTTCGTTTTCTTTTTGTGGAGTGCAGCGAGTGTACCACCGACTTCGACTCGCCCTCAGCTCTAGTCCGTCTCCAGCACATCAGAATTCAGGGTGAGCTATTTCATCTAGCTCGTGTTGGATTCTCTCTCGGTCATGGCATGATGTCCTTAGCTTTCGGACATACATTGTCCTATTTATTTATTTTGATATCTTTAATACTCTTAGACTTGATATTTTGAGAATAGATGTCCTTGATGTGATGACTTTTAGGTTTTGGGGATAATATGTAATAAACTCTAAAGGTTTCTTTTATTGTTTACTTTAAGTTGTGAGCTTCCGCATTATGGTTGTATTTTGTTGTTGAACAATTAATATAAGTTGGGGTTTGGATTCGTTGGTTCTCCCACCTAGGAGGTTAAGTGTGGGTGCCACTCATGACTCGTTTTGGATCGTGACAAACTTGGTATCAGAGCTTTAGGTTTGATGATCTCATCACACAAGGACAAGTCTAGTAGAGTCTTGCGGAACGGTACGGGGACGTCTTTACTTTTCTTCGAGAGGCTATAGGACTTTAGGAAAACTCAGTTCCTTTTTCTCTTTCTTTCGTGCTATTACTTGAATCCAATTGGTATCTAGGTGATACAAATTGGTAATTGACCTTCTTCACTCTATTTCGCAGATGGTCAGAACTAGAGCAACAAATTGGGCAGCGCCAACACCAGTAAGAGAGGATGCGCCTGAGCCAACCGTAGGGGTTGTAGCCCGAGGGAGAGTAGTAGCGAGAGGCCGTGGTAGAGGTCGCGGGAGAAAGACCACTAGGGGAAGAGGACAGACAACTGTTCCAACTAGGGATAGAACAGTGACCCCTCCACCGGCCTATAAGGTAGCGAGAGAGGGTGATGAGGTAGAGGATGAGCAGGTTCATGAGAAGGAAGCACCACCCCAGCCTACTCCAGAGATGATCAATCAGGTTCTCACTTATATAAGCGGGTTATCAGATCAGGGCCAAGCACCCCCAGCATTTTCTGCACTAGCCCCTCAGGTTCAGGGAGTACAACATGCAGCTGTTGTGGCTCCCCGCATGGATGCGTCCTTGGAAACAGGCACGTTTCCCCGATTGACTACAGGGCCTATAATGACTAGTGACCAGCATGACCTCTTTATTAAGTTTCTAAAGTTGAAACCTCCAGTCTTTAAGGGTACTGAATCTGAAGACGCTTATGATTTCCTTGTTGATTGTCATGAGCTGCTTCATAAGATGGATATAGTGGAGTGATTTGGTGTTGAATTTGTGACATACCAGTTCCAGGGAGATGCTAAAATGTGGTTGCGGTCTCATGTTGAGTGCCGACCGGCAAATGCACTACTTATGACTTGGGGAGCATTTTCTAGTGTCTTCATAGAAAAGTATATACCCCGAACTTTGAGGGTCAGGAGGAGAGATGAGTTCTTGAATATAGAGCAGGGGAAGATGTCTGTTGTAGCTTATGAGGCAAAATTTTGTGCTTTATCCAGGTATGCCACTGAGCTTTGCTTCAGTCCGCAAGAGCGGATTCGCCGCTTTGTGAAGGGATTGAGGTCAGATTTGCAGATTCCAGCTTTACAGGTGGCTGCTTCTGAAAAATCTTTTCAGGAAGTGGTTGACTTTGTGATAGAGGTAGAGGGGGTGAAGCCAGATGACTTCTCCAAGGTGTCAATGTTTAAGAAGTTTCGTAAGGGAGGTGAGTTTAGTGGTTCTTACTCCAGGGGGCAGGGTTCTAGGGGTTATCCATCCCGCCCTATTCAGTCTTCATTGCAGGTTTCAGCTGAGGGTCCGTCACAGACCGGCCAGCCTTTTTCTGAGTTTAGTGGTTATCTTCAGTCTTCTTTGTCTTCCACTCTCGACTCAAGGACTTGTTATGGATGTGGTGAAGTTGGGCATATCAGAGAATATTGCCCGATACAGAAGGCTCAATATGATCAGGGTTACAGAGCCCCAGCAGTTAGAGGTATGGTTGGTTATGGTAGAGGCCGTCATTCTCGCGGACGTGGTGGTCATCAGTCAAGCCGGGGTGGCGAGCAGGTTGGAACTACTAGAGCACAGCTCGGCAGGGGCCATGGTTAGATAGGCGACAGAGCCTATTGTTATTCTTTCCTTGGGAGGCCAGAGGCAGAGGCATCCGATGCTGTTATTACAGGTACTCTTCTGGTCTGCAATCGCATGGCTTCCGTATTGTTTGATCCTGGATCCACTTTTTCTTATATATCTTCCTCACTAGCCAATGGACTTGAATTACATTATGACTTACTTGAAATGCCTATTCGTGTTTCTACTCCTGTTGGTGAGTCTGGGTTAGTTGAGAAGGTGTATAGGTCTTGTCTTGTGACTTTTGTGGGCAGAAAAACTTATGTAGATCTGATTATTCTAGAAATGGTTGACTTTGATGTAATTCTGGGTATGACTTGGCTTGCTCCAAATTTTGCTATCTTAGATTGCAATGCTAAGAGAGTAACCTTGGTCAAGCTTGGGATAGATCCACTAGTGTGGGAGGGTGATTATATTCCAGCTCCAGTTCAGATTATCTCTTTTCTTCGTGCTAATAGGTTGGTGAGTAAGGGTTGTTCAGCTTTCTTGGCACATCTCAGGGATGATGCTTCCAAATTGCTTTCAATTGAGTCTGTTTTCATAGTTCGTGAGTTTGTGGATGTTTTTCCTGCAGACCTGCCTGGTATTCCACCAGACAGGGATATTGATTTTTGTATTGATCTGGAGCCAGGGACTCGCCCCATTTCCATTCCACCTTACATAATGGCCCCGGCTGAGTTGAGAGAGTTGAAGGCCCAACTTCAGGAGTTGTTAGGTAAATGTTTTATTAGACCGAGTGCCTCTCCTTGGGGTGCTCCAGTTTTATTTGTGAAAAAGAAGGATGGTAGTTTTAGGATGTGTATAGACTACAGGCAATTGAATAAGGTGACTATTAAGAATAAGCACCCAATTCCTCGCATTGATGACTTGTTTGATCAGCTACAGGGTGCTTGTGTGTTCTCTAAAATTGATTTGAGGTCTGGTTATCATCAACTAAAAATACGAGCAACGGATGTGCCAAAAACTGCTTTTCGAACCAGGTATGGGCATTATGAATTCTTAGTAATGTCTTTTGGGCTTACGAATGCCCCTGCTGCTTTCGTGAACCTAATGAATGGAATTTTTAAGCCATATCTGGATCTCTTTGTTATTGTATTTATTGATGATATTATAATCTACTCAAAAAGTAGGAAGGAACATGAAGAGCATCTGAGAATTGTATTGGGATTGTTAAGGGAGAAAAGGTTGTATGCCAAATTCTCCAAATGTGAGTTCTGGCTCCATTCAATGTCCTTTTTGGGGAACGTGGTTTCTAAGGATGGAGTGATGGTGGATCCCCAAAAGATTGAAGCAGTGAAGAGTTGGGCAAGGCCCACTAATGTTTCTGAGGTAAGGAGCTTTGTTGGTCTTGCTAGCTACTACCGTCGGTTCGTCAAGGGATTCTCTTCCATTTCTTCCCAGCTGACCAATTTGACCAAGCAGAATGTTCCATTTGTATGGACGGATGAGTGTGAAGAGAGTTTTCTGAAACTCAAAACCTTGTTGACTACTGCACCTATTCTTGCCTTGCCCGTGGAAGGTAAGAATTTCACTGTTTATTGTGATGCATCTTATTCTGGTTTACGTGCAGTGCTAATGCAGGAGAAGAATGTAATTGCCTATGCATCAAGGCAGTTGAAAGTGCATGAACGTAACTATCCGACCCATGATTTGGAGTTGGCTGCGGTTGTATTTGCATTGAAGCAGTGGAGGCATTACCTATATGGGATCAAGTGTGAAGTGTATACAGATCATCGCAGTTTACAATATTTGTTCACCCAGAAGGACTTGAATTTGAGGCAGAGGAGGTGGATGGAGTTGCTGAAAGATTATGATGTTACTATTCTTTATCACTCAGGAAAAGCTAATGTTGTGGCTGATGCCTTGAGTAGAAAAGGAGGGAGCATGGGGAGTTTAGCCCACTTACAAATTTCCAGGCGCCCATTGGCTAGAGAGGTTCAAACTCTGGCCAATGAATTTATGAGGCTGGAAGTAACTGAGAATGGAGGATTCTTGGCCTGTGTGGAGGCATGATCTTCTTTTCTTGACAAGATTAATGAAAAATAGTTTGATGATGGGAAGTTAAGCCGAATTTGTGATATGGTAATGCGAGGAGAGGCCAAGGAGGTTGTGATTGATGAGGAAGGCGTATTAAGGATTAAGGGGCAAATATGTGTGCCCCATGTTGATGATTTGATTCAAATTATTCTTGCAGAGGCTCATAGTTTGAGGTATTTTATACATCCTGGTGCAACCAAGATGTACCGTGACCTGAGACAACATTATTGGTGGAGTAGAATGAAGCAGGACATTGTTGATTTTTTTTCCCAATGTCTGAATTGTCAGCAGGTAAAATATGAACACCAGAGGCCTGGAGGGACACTTCAGAGAATGCCCATTCCTAAATGGAAATGGGAAAGAATTGCAATGGACTTTGTGGTTGATATTCCAAAGACATTTGGTAAGTTTGATTCTATATGGGTAATTACTGATAGGTTAACTAAGTCTGCGCACTTCATTCCGGTCAAGGTGACTTATAATGCAGAGAAGTTAGCCAAGCTCTATATCCGTGAGATTGTTCGATTGCATGGAGTTCCAATTTCCATCATATCAGATAGAGGTACGCAATTTACTTCTAATTTTTGGAAGACCTTGCAGGCTGAGTTAGGTACTAAATTGGATCTAAGTACCACATTTCACCCTCAGATAGATGGGCAATCTGAGCGAACAATTCAAGTGCTGGAGGATATGTTTCGTGCATGCGTGATAGACTTCGGTGGTCATTGGGATCAACTCTTACCCTTGGTAGAATTTTCATACAATAATAGCTATCACTCGAGTATTGATATGGCCCCATTTGAGGCATTGTATGGGAGGAGATGTAGGTCTCCCGTTGGTTGGTTTGATGCATTTGAGGTGAGACCTTGGGGTACTGATCTTTTGAGGGAATCGTTAGAGAAGGTGAAATTCATTCAGGAGAACCTTTTAGCAGCTCAGAGCAGGCAGAAAGAGTATGCAGATCGGAAGGTCAGGGACTTAGAGTTCATAGAGGGAGAGCAAGTGTTGCTGAAAGTTTCACCCATGAAGGGTGTAATGAGGTTTGGTAAGTGAGGTAAGCTTAGTCCGAGGTATATTGGGCCATTTGAAGTCCTTAAGCATGTGGGAGAGGTGACCTATGAATGAGCTTTTCCTCCAGGGTTGTCCGGAGTACACCCAGTATTTCATGTGTCTATGTTGAAGAAATATCATGGTGATGGAAACTACATTATTCGTTGGGATTCAGTCCTACTTGATGAGAATATGTCTTATGAGGAGGAGCCTGTAGCAATTCTAGATAGGGAGGTCCGCAAGTTTAGGTCAAAGGAGATTGCTTCTGTGAAGGTCCAGTGGAAACATCGTCCAGTTGAGGAGTCCACTTGGGAGACCGAGGATGATATGCACATAAGATATCCACACCTTTTTGTCGATTCAGATACCCTTTCTTATCATCGCCTTCTTTTGACCGTTCGGGGACGAACGGTGGGTAAATTGGTATATAATGTAACGACCCGTTAGGTCGTTTTGGGTACTAGAACTTTTATTTCATAAAAGATTCTTTCGATAGATTTTAAATGGACATTTTGGTACTATTCACAACCAAGTATATAACTAATGGGGAAATTTTAATGATTAATGTAGTTGGTGGTTAAAGAAAATAGCATTAAAATTAGTAGTGGGCCACTTTTATCACTTTTATAATTAGCCTTATAAAATAATTACGGTAGAAAATAATATGTAGAAGAAAGAAAATTCAGACGAGAAAACACTGCCTGTGGCATCTACCAGGGAATACGACATCCAGGTAATACTTGTTGAATCTTCAATGTTCTTAAATAATAGTAGGGGTGAGATTTATATTATTATTATATATGTGGGTTTGGAAAACGGTGGTGTAAGAATGATTAGTATTAATTTATGGTGTATTGGTAATTGAAAGACGAGAAAGGATACGAGTGCATGTGGTAGGTCCTAATCACTTTTAATATATATGTTGTGATGATGAATAGAGGGCATATTGCAATTATGATGTTGGAGTTATGAAAAAGTGAAAGAAAATTGTAATGGTAGCATGAGGTGACTATGCAGAAGAGAGAAAGTAAATGGCGTTGTTTGTTTTGACATAAAGGACATGGCCAATCATTGATTGCCAATGAATTTGATAATTGGGTTTATGATGGTATTTTTTATCTTATGATTGTCACCACTGGTTTTGATAACCAATTGGTTTCAATCCTTAACAATAAATTATTTTCTTTAGTTATCATATTATGATTCAAGTTTTGATATTTTGAGATATGTAATTAAATATTAGGTATATTGTATTTGAGGAAATTTATTTAAGTTATGATATTCGGAGGAATTAAAACTTAATTCTAGGCTTGAAAAATTAGAAACATATAAGACTTGATATATTAGTTGGTATCAAAATTTAGGATTTTTGATTATAGATCCGTGCTCTATGACTTTTTGGTAAATTTTTAGTCTAGGCTAGACCTATAGTAATAAAGGAGTCTATAGACTCGTTAACTTACAAATTATGCATACTTGATAGATTGGAAACGTTCGGAAGCATTGAGGAAAGGAAAAGCATTGGAGAAGTAGCTTGCTTGATTTCGATTCTTCGGTTGAGGTAGGTTATGGTTTATTCTATGTGATAGATAGACTCTTAATAGTGATTGATAGTCCTTGAGTGATATTGTGAAATTCTCTATGTACTTGGTTGTTGTGGTTTGGATGATTCATGTGTTGTTGTGAATGGTCTGTAATCCCAAGACCGTGAAATCTGTAATATTAAACTTGTTTTTATTAAAGTGATGCCTTGAATAAAGAAGGCATGAGTCCTCATGTGTGTTCTTGATATTGAATCGGGTGTCACGTTCCAACACAGTAACATCAAAGGAAAACATATTGAATTAACTTAATATACTAAATCTCAAAGAACTCATTTCCCAAAAGAGTGTGGTGTGGAGGCATGAGTCCTCATGTGTGTTCTTGATATTGTTGACTGACTGTGTACTTGATTTAGTGTTGTTGTCACTTGTTCATGTGATTTGTTGCTTGCCACCTGCTACGTGCTATAGTTGATTTTATACTATCACTTTATGCATATCAGTTTCTATTTTGAGTCACCCGATGATATCTACTCAGTACATATTGCCTTGTACTGATCCCTACCTGTGTTTCCTTCGTTTTCCTGTTGTGAAGTGCAGCGAGTGTACCACCGACTTCGACTCGCCCTCAGCTCTAGTCCGTCTCCAGCACATCAGAATTCAGGGTGAGCTATTTCAGCTAGCTCGTGTTGGATTCTCTCTCGGTCATGGCATGATGTCCTTAGCTTTCGGACATACATTGTCCTATTTATTTATTTTGATATCTTTAATACTCTTAGACTTGATATTTTGAGAATAGATGTCCTTGATGTGATGACTTTCAGGTTTTGGGGATAATATGTAATAAACTCTGAAGGTTTCTTTTATTGTTTACTTTAAGTTGTGAGCTTCCGCATTATGGTTGTATTTTGTTGTTGAACAATTAATATAAGTTGGGGTTTGGATTCGTTGGTTCTCCCACCTAGGAGGTTAAGTGTGGGTGCCACTCATGACTCATTTTGGGCCGTGACAGGTCTAAATATAGTGAAGGAGAAGCCTCCCTTTTATAAAAGCATACATCAATTTGGCATATGCAAACTCTAACTAACTTTTCTCCACTAGCTTAGATGATGTTATTGTAACAAACTATAACTAACTTCTAACAACCTCCTCTAACTTACTTAGCTATTTCTCAATATTCCCCCTCAAGTTGCAGTCTGAGTATAAGTTGAAGACTCCAAGCTTGGACAATAACATATGATGAGGAGCTGCACCCAGGCCCTTCGTAAGTAGATCAACTGGATGTTGTTTAGTATTAACATAGGTAGGCAGTATCAACCCACTCTTGATTCTTTCCCTCACAAAATGACAGTCAATCTCTATGTGTTTGGTCCTCTCATGGAAGATGGGGTTGGCAGGAATTTGCATTGTTGCTTTAATATCACAATGCAACTTCACAGGTGTTGTGATAACAACATTCAGCTGTTTCAATACACCCAACAACGAAATCAATTCTGCCATAGCACTTGCCATACTCCTATATTCAGCTCTAGCTTACTGTGTGTTGCTTCTTAGATTTCCAGGATATGAGGGAGTCTCCTAGCTTCACCATGTACCCAGTTACAGACCTTCTAGTATTAGGCAAAGCTTCCCAATCTGAATTATATAATGTCACGCCCCGAGGCTACCCCCTAGACATAACACGGGGCCTAGGATCACAAGTGACCCCAAGCTAACCCTGAGTCTGGCATATCACAAGCATACTAAAATATAACTAAGTAAATGGAAGCACAACTACAAAGGGAGTAAAAACTAAAAGAACTCCAAACGAAAATATATCTGAATATCCATGGGAAACAACCCCAAACCACTGAACACTGACTTTATGTCTGAAAGCCTCTAAAATTGATGAGCTACTGGGACATATCCCCAGCTAACTCTAATAATACTGAAAGACTGATAATAGATTGACTAAACTAAAACATAAATAAATGTCCTCAGACTATGATGACTCACCACTAAAGTTGCCGAGTACGAACTGGAAATAGAGCTAAGCACGGTCTGGATGCTGAGAACCTGAACCTACATCATGAAATGATGTAGCGCAAAAGTATGCATCAGTACTTTGAATGTAATGAGCATGCATGATATAGATTCTAAGCTGAACAATATAAGTTGTACAATATAAACTAAATATGGAAGTAGGTTGTATTTAAATGTAACTGAAAATTGAGCAAGATGCAATGACCAAGTACTAATAATCAAGATAACATGTTGACCTGTATATTAAAGTAAATACTGATAACATGGTCAATGCATTAAGAGTATGACTGTGGGAGCTACTGTTAACCGACATAAACCACGTGAGTTAAATGTGGAGTCCGATGTATACACCCCATCGAGAGGACCCAATATACTTTGCCAGGGTATAAAAGCATGATTGTGGCGTGATCACTAAAACTGATGCCCAACAGAGGGGACTTCTGAACCTACGTTGGCACGTAGTTCTGGGACTTTGTGGGTATGCTGAACCCGTCCAACTCGGTGCTAAGTCTACTCCCAACTAAATCTGCAAAGCTAAAATGCAACTAATACACTGAGTAGCTCAAAATACTAACATGCTATTTGGGAATGCACATAAACATACTGAAAGATATGGCATTCAAATATCGGAGCATGATTTTCTTACTGATCTGTCTAGTAAGTATAATTCATGAAATGCTGATAATGAATACAAGCTAGGTTTTTGAGTTCTATACATGGGAGTATGCAAATTTTCCAAGACAGCATGGTATTTAGATCATGAAAACTATATCAGCTAAAATCACAATGAATATCCAAGATTATGGAAACCCTGGGTCTGAAAAATTTATGAAAAATTAAGGAACAGGTTGAATTCTAGGGACCTAATGGGTGAAAGGAACCCACTAGTGAATTCCCACATACCTGGTGACGAAAACTACAGAGAAATCTTTTGGGTTTGGGGGCTGAACTTGAAGAACACCTCTGCTTGTTCTTGGGAGAAAATTGTCGCTTCTTTCTTCTCTTTTCTTTCTAAGTTGGATGATTTTGGAGAAGGAGGGTTCTTGGTAGTTTCTAACTAGGTTATTAGGCTTAAACTGAGTAAAATGACATAGTTTAGGCATCAAACAACGTAGTTTAAGTGTCCAATGCATAGGGGAAAAGACCAATATGACCCTGACTTAAAAACTGATGAACTGACTTCAAGACACCCTTCACGAGTGGTACAGTGTTTCATGGCCCGTATAGTGGGTCGTGAAGCTTTAGTAGCCTGATAGTGTTCCACTAAAATGGGCATAACCTTTTACTTCGAATTTCAAATGGATCAAACTCAATGGCGTTGGAAAGAGGACTCAAAAACCTTGAATTTGATAGGTCATGGGCCACGTAATTCATTTTTTGCTAAAAGATATGATTATTTGAAATTGACCTTTAACTCTAATTTTGACAAACCCCCTTCACGAACGGCTTCATGAATCGTGTAGGGCCTCACGGACCGTTTAGACGTCTGTGGTCCTTGACCAGTGACTAGAGGAGAAACCCTTTCTGAGTGGGCAACCTCACGACCACTTTCACGGCTCGTGAAACACACCACGAACCATCTAGGCATCCGTGGAAGGGACACTATATGGTCCAACCTCTTGGAACATGTTCACGAGCCCTTTAACAGGTCGTGTTCCCCTTCACGGACCTTCTACTGTGTCGTGAAGGGTCTATGGTCAAAATATAAGCTTCATGGACCTTTCCCAATTTCCCTTTTTAGCTAATTTCAAATCCGAGGTGTTACAATATCTCCCCCTTGGGATCATTCGTCCTCGAATGAAGTCTAAACAAGCTGAGTTTGGAGGAAAGAGCTGTAATCCCTACCATCTAAGTACTAGAAATATATAACTAACTAAACTGAGTTTTGTGAACTTGTATTTATGCTGAAATGCAATGATAAACGAGGGAACAAGATACTGAGACTGAATTACACAAGAGTAAACTGAGAGGCTGGAGAGGAACTATTACCTCAAGTTGAAACTGAATCGGAGGGAAAAAGATGGGGATACTTGGCCTTCATAGCTACTTCTGCTTCCCAAGTAGCTCCCTCTACGGACTGACTCCTCCACCAAACTTTCATTGAAGCGACTTCCTTATTTCTCAACCTACGAACCTGACGGTCAAGAATCTCAACTAGAATCTCCTCATAGGTAAGGATATCATTTATAGCTACACTTTCTAAAGGTACTATCAATGTCGGATCACCCACACACTTCTACAACAAGGAAATGTGAAAGACTGGATGAACCGCTGCTAGTTCTGTTGGCAACTCTAACTCATAAGCCACATTACCAACCTTTTTCAGGATTCTGTAAGGACCTGCATATCTAGGACTGAGCTTCCCTTTCTTGCCAAATCTTATCACCCCTTCATGGGTAACACCTTTAGGATAACCCAATCATCGATTTCAAACTCTAAGTCTCTTCTCCTTACATCCGCATAGGACTTCTAAAAACTCTGAGCTGTCTTTAGTCTATCTCTGAAGAGCTGAACTTTCTCCATAGCCTCGCGAACCAAATCTGGCCCAACCAAGGCTGCTTCACCTACTTCGAACCAACCAATCGGAGATCTACATCTACGCCCATACAGTGCCTCATAAGGGGCCATCTAAATACTGGAATGGAAACTGTTATTATAGGCGAACTCTATGAGAGTTAAGTGATCATCCCAACTACCCTTGAAATCGATTACGCAAGCTCTCAACATGTCCTCTAAGGTCTGAATGGTATGCTCTGCCTGACCATCCGTCTGTGGATGAAATGTTGTACTGAGGTTTACCTGAGTACCAAGACCCTTTTGAAATGATCTCCAGAAATGAGAGGTAAATCGAGGACCTCTATCTGAGATGATAGACAAAGGAACCCCATGCAACCTGACTATTTCATTGATGTAGAGTCTAGCGTAGTTCTCTGCTGAATCTGTAGTCTTGACTGCCAAGAAGTGAGCTGACTTAGTGACTCTGTCCACTATCACCCAAATGGAGTCATGCTGTCTGCGAGTACGAGGTAAACCCGTAATGAAGTCCATAGTTACCACTTCCGACTTCTAAGTAGGAATGCTAATCTCTTGAGTCACACCTCCTGGTTTCTGGTGTTCTACTTTAACTTGCTGACAGTTGGGACACTTAGCCACAAAATCTGCGATGTCTCTCTTCATGCCGTTCCACCAATAGACTTCCCGTAGATCACGGTACATCTTAGTAGCACCTAGATGAATATAATATCTGGAATTATGAGCTTCTATAAGAATCTGCTACCTCAAGTCACCCACATTAGGGACACATAAGCGACTCTGGTAACGAAGCACACCATCTCCCCCTTGGAAGAAAACCTTGACTCTCTGCTGATGAACTGCTCCTTTCAACTGAAGTAACATAGGATCACTATTTTTTTTCTCCTTAACCTCCGCTACCAATGAAGATTTTGACCCATTTTGAACTATCACACTACCATCTGACGTGTCCATAAGGCAAACTCCTAAGCTAGCAAGACGGTGAACATCTCTGGCTAATTCTTTCCTCTCTTCCTCAACATGTGCTACACTACCCATGGATAGTCAGTTGAGGGCGTCAGCCACTACATTGGCCTTATCCAGACGGTAGAGCACATTCATGTCATAGTCTTTGAGGAATTCGAGCCATCTCCTCTGACGAAGATTCAACTCTTTCTGGGTGAACACATACTGGAGGCTCTTATGATCTGTAAACACATCAACATGGACACCATATAAGTAATGTCTCCAAATCCTTAGTGCAAACACGATGGCTGCAAGGTCGAGGTAATGAGTCGAGTAGTTCTTCTCATGGACCTTAAGCTGTCTAGAAGCATAAGCTATGACCTTACCTTGCTGCATCAACACACAACCCAGGCCGACCCTGGATGCATCATAATAAACCACATAACCATCTGAACCCTCTGGTACAGTCAGGACAGGAGCTGTAATCAACCTTGTCTTCAGTTCTAAGAAGCTTTTCTTACACTCATCTGACCACTGAAACTTGACCTTCTTCTGAGTCAACTTGGTCAATAGGGAAGCTATGGATGAAAATTCTTCTACAAACCTTCTGTAGTAACCGGCCAAACCCAAGAAACTTCTGATATCAGTCGGAGAGGTGGGTCTGGGCCAGTGCTTTACTGCCTCTATTTTCTGAGAATCCAATCGGATCCCTTTGCTGGATACTACATGACCAAGGAAAGCGACCGACTGTAACCAGAATTCACATTTGCTGAACTTAGCAAATAGATGGTGACCTTTGAGGGTCTACCGAACCACTCTCAGATGAGTCGCATGCTCTTTCTCATTTCGAGAATAAACGAGGATATCATCAATGAAGACGATCACGAACAAGTCCAAATACTGCTTGAACACCCTGTCCATTAAGTCCATGAAAGCTACAGGAGCATTTGTTAGTCCAAAAGACATAACTACAAATTCATAGTGACCATACCGAGTCCTGAAGCCTGTCTTCGGGATGTCACTATCTCTGACTCCGAGCTGATGATAGCCGAATCTGAGGTCTATCTTAGAAAAGCAACTAGCACCTTAAAGCTGGTCGAACAAGTCAACAATCCTTGGGATGGGATATTTATTCTTGATTGTTACTTTGTACAACTGACGATAGTCAATGCACATCCTGAGGGAACCATCTTTCTTACGCACGAACAACACTAGAGCACCTCATGGAGAGATACGGGGTCTGATAAAGCCCTTATCTAGAAGGTCTTTCAACTGTTCTTTTAGTTCCTTAAGCTCTGCTGGAGCCATTTTGTAAGGAGGAATTGAGATAGGCTGGGTAACTGGAAGGAGATCTATTCTGAAGTCAATCTCCCTTTCAGGAGGAATTCAAGGAAGATCTTCTGGAAACAATTCAAGAGATCATTCACCACTGGGACTGACTCAAGAGTCGGGGTTTCAGAGTTTGAGTCCTTAACTCGAACAAGATGATAAATATACCTTGTGGAAATCATTTTCTTGGCCTTGAGGTAGGAGATAAATCGACCTGCAGGCACTGAGTTACTACCCTTCCACTCTAAGACTGGCTCGTTTGGAAACTGAAACCGAACGATCCTAGTTTTACAATCGACTGAGGCATAACAGGAATGTAACCAAACCATGCCTAGAATGATATCAAAATCTATCATTTCTAACTCTAAAAGGTTTGCTGAGGTGACTTTCTGGAAAACTGTGACAGGGCAATTTTTGTATACCCGTCTAGCTATTACTAGGTCACCAACTAGAGTAGAGACTGGGAAGGGTTCTGAGAGAGTTTTGATTGGAGTGACACTCACAATGTCTGTTACTTTCTTGATGTCATCCAAAAACTCTGGTGGATCCTCTTCTGACTTAGACCCAAGAAACTTCGGAGGGTTCATCCGAGTGAAGTTCTGAATTCTTACTACAATAGTGTTAGTCTGCGGCAGAGCTAGGGCCACAGCCTGCTGATTGACCTGGGCGGTCATGTCCTGAGCAAGCATTTGGAAAGAAGCCCTGAACTCAACATGCGTGACTTGCTCATTCAATGGGACTACTAGAGCTGCTGGTTGATTCTTGGCGTAAGCTCTTCTTATAGGCATTTTCTGAAATGCGAAGAGTAAGAGTTTGAAGGAGATTAAATAGAGTTTATACTCTATAGCATGAGTTGGAAAAGAAAGAAGGGAAGTTTTTCTTAGAACACCTAGTAGCCTCTCCCTCATAGGTGTGGCGCGTTTCACACTCATGAAAGAGACTCTACTTAGTGCGGCTTTCAGACACCCTAGGACTCTTGAACATGAAGCTCTAATACCAAGTTTGTCACGCCCCGAGGCTACCCCGTAGACATAACACGGGACCTAGGATCACAAGTGACCCAAAGCTAACCCTGAGTCTGGCATATCACAAGCATACTAAAATAAAACTAAGTAAACGGAAACACAACTATAAAGGGAGTCAAAACTAAAAGAACTCCAAACGAAAACATATCTGAATATGCATGGGAAACAACCCCAAAACACTGAACACTGACTTTATGTCTGAAAGCCTCTAAAACTGATGAGCTACTGGGAAAAATCCCCAGCTAACTCTAATAATACTGAAAGATTGATAATAGATTGACTAAACTAAAACATAAAGAAATGTCGTCAGACTATGATGACTCACCACTAAAGCTGCTGAGAACGAACTGGAAATCGAGCTAAGCGCGGTCTTGATGCTGAGCGCCTGAACCTACATCATGAAATGATGTATCTCAAAAGTATGCGTCAGTACGTTGAATGTATTGTGCATGCATGATATAGATTCTAAGCTGAACAATATAAGTTGTATAATATAAACTAAATATGGAAGTAGGCTGTACTGAAATGTAACTGAAAACTGAGCAAGATGCAATGACCAAGTACTAATAATGAAGATAACACGTTGACCTGTATATTAAAGTAAATACTGATAACATGGTCAATGCATTAAGAGTATGACTGTGGGAGCTACTGTTAACCGACATAAACCACGTGAGCTAAACGTGGAGTCCGTTGTATACACCCCATCGAGAGGACCCAATATACTTTGCCAGGGCATAAAGGCATGATTGTGGCGTGATCACTAAAACGGATGCCCAATAGAGAGGACTTCTGAACCTACGTTGGCACGTAGTTATCGGGCTTTGTGGTTACGCTGAACCCATCCAACTCGGTGCTAAGTCTACTCCCAACTGAATATGCAAAGCTAAAATGCAACTGATATACTGAGTTGCTCAAAATACTAACATGCTATTTGGGAATGCACATAAACATACTGAAAGATATGGCATTCAAATACCGGAGCATGATTTTCTGACTGATCTGTCTAGCAAGTATAATTCTTGAAATGCTGATAATTAATACAAGCTAGGGTTCTGAGTTCTATACATGGGAGTATGAAAATTTTCCCAAATAGCATGGTATTTAGATCATGGAAACTATAGCAGCTAAAATCACAATGAATATCAAAGATTATGGAAACCCTAGGACTGAACAATTAATGAGAAATTGAAGAACTGGCTAAATTCTAGGGACCTAATGGGTGAAAGGAACCCACTAGTGAAATCCCACATACCTGGTGACGAAAACTACGGAGAAATCCTTTGGGTTTGGGAGTTGAACTCGAAGAACACCTCTGCTTGTTCTTGAGAGAAAACTGTCGCTTCTTTCTTCTCTTTTCTTTCTAAGTTGGAGGATTTTGGAGAATGAGGGTTCTAGGTAGTTTATGAATAGGTTATTAGGCTTAAACTGAGTAAAATGACGTAGTTTAGGCATCAAATGACGTAGTTTAAGTTCCTAACGCATAGGGGAAAGGACCAATATGACCCTGACTTAAAAACTGACGAAATGACTTCAAGACACCCTTCACGAGTCGTACAGTGCTTCACGGCCTGTATAGTGGGTCGTGAAGCTTCAGTAGCCTGACAGTGTTAAACTAAAATGGACATAACGTTTACTCTGAACTTCAAATGGATAAAACTTGGTGGCGTATGAAAGAGGACTCAAAGACCTTTTTATTTGATAGGTCATGGGCCACCTAATTCATTTTGTGCTAAAATATATGATCATGTGAAGTTGACCTTTAACTCTAAGCTTGACAAACCCCCTTCATGGATGACTTCACAGACCGTGTGGGACCTCACAGACCATTTAGACGTCTGTGGTCCTTGACTAGTGACTAGGGGAGAAACCCTTTCATAGTGGGCAACCTCACGACCACTTTCACGGCTCGTGAACCTCACCACGAGCCATCTAGGCATCCGTGGGAGGGACACCATCTGGGCCAACCTGTGGGAACATGTTCACGAGCCCTTTAACAGGCCATGGTCCCCTTCACGGACCGTCTAGTGTGTCGTGAAGGGTCCATGGTCCATTTTTGGCTTCATGGACTTTTCCCAATTTCCCTTTTTAGCCCATTTCGAATCCGATGTGTTACACAGAATGCCTCAAGTTCTAAGCTCCTTTTACTGCTCAGAAGCATGCCTTCACCAGGACTTCCTTTGATTATCTTACCAATCATAAAGCTTCTTCCCAATGTGATACTTTAGGTTGCTGCTTAAATTGTGACAACACTTGTACTGCAAAACTGATGTCAGGCCTGGTAATCTTAAGATATAGCAATCTTCCAACCAATCTCTGATAGCTTGTGACATCCTTGAGTACAGGATCATCAGTAGCTCCAATGAGATCAGCATATTCTACAATGGTGAGCTTAGTATTAGCTTCCAAAGGTGTATTTGCAGGTTTTGCACCACTAAGACCAGTATCTGAGATTAATTCAAGAGCATATTTCCTCTCATTAAGCAATATGCATGTTTTGGATCTTAGGATTTCAATACCTAGAAAGTAATTTAGATCACCAAGATCTTTCATCTTGAATTTGCTATGAAGAGAGTCCTTTAACTCAGTTATCAGCTTGTGACTGTTACCTGTCAGAAGTAGATCATCTACATAGATAAGAATCACAGTAATTTCTTGACCATCTCTTTTTGTGAAAAGAGAGTGATCATGTGAACTTTGTGAATAACCAGTAGCTAATAGTACTTCAGTAAGCTTTATATTCTATTGCATGGAGGCTTGTTTCAAGCCATATAAGGACTTAAGCAGCTTACACACCTTGTGTTGCCCCTACCTCTTAAAATCTTGTGGCATTTCCATGTACACATCCTCAATGAGGTCACTTTGCAAAAAAGCATTATGAACATCCATTTGGTAAAGAGGCCAATTGTGTGAGGCTGCTACACTAATAACTGTCCTGGCTGTGAGCATTTTTACAACAAGGGAAAAAATTTCATGATAGTTTAGACCTTCTTGTTGACTATAACCCTTGGCTATCAATAGGGTTTTATATCTTTCAACCTCACCGGTAGCTTTATGTTTAACCTTGTATACCCACTTAGAGCCAATAGCTCTCTTTCCAGGTGGTAGGTCTACAACTGACCATGTCTTGTTAAGTTCCAATGTAGCAACTTCTTCTTGCATTGCTGCCACCCATTCTGGACTTTTGGAGGCTTCCTTGAAAGTAGCAGGTTCAGAAGTAGTTGAAAGAGAAGTCAAGAAGGACATATAAGACCCATTCAGTTGTGAATAAACAACATAATCACTAATAGGATAGAGGCATGCAGTATGAGCATGTTTGGAGGATGCAGGCACAATGTAATCCTTATGCCAGATTGGAGGCTTAACAGACCTGCTTGGTCTTGTCTTAGCAGACTCAGAAGGCACTAGAACAGATGGAACTGGGGAATTAACACTTGCATCAGTACATGGAACTGAAGAACTAACATCTGCAACAGTATATTTTTCATCACCTGTCAATGTGTCATTATCAAATAGGATCCTATCTTCCTCTATTACTGAAGGAGGAAGGTCACTAGACACCTCACTAGCCTCCAAGGCATCTGGAGGATCAGTGGTAGTAGGCAGATTGGTAGTAGGATTAACTGGTGGAGAAGTATGAGTGGCTTCACTATAATCAATGAAGTCTTGAGATACTGGTGAGAAAAGTGAATCCAGAAGAGTACTAGTCTTGAAAGGAAAATCTCTTTCCACAAATGTGACATCCCTACTAATGTGAAAAGAATTGGACTCTAAATCAAGAATTCTATAACCCTTTTGTGTTTCTGCATAACCCATCAGTACTCCTTTTTTATCTTGCGGCAAATTTGTCAGATTTAGGCAACACAAAAGTAAAACAAAGACATCCAAACACTCTCAGGTGGTGTAACTGAGGTATGATGCCATACAACATTTCATGAGGAGACTTCCCATGTAGGACTGCTGAGGGAATTTTATTGATCAGATACACTGTTGTTTTCACATAATGACACCAGTATGTAATATGAACATTAGACTAAAATCTTAATGCTCTAGCAGTGTTCAAAATATGCCTGTGTTTCCTTTCAACCACTCCATTCTGCTGGCGTGTATGTGCACAAGAGGTTTGATGAACAATTCCAAGAGAATCAAATAATTCCTTACAATTAGAGTTCACAAACTCAGTGCCATTGTCTGACCTTAACACTTTTACCTTTACATCAAATTGTGTATTCACCATTAATAAAAAATTCTTCAAAACAGAAATGATCCAAGTTTAGGCAAAAAAGGTAGGTGTTACTGACACATTACCTGCCAAGTTTGCTTTGCATTCACCCACATCTCTAGCCTCAGAAAGAGTTGAATTGTGTCTGAGATTTTGAAATTGACTGTACTCCTCCTCAGTGAGCTTAAAACCATGTCCTTGTCCCTCATTGGCTGCATAGTTAGCATAGGACCTTAAATTAGACCCTGCATTCTGAGAAAGATTACATGATCTATAGCCACTGTTGCCTCCAGGAGAAACATTGAGTCCTTGCTTCTTTTTGCTTTTGAAGCCTGCAGGGTAACCGATGACCCTGTAACAGTCCTTAGATAAGTGATTCCTATAACCACAGTGTTCACAAGCAATATCCAGTAACTTTTTTCCTTTGAAACCTTGTCTGCGATTAACAAGCATAGTAAGAGGATCCTTGTGGATGTCCACAACACCTAGTAATATCTGGCTCTCCTCTTGAACTACTGTAGCATAAGCTTGATTAACAGTGGGCACAACTTTTTTAAGAAGGATGTCACTCCGTACATGACTATATGATTCATTCAGCCCCATGAGAAACATTAACAACCTCTGTTGACTTAGATGTTCAATGTAAGGCTTAGCTTCAGCACAATTACACAAAGGAGCAGGTACGAGTACATCCAATTCATCCCATAGATCTCTCAATTTTGAATAGTAAGTGATTACTGAATCAACACCTTGTTTTAGAGACGACACATCTGCCCACAGCTGATACACCCTTGTGAGGTTAGATTTATCAAATCTCTCCTTAAAGTCATCCCAGACATGCTTGGCATTTGAAGCATACACAATTGTGGTGATCAACTCAGGAGCGACAATGCTGCTAATCCATGAAAGCACCACAGCGTTACACCTCTCCCACTGAATAGCTAATTCACCTTTGAATGCACTTTTTACGCAAGTTCCATCAAAAAATCCAAGCTTATTTTTCACCAATAATGCAAGACGTATCGATCTACTCCAGAGGCCATAGTTTTCTGGACCAGTGAGTTTTGTCGCAATAAGAGTTGCACCAGGTGTATCGGAAGCTTGAAGATAGAGAGGATGATTGTATTCTAATGTTGTGACAGTTAACTCTGCCATGACTGAAGCTTAGCTGAGAAAACAATCACGAGATGAAAGAAGAAATGCAACTGATGGAATAATCGATCCCATTCCCGCTACTTCCATGGATGATAATGCAGGAGGAGGAATTGATTTAGAAAGAGAAATTGTTATTCATTTTCAGTCGAAATACAGTGAAGGAGAAGCCTCCCTTTTATAAAAGCATACATCAATTTGGCATGTGCAATCTCTAACTAACTTTTCCCCACTAGCTTATATTCTATTATTGTAACAAACTATAACTAACTTCTAACAGCCTCCTCTAACTTGCTTAGCTAAATCTCAATATTTAGAGTTTAATTGTACTTTTGTTGTTAATGAGGTTTTTAGTTAAGAAACAGATAAGATCCTCAATTGATTGAAGCATTTTTCTTTTAAGAAAGAGGTTGCTCAAAATTATATATTGACTTGAAAAACTTCTAATTTTTTCATGCACTTAATGAATTTGTAGTTGTAAAAAGTTTGGACTTTAGTTATTGTATGCACGATACAATTTTACATTATTTATCTATGTTACTCGAATTTTAAAATATAATATTGAATGTATGCTGTATTTTTCAAAACTAATACATTTTGGAGAATACGACACAAGTACAACAACATTGTGGAAAGTTGACATAGAGACTATCCTCTTCTTTTAATCTTTTATACATAATATGTTGAAATGGTGACTTGCTTCTCTGTATGGTGCTAATCGTAGATTTTTGTCACATTGTCCTTTAACAGCCTTTCAATGAAAATGAAAAGTTTTGATGTGCTTGGACTGTGAGGGATCTCAACCACATAAATGTTTGACCATGGGATGTGAAATTTATTTTGTTGATGTAAGCTATATATTTGTGTAAATATATAATAAATTTGTTGATGTAGGTCTATTCCTTCTTATATAAAAATGTAGAGTACCAATTATTTTTTGTGATTTGTATGCTCCTATAAAAAGGTATTTTCTTTTTGTTGGAAAAATCAACGTTATCTCAAAAGGTAGTAAATGTTCATCATTAATTTGAAATCTTTTTGAAATATTTTTTTTTATATCTATTTATTATTTAGTAAAATATTTTATTATATTTAATGGAGTCAAACTAGCCATTAGCTAGCCGTTGTAAAAATACTTATATATATACCACTTTGGTGAACACAAAATAGACAATTTTATCTGTCTATTTTCTTCTTTCTACTATTTGGGTTTTCTTTCTTGAAGTTAATTGTTTCTGCTTTCAGTTAATCACTTAAAACACTTGTTGAATTCTGAGGGATACGTCTAACTATATCCTCACGGATAGTATCTGTAACAGGCCTCAAGGTAATCTCTATTTTCCATAAAGTATTGTTTTCCTGTCACTTGTAGTTACCATTTTCAACAATGGTGAATTATCCTATCGAACTCTGACTCCTTATAATTTACCTCTAACATGATCTCCTCTTTTGACCAAAGCATTCTCGATTATTCTGTCACCCATGCCCAAAAGGAGCCACTAAATATCTGAATTAGAGTATCAATGAAGTGTGGATGCTTGGTAAGAGGTACTTTGAAACCTACCCTTCCTCTTATCTAAAACTCATCACTTTACCTGTGGTTTAACTATTTTATTAATTAACTCTTGTATTATGAAATTTGTCTTTTACTCCTTAATGGCAACGTTCAACTTGGCATCTAGAATACTTATGTATTTTATATGCTCGTTCTATTTTGACATGCGACCTACCCGTTCCTCTTGCCCGTAGCTTATTGTTACAGCTTACATCTAAAAATTGAAAAATAAAAAACTTTGATCATAGAGAAAAAAAATGATTGTCTTAATTAACTTCTTACTTAGATTTTGTAGTGAATCTGATTGTTCAAATGAGATTTACGAGAAATTTGATTAACTTTGTAAAAAAAAATATTTGGTCAAAGTCTTGAAACGATCAACATTTAATGAATTGATGGTGAATCTGATTTTCAAATACAAATTTAATCAATTCTTTTGGAACTATTAGAATTCATTTTGATATAGTCTAGAAATTATAGACATTTGTGAATTTATAATTCATAACAGGGAAAGAAATTTATTTTCCTACTATAATTTATCTAATGAACATAAATTGAAGTGTTTTTTGTTACTTTTCTAGTATTGGTCGTTGTAATGTTCTTAAATTTTTAACTCTGAATTTAATATTTTTGAAAAAAAGGTTTACTTTGTAGTAGCATGACTTATTAATTTAAATAATTTGTTGGTAGATCTTGCTTTTAATTTTCACAGTATATGTTCTATATAATCGAATTACAAAAGTTGAAACAGAAAAAGAATGCCAATAAGAATAAGAAACCTGAAGAACACAGTGAAGGCAAATCTAGAAAGGATCAAGAGGGCTATTTCAAAAATATATTAATTAACAAACAAAAGCAACAAGCTATTCATAGTACATAATTAATTAATTCTTCACCATACAATTGACTTATACCAATTAATTATTTACTTGTCCATTTTAACAAGTAAAATGGGGTTGACATAATATAAGTCAATGTAAGATGTAGAATTAATAAATTATGTACCATGAATAGTTTGTTGCTTTTGTTTGTTATGTAATATCTTCTTGGAAAATCCCTCTTGGTTCTTTTCAGATTTGTTTCCATCGAGTTCTTCAGATTTGTTGTTCTTATTGACATCCTTTTTCTCTTTCAACTTTTGGAATTTGATCATATAGAACATATATTATGAAATACAAAAAGCAAGATACATCAACGAATTATTTGAATTAATATTTCAGGCTCATACAAAGTAAATCTTTTCTTACATACTAATGAGCTCATAGTTGAAAAAGTAAGGAAATTATATTGACCAATTCTAGAAATCTGACAAAAAATAGTTTAATTTTTTGAGATAAATTATAATTGAATAATAATCTATTTTTTCTGGTATGAATTATGAATCTAAAAAGGAAAATTTCTTTTTCAATCATCGTTATGCTTTGTTTAAATCAAATATAAATAGATTGAATATATAGTCATACAAAACTATGAAATACAGACACTAACCATTGATATATATATATATATATATATATGGAAAGTAAATCAAAATCTTAAAATAAGCATAAGAAAAGAATTAATTTTATCAGGAGACAAAAAAGTGAGAACAAATATTTTTTGTGCCAAAAGAAACAAAATATATGTTTCTATACCCTTTGTGCATGTTTGTGTAAGATGTGAGGATTCTCAATAATTTATTGTATTTAAATAAAACAATTGACAGATAAATAAAGAAATAACAGAAAATGGAGAATACAAAAAACAAAGCTTGTATCAATCTTATTACTAGTTGTAACAGCCCACAACTTTCCCTTTAAGAATCCGAATCTTTCGTCATAAGTATCTAAGCTTGAACCGGGTGGTGTCCTACTTGTGTTTATGTGTTAAGGTTCATTACTATGTGTGGGGAGTGTATTGGAATTTGTTTAGGGTCATAAGAGACCTCTAGTACTAAGATGAGTTCAAAACCTTTCCACCGGTTATGTTTTTCGCATTAGTTCATGCAAGGGTCAACTTCAAACGATTATATCTCCTAGAATATACAGAATTAGGTGGCCCATGACTTATCAAATTAAATTTCTTTGAGTCCTCTTTCTAACGCCACAAAGTTTGCATCAATCCAAGTTCGAAGTAGAAAGTTACAGGTATTTTACTAAAGCATGTCTGGATTGGGCAACTCGGCTAGCTTGGGGTCAATTCAGTGACTCGCCGAATGGTTTTGGCGCATCGCCGATTGAGCTCGGCGAATGGACCCGAAAACCTCCAGAAACTATTATTTTAGGCGATTTGAAGCCCCCATTTCATGGTTCACCGAATAGGTCAGCGATGGGACCTCCAGGTCGCCAATTTGGTCGACGAGACTCACTAAAAGGTCTTTTTTTTTAATTTTTATGGTTTTTTTACATTCCCAGAAGGGTATTCTTGACCATTAACCCTCAATTAACTTCCCTAAGCCTAACTTACAGCCTAATAACCTCCCCATTCACGCCCAACCCTCAGACAAATCACATCCGCACGTTCTAAGTTCTCTTAAGGAAGAAGCTAGAGTTCTTCACCTTCAAACCTCTGCCCAAGGTTTCAAGTCAGTGTTTCCCTTTCAAGTGTGTAAGACTAATCATAGTGAGGGACTGATTTCATCCCCACTACATCTACTTTCTATCAGTAAAAGAATAATCTAGGGTTTTTATCCTTGATTTCGAGTATTCTTGAGATTAATTTGCTGCTGTGTTCTGAGTTTTCTTGAATTTCTGACCTTGAGTTCCATTCCTAATTATTGCGATGTTGTATTTTGTACATTTAGAATGTTGAGTTGATTGTTCATGTCCATTTTTTTCAACATGAATCCTATTTCGGAGTAATTCATTGAGTTCTTATTGAGAATCTTTTAAAAGGAACCTAATTGTTTAAATTGAGTTTTGAGAAAGTAAAATGTGGAGTTTGAGAATATTTATAAAATAAAATGTTTTGTCTTTAAAATTGATTATGAGAAGAGTAAAAGATGAGTTTTGAGAAAGGCATAGGAAACTAAGTAATTCCCAAAGATAACAGTTTTAAATTGAGAAAAGAGAAACTTTGATTTCTAAATGAGTTTATCAGTACTGAGATACTTCAGAGCTTTACCTCTTTTTAGAGGATCTTTTGAGTGATTACCTCAAATAGAGAAAAGAGAATGTTTTTAAACATTGAGCATGAGGATATATATTTATTTGGAGTAGTATTGAGCACCGATATGGGGGAGAGTTCAGACAACTCACAACCCCTATAAACCATGTATGCCAACATGGGTAAAAGATTCATACTTTTTAGATGATTTCCTAAGTGCTTTCGGGCAGAGCTTAGTGGATCCACTTAGTTGAGATGTTCTATACCCCGGCAAGGTATAGGACAGTTCTGACAGCGTGGGCGAGACGATGTATCATCACGTAGCCCATAGTGATGTTTGTCGATTATAGAAACTCCCAAATAGAGTAAAGAGTACTTTCATTGTATTTTCACATAAAATTTTCTTTGAGTTATTATATTATTATACCTTGTGAAGCTTTGAATGATATTATCTCTATTTATGCTTTACTTTGAGTTGGGTTGGGTTGCGTTGAATTGAGTATTTCTTTCATCCTGGTCAGTTCAGTATATGCTTTTATTACATTTTGCTTGTAAGAGTTTAAATGATTTTTCCATCATGATTTCTATTATATTTCAGTTGAGTTACTGTCAGAGTTTTAGTTCAGTTAATTGTTATTCAGCTATATTATATACTCCTACATTCCATGTACTGATGTTATTCGACCTGCATCTTTTACGATGCAGATACAGGAATTCAGAATTATCAACAGGCGCTTCGTTGAATCACGTAGCACTCCCAGTTAGCTATGGTGGGCCTCTTTGCGTTCCAGAGGACTTCACTTCTTTTTTTCTAGTCAGTTGTCTTGAGATGTCATGGGTCTTGTCCAGACACTCATCTTTTTATAATAGAGGCTTCATAGATAGATAGAGTCGAGGTGTCTTTCAGTATTTACTCTCTTTGAGTTGTGTTCAAATTTATAAGTACTGTTATTAAGTATTTTTTTTCCAAATTTTATGAGATGAGTATTTGAGTTTAACTGATTAATTTCTGTGTGGAGCCTATCATTGCTTGAGTAAGTCTTCCGCTAAGTAGTCAGCCAGACCAAAGGTTCGCTTGGGGACCAGCAATGGTTCTCGAGTGCCAATCACGTCCAGGGTATAGGCTCAGGCCGTGACAAACTTTGTATCAGAGCACAGAGTTCAAGTATCCTAGGGTGTCTATGAAGCCGTGTTAGTAGGATCTTATTTATGGTTGTGAGGGCCCTACTTCTATAAATAAGGGACTACTAACATTTGAGAAAGTTTCCCTTCTTTCATACTCTAAATCGTGCACTAGAACTGTGTTATAAGAAACTTATTCAAACTCGTGTATTTCTTAGATCCATTTAATTATCCCTCATACTCAAGGTAGTGAAAAGCAAACCCCAAATCTTTATCGATGAGTTACTTCTAATAGAAGTTTTCAGAAAGTCATGAGACTGTAGAGGGCCTTGAGAGGAGCCCGTGAATGAGCTTAAGTGTTAAATTCGAAAGAATGCACCCTTATTCATATGAATCGTGCGTTCAAGATAAAAGTGAGATGTACTCCCAGACTCTCTTCTCCAAACCTTAATCAGGTGAGACCCTTATGAGGAAAGTGTGTTTTAGAATGTTTGGGTAGTATTTCCACCAGAAAGATAGTGTGAGTTGCAATACTATGAGCAGTAGTAGTAGACGTGCCCAGAGTTAGAAGTATATATTTAGAAGTGTAGTAACCTAAGGGATGACGAGAGTTATTGAGTAGAGTATGTAAGTTATAGCCATGTACACAGTAAGTTATTAATGATGAGTCTTTCCCTTATATGTAGGCTAAGGAGTAGTAGTCTTGTGTGGATTTCATGATAGAAGGTAGAGTAAGAGTTACTAGTATGGATCAGTTAGAGTATACTTTAACCAGAGAGAAGTTGATATGAGGTATTAATGCATTAATATCGACCAAGTATAAGCGTTCAATAGAAGAGCCGAGTATTCGTGATGCGATAGATTTAAGATAGGCCTATGATTTTTAAAAGGAGAGCCCCATGGTATTCAGAGGATTATAGAACTAATTAAGTAACGATGTATAAAAAGTGGGTAAATAGTATTTAAGTTATGAAAGAGAATGTGACGGTAATATGTGAATAGGTAGGTTGTGAGATAAAGATTGCCTACTCGTCATGAGGTCTTAGTGGGCGCGTGAGTGTTTCTTAATTTTATTTGGTAGTCGTAAGTAGTATAAGATGTGAGCAATTATATTGATGTCCGTGTTTAGTACTTTTGACACTAAGCTTGAATTTGAGATGAGTGTCGTAACAAACAATATGAGGGTGATGATGTTAGTTTGAGATTTGACGTAGTAGGTTTGACATAAATTAGGTGAGAAATTAAGGTGTTACTTTTGATAAGTGTGATTGGTACAAGTGTGGTATTATGACTCTTAGATGAGAGCAACGAAGTAAGGCTAAGTCATTAGATTAGCAAGAGCATTAAGAGGTGTACCCGAGATCATTTATAGTCAAATAAGGTTCTAATAAAGTTCATGATTTTTCATGTATGTCTAGATAGTATATTTGGGCTGTCAATGTGGAGTAGGCTAATGTAAGCATTATTTATTACCCTTAAGAGTTTGGTCAGAAAGATCATATATAGTTAACGATGAGCCTCATAAAAATATGGTTCGAGTTTCCTCCAGTTAGGTAGATATGAACTTAGAAGGACGGTATTAGTAGGCTAAGAAGGAGAAGCTAGACTATTAAGAGTTAGATTGAGTGGCTTTATAAGAAAATGCAGGTAGCGATGATAGAGAGACTTTAATAACAGCAAGAAGAAGTTAAGAGAAGTAGCTTAGAAAGAAGCCCTAGAAGGAATCTTAGTACCTACACATGGAGAGTTCAGTAGCCTGGAGATTAGCATTTTCTGAGTATTAGAGTAAAGTGAAATAGACCAGTTTAGAGAATGTGGAATAGGTACATAGCCTTAGAGTGTCGGCTTCAGACCTAAGGGGGAGATGATAAGTTGAGGGACCAAGTCAAGTGTTGAGTTGACCAGGATGAGACATCAATGCTTTTCCATCTCAATATATTCCTTATATTTCAGTCAAGGTGATACCCTACTCCTGTCTTGCATATCAATGTCATACCCATGTCCAAGGTTCATGCACTTCATGTTGATTCACGTTCATGCTCAGTTCCTAGAATAAAAAGTGGTAACTTCATTCAGCGATCCCGATCTTATTCCATGAATCTAAGAATTTCCAGCCCTATGGTATATGAATCATGACATATACACTCATGTTTCACAGTATGCTCAGTTCCATGAACTCGTGATATCCCCTAAAAGGCTAGTGAAATCATGTTACGTCATGAATGTTCTCAGATCAGATTTCTTGAATGAATCGTGCTAATTATCTTTCGCTCTAAGCCTTTCCAATGATCTTTTCTTTTCAATCTTGATTGCGATGCGGATGGTAGTAGTTGAGTTATGGAAGATGAGAGAGAGTGGGTGTTTCTTATTATGATAGTTGTGGTGTGCTTTCTCCATTCATGTCATAAATGTGGAGGAAGAGCGAGATGAGATTTTGTTATGTGCAATAGATAGGTAAGAGTATATTTGTGTGCCACTTAGTAGGAGTTGATGCAATTGCGGGTGTAGAGTCGTTAAGGTAGACATGAAAATTCTTAAGTGATGTTGACTTTTTTAAAAAACCATAAAGTCATTAGAATAATAGGCTTGAATGTGTATTTGTATTTATATGAATGATTGTAGTAGGCTATTGATGACTTCTTGTTAAGGGTTTCAAGTAAGTGTATTGGAGTGGTAAGAAGGAGTAGTACCCTCTAAAGGAAAGTCCCTGCAGAGGCATAAAACATGAGTCCCGTAGTTCAGATTAGTATGATCATCTTATGTGTAGCGCCTTGTGACCTTGAGTTAGGCTTGAATTCTGCGAAAGCATGAAGTTAGACTTGGACTTTGATGGGAGCTATGAGTTTCAATTAGTGAGGTGTAGTATTTAGTAAGAAGAGCGTAGTTAAGAAGAGTCGCCAAGCTCGAAAGTTATCAGTCATATCGCGTAATGCGTAGTAGTTCTATTCTTATATCATGCCCGTAATTCTCTTCCCAAAAGTTATGAGAACTTTTGATGAAAACGTTTGAGATTATAGCCTCCTCTCATTTTAGATTCAGTATCTATTCATTCCTCCAAGTGTCGATGTTGAAGGTAATGCTCCTATTCCTATCTCTGAGTTAGTACCTTCTTGAGTTTGAGTAATTGAGTGAGTTATTCTAGAGCTTGAGTCTTTAAGTTCTTGCATTGCATTCATTCCTTGTGTATTTTCCTAGCTTGGCCATCATTCGAGGACGAATGATCCCAAGGGGGAGATATTGCAACCGCCCACAACTTTCCCTTTTAGAATCCAAATCTTTCGTCGTAAGTATCTAAGTATGAACCGGGTGGTGTCCTACTTGTGTTTATGTGTTAAGGTTCATTACTATGAGTGGGGAGTATATTGGAATTTATTTAGGGTCATAAGATACCTCTAGTACTAAGTTGAGTTCAAAACCTTTCCACCTGTTATGTTTTTCGCATTAGTTCATGCAAGGGAATCAACTTCAAACGATCATATCTCCTAGAATATAAGGAATTAGGTGGCCCATGACTTATCAAATTAAAGTTATTTGAGTCTTCTTTATAACATCACCAAGTTTACATCAATCCAAGTTTGGAGTAGAAAGTTATGGGTATTTTAATAAAGCATGTCTAGACTAGGCAACTCGGTTAGCTGGGGTCAATTCGGTGACTCGCCTAATGGTTTTGGCGCATCACAGATTGAACTCGCCGAATGGACCTGAAAACCTCCAAAAACTGTTATTTTGGGAGATCTGAAGCCCCCATTCCGTGGTTTGCAGAATAGGTTAGCGATGGGACTTCCAGGTCGCCAATTTGGCTGACGAGACTCACTTAAATGTCATTTTTAAAATTTTTATTGGTTTTCTTACGTTCCCAGAAGGGTATTCTTGACTTTTAACCCTCAATTAACTTCCCTAAGCCTAACTTATACCCTAATAACCTCCCCATTCACGCCTAACCCTCAGACAAATCACATTCACACGTTCTAAGATCTCTTAAAGAAGAAGATGGGGTTCTTCACCTTCAAACCTCAGTCCAAGGTTTCAAGTCAGTGTTTCCCTTTTAGGTATGTAAGGCTAATCATTGTGAGGGACTGAGTTCGTCCCCACGCCCTACATCTTCTTTCTATCAGTAATAGAGTAATCTAGGGTTTTCATCCTTAATTTCGAGTATTCTTGAGATGAGTTTGCTGCTGCGTTCTGAGTTTTCTTTAATTTTTGACCTTGAGTTCTGTTCCTAATTATTGAGATGTTGTATGTTCTACATTGGGATTGTTGAGTTGATTGTTCATGTCCATTTTTTCAACATGAATCCTATTCCGGAGTAATTCATTGAGTTCTTATTGAGAATCTTTTAAACATAACTTAATTGTTTAAATTGAGTTTTGAGAAAGTAAAAAGTCGAGTTTGAGAATCTTTGTAGAACAAATGTTTTGTCTTTAAAATTAATTCTGAGCAGAGTAAAAGATGAGTTTTGAGAAACGTATAGGGAACTAAGAAATTCCCAAAGATAACAGTTTTAAATTGAGAAAAGAGAAACTTTGATTTCTAAATGAGTTTATCAGTACTGAGATACTTCTGAGCTTTACCTCTTTTTAGAGGATCTTTTGAGTAATTACCTCAAATTGAGAAAAGAGATTGTTTTTAAATATTGAGCATGAGTATATATATTTATTGGGAGTAGTATTGAGCACCGATATGGGGGAGAGTTCAGGCAACTTACAGCCCCCATAAACCATGTATGCCAACATGGGTAAAGGATTCATACTTTTTAGATGATTTCCTTAGTGCTTTCGGGCAGAGCTTAGTGGATCCACTTAGTTGAAGTGTTCTATACCCCGGCAAGGTATAGGACAGTTCTGACAGCGTGGGCAAGACATTGTATCATCACGTAGCTCATAGTGATGTTTGTCGGTTATAGAAACTCCCAAATAGAGTAAAGAGTACTTTCATTGTATTTTCACATAAAATTTTCTTTGAGTTATTATATTATTATACCTTGTGAAACTTTGAATGATATTATCTCTATTTACGCTTTACATTGAGTTGATTTGAGTTGATTTGAGTTGGGTTGAGTTGAGTTGAGTTGAGTATTTCTTTCAGCCTGCTCAGTTCAGTATATGCTTTTATTACATTCTGCTGGTAAGAGTTTAAATGATTTTCCCATCATGATTTATATTTTATTTCAGTTGAGTTACTATGAAAGTTTTAGTTCAATTAATTGTTATTCAGCTATTTTATATACTTGTACATTCCATGTTCTGATGTCATTCGACCTGCATCTTTTACGATGCAGATACAGGAATTCAGAATCATCAACAGGCGCTTCGTTGAATCACATAGCACTCCCAGTTAGCTTTGGTGGGCCTCTTTGCGTTCTAGAGGACTTCACTTTTTTTTTTCTAGTCAGTTGTCTTGAGATGTCATGGGTCTTGTCCAAACACTCATCTTTGTATAATAGAGGCTTCATAGATAGATAGAGTCGAATTGTCTTTCAGTATTTACTCTCTTTGAGTTGTGTTCAAATTTATAAGTACTGTTATTAAGTATTCTTTCACAAATTTTATGAGATGAGTATTTGAGTTTAACTGATTAATTTATGTGTGGAGCCTATCATTGCTTGAGTAAGTCTTCCGCTAAGTAGTCAGCCAGACCAAGGGTTCGCTTGGGGACCAGCAATGGTTCTCGAGTGTAGGCCACGTCCAGGGTGTAGGCTCGGGGCATGACACTAGTCATCCAAAATTTATTAGAACCAGAAAAATTCAAAAATAAATAAACTGCAAATCTGAGTTAACATCTTTAATAAATTAGTGATGATATATTAATTGCACCATCAATATATAGGTGAACACAAGGGAAAAGAAGGAAAATAATTCATTGCATGTCGAAATGAGATTTAGCTATAATCAAATCACTATCATATAAGTCAAGTCATACATTGTAGGGAATAATAATAGACTGAATAAAATAAACAAATCGATATTGCCTTAGTTGCGTTTATATGTCTATTCTTAGCTGATGAGCCTTCACTTTAATACTTTATATATATTGGGTTCATGTTTGGTGTGCATTTGGTATATGTTCCTATGTATCATTGCATATACAGTGACATACCAATATATATAATGATATATAGTGATATACACACAACATACAAATATATAAAATAATATATAGTTACATACGCATGACATATAAATACGTACAAAGATATACAAGTATGCATATTATTATATGTTATGTGTATGACATATATGATATATATGTTTGGTATGTCTTGTGTATGTGAATATATATTTTTATTTGTCATGCATACAGGGTCGGACCTAGAGCAACCCGAGGGTGTTCGCTCGAACCCCCTCGGCAAAAAATTACGTTATATATTTAAGGTATTTTAAAGAATTTTTATGTCTATATATTGATTTTGAACCTCCTAAATGTAAGATTAGAAGTTTTCCGAACCCCCTTAATTGAAATCTTGGATCCGTCACTGCATGCATATGTATACTATAGTTGACATACATTAATATACAATGATATATAAGTGTACATAGAGAGAACTCTTTAGTCATCTAAGTTTTCAGCAAATTGCGTAGAAGAAATAGATCAAAGATGGCTAGAGCTTGTGGAAAGGGAAGATACATAACAAGCAAGAGAGAAATAGGAAGATATGTGTTATAGGTTGAATATGTTTTGCAAAAACTATTGCTACATTTAAAAAATATAATAATTATTAGTTATGATAAATATAATTTGATTTCTGTATATCTATAGAAAAGTTCCTTTTTTGTTGTTGTTATTGTTATTAGTGAGACATTCAACATACACATTTTAGATAACCTTGGATATGTAAAAATGAAAAATAGTGCCAACTTATGAACTATGTGGATGGCGTAAAGTATTTGTTTGTATTTTATTTATTTTATATGTTCCAAATTCAAATTGAAGTTCAACTAATTAAGATTTTGCCTTTGAGGAAAGCACACTATGAAGTATTTGTTTGTATTTTATTAAATTTATCACCTGGTGTGTTTAGTATTTATGTTAGAGTCCAACTAATTTAGATTTTGACACTAAGTAACACAATCTAGGAAAACACTTTTTTAGGGGAAAATTACGCGACTAAGCAACATGTACTAGTTAATTATTTAACATAGCTATAGTTTGAAGAAACTACTTTTTACCACTAACATATGGTTGTATTTATGTGGGCCACGTCCAGATTTTGTATAATTCAGCTCCTAATTGTATAAATCCAAAATTTGTATAATCCAGTTCCTAATTGTATAAATCTATAATTTGTATATGCTTACCCTGTTTGTATATAATTATCATGTTGATACATTTGATTTGTATAAGTTCTCAAAAATTTCTAAATGTATAAATATAGAATTTGTATATACTTATCCTATTTGTATATTGACAAGCAAATTATACAAATGAAAATACCCATAGCAAACGAAACTATAGATATGGAGCGTAATTAGGTAAATTGTAGCTAAGGAGACTTATTAAATTTAATCTCTTTGCTATTTATGAAATTTCATCCATAATAATCGTTTTTTCATAAGCGAGAGAAAATTTCTTGTGGGGTGCAAAGATTTTTAATTTGATATTGGGAAAGACTTCATTAGCATCAAATTATGGTGATGTTAAAAATATTGGTCATAAATTGTGACAAATTGACTTACAAATAGTTGTGGTGATCGTCAGAATTTTGGCCACAAACCTGGATGAATCGCCATAATCATTTCATCATTAACGACAATATCATATTGATTGATTTATCTCTTGATATTTTTGGAATAGTTCTGAAGGAAGTGGAACTGATACACTCCCTACTAGTATCGTATTTGTCCGTTTATACTTAGTAGTTTCAGGAAAATCAAATCATTTTCTTGCTATTAAACTAAAACTATGCTCTTGACAACTCAATGATTACTGAGTGTGTAGGACTTCCCAACCCATTCAATGAAATATTTGTTTCTTTACTAATTGTGAATAACTTGGTTCTAGGGTTGAAATCTCTCTTTTCGAAAGGATTGAACACAGTGAAGTCTGGCATTTTACCTAAGCAACTTTGTGGTGAATTAATGAATTATGGGATAACGAGTGATGAACTTGTGAATTGGTATCTATGGGAAAGAAGAGTCGTGAAGCACTCTTGTAACACCCCACAACTTTCCCTTTTAGAATCTTAATCTTTCGTCGTAGTATCTAAGCTTGAACCGGGTGGTTTTCTACTTGTGCTTATGTGTTAAGGTTCATTACTATGAGTAGAGAGTGTATTGAAAGTTGTATAGGGTCATAAGAGACCTCTAGCACTAAGTTGAGTTCAAAACCTTTCTACCGGTTAAGTTTTTCAAATTAGTTCATGCAACGGACAACTTCAAACAATCATATCTCCTAGAATATAAGGAAATACGTGGCCTATGACCTATCAAATTAAAATTATTTGAGTCCTCTTTCCAACGCCACCGAGTTTGCATCATTCCAAGCTTGGAGTAGAAAATTATGGCTATTTTACTAAAGCATGTCTGGACTGGGCAACTCGGCGAGCTGGGGGTCGCCGAATGGACCCGAAAACCTCCTGAAACTGTTATTTTAGGCGATCTGAAGCCCCCATTCGACGGTTTGCCAAATAGTTCGGTGATGGGACCTCCAGGTGACCGATGAGACTAATTAAAAGGTCTTTTTTTTATTTTTATGATTTTCTTACGTTCCCAAAAGGGTAGTCTTGACCTCTTACACTCAATTAACTTCCCTAAGCCTAACTTATAGCCTAATAACCTCCCAATTCACTCCTAACCCTCAGACAAATCACATTCACACGTTCTAAGTTCTCTTAAGGAAGAAGCTAGGATTATTCACCTTCAAGCCTCGGTCCAAGGTTTCAAGCCAATGTTCCCTTCCAGGTATGTAAGGATAATCATAGTGAGGGACTGAGTTCGTCTCCACGCCCTACATCTACTTTCTATCAGTAAAAGAGTAATCTAGGGTTTTCATCCTTGATTTCGAGTATTCTTGAGATGAGTTTGCTGCTGCGTTCTGAGTTTCTTGAATTTCTGATCTTGAGTTCCATTCCTAATTATTGAGATGTTGTATGTTGTACATTGAGATTGTTGAGTTGATTGTTCACGTCCATGTTTTTTCAGCATGAACCCTATTCCGGAGTAATTCATTGAGTTTTTATTGAGAATCTTTTAAACATAACCTAATTGTTTAAATTGAGTTTTGAGAAAGTAAAATGTGGAGTTTGAGAATATTTATAAAATAAAATGTTTTGTCTTTAAAATTGATTATGAGAAGAGTAAAAGATGAGTTTTGAGAAAGGCATAGGAAACTAAGTAATTCCCAAAGATAACAGTTTTAAATTGAGAAAAGAGAAACTTTGATTTCTAAATGAGTTTATCAGTACTGAGATACTTCAGAGCTTTACCTCTTTTTAGAGGATCTTTTGAGTGATTACCTCAAATAGAGAAAAGAGAATGTTTTTAAACATTGAGCATGAGGATATATATTTATTTGGAGTAGTATTGAGCACCGATATGGGGGAGAGTTCAGACAACTCACAGCCCCCATAAACCATGTATGCCAACATGGGTAAAAGATTCATACTTTTTAGATGATTTCCTAAGTGCTTTCTAGCAGAGCTTAGTGGATCCACTTAGTTGAGGTGTTCTATACCCTGGCAAGGTATAGGACAGTTCTGGCAGCGTGGCGAGACGTTGTATCATCACGTAGCTCATAGTGATAGTTTTTGGTTAGAAAACTCCCAAATAGAGTAAAGAGTACTTTCATTGTATTTTCACATAAAATTTTCTTTGAGTTATTATATTATTATACCTTGTGAAGCTTTAAATGATATTATCTCTATTTATACTTTACATTGAGTTGAGTTGAGTATTTCTTTCAGCTTGGTCAGTTCAGCATATGCTTTTATTACATTATGTTGGTAAGAGTTTAAATGATTTTCCCATCATGATTTATATTATATTTCAGTTGAATTACTGTCAGAGTTTCAGTTCAGTTAATTGTTATTTAGCTATATTACATATTCGTACATTCCATGTACTGATGTCATTTGACTTGCATCTTTTACGATGCAGATACAGGTGTTCAGGATCATCAACAGGCGCTTCGTTGAGATCACATAGCACTCCCAGTTAGCTTTGGTTGGCCTTTTTGCATTCCGAGGACTTCACATTTTGTTTTCTAGTCAGTTGTCTTGAGATGTCGTGGGTCTTGTCCCGACACTCATCTTTGTATAATTAAGGCTTCATAGATAGACAGAGTTGAGGTGTCTTTCAGTATTTACTCTCTTTGAGTTGTGTTCAAAATTATAAGTATTGTTATTAAGTATTTTCCAGATTTTATGAGATGAGTATTTGAGTTTAACTGATTAATTTCTGTGTTGAGCCTATCATTGCTTGAGTAAGTCTTCCGCTAAGTAGTCACCCAGGTCAAGGGTTCGCTTGGGGACCAGTAATGATTTTCGAGTGCCGGCCACGTCCAGGGTGTAGGTTCGGGGCGTGACAATTCTATTTTACCAATTTGGAATGCTAGTTTATCCATTAATATTTTCTTAAATTTATTTTTAAGGTTAGTTAACATTTCTCTTTCTTGACCTTTTTAATAAGATTATAACTTAAAGAACTCTTAATTATTATTCCTATATTCCATTGTGCTAATCTAGGAATTCTTCGTCTCTTTTTTTCATTCTTTCTCCTCAATTAATTAAAAGTTTTTGTTTCTCGACTTATCTCAATATGTTGCCCGTATATTTATGAGGAAGCATCTCATCTAGATTTCTTTGCACTTTTCAATATTCTATTATTAAAACGATATTGTGAAATCACTTTTGCCATACAAAATAGTAAATTCTTCGAAATTTACTTCATCTCCATTAAAGACTATCTCCATTAAAGACTCACTCCTCTTCCATTGCAATACAATTTCTTACTTAAATAGTCTTGCCTATAGAAAGTAAGATACGCCAATATTGAATATGAAAGTGTAGTTAAGGTAAGAATTATCCATATTCCCTTTAGCTAATGATGAAAAAGAATATGGACCATTTTTCTACCTATGATAATATTGTGCCCTCTTGATTTGATGTGCGTAATTTCTTTTTGTAGCTATCAAAAAAAGACTGAAGGTATAATCGATAAGTAGGAGACCTCAAATTGATCTATCATCCTCATGTACTTTTACTTGTTCGGGCATTCTTCATGCAAGGCGATTCAAACCTAAGGGAGGATTTTCCTACCTTTAAGTTCATGACATAAGTACTTGAACATGAGAAGGGTTTCAATGTTTACCAGACTCCTCTACTATGGAAATTTAATGGTTAGGGGGATGTTGATTCCTTAGATTTTCTTGATTATTGTGTATAAGAGTTTGATATCTAAATAGTAAATCATCCTTGGTCATTGTGCATGAGAGTTCATTCAGAAAACCAACAATTTCAATTTCATATTGTTCTCAAATTTTTGGAGGAGAAAACTCTTAACTGTTACTTCATCTTTGGTGATCAAGAAATGTCCCATACAATCAATATCTACAATAGATGGAATTTGATTAATTATATATATTCCTACACAGTCCAAATGTAAGTAGTTGTGGAAGGGGGGCGAAGGTACTTTTTATATGAGGAACTCACGAAAATCTTGACAATTCCATATTTTAATTGTTTTGAAATTGCCTTCTTGACATTTCTTTACCATATTCCGATACTTCCTACATTACCCCAAAAAACTTTTATTTTTATAAGAAATTTTTTTTGGCCGTATAAGTACTTTATTAATTAAACAAAAACAAAAATAAAGTTCTGGCCCAAGCCCAAAATAAAACAATCAAAACAGCCTACTTCTAATTTGACTAGGGCAAAGCCCGCTTTCATTAAACCTATCTATAAATGCTAACTTCAGCTTCCTCTTGAGCTCACTTTCCTTTCTTCTCACTATGTTACCTCCTTGCTCTCGGCTGAATGTTACTCTACTCCTTCTCTTATGGGTTGTACCAGCTTCCGATCCCAACGTTTTAATCTCCCTTCTTCTTACACAAGATGTGTCACTCAGCCAAGGTAATGTAACTCCTATCTTCTCCCTTCTTTTCTTCATCACTGTTCTAATTAACTCTCTATTGTTTCTCCATCTGAAAGAGTTTTTTTGTTGGAAAAAACTTATTTTAAAATTTTCTTTTGAGTTTAAAAAATGTGCTAAAAAGGGAAATTCATTTATGGGAAGAATTAAAGTAAACTCTTCAAATTTCTTACCTAGAAGATGTTAATTACTCTATTCCAAATCACACATGCAGTCATTACACATTACTAATAGATCCCCGATATATATATTTAGTGATTCGAGATTAAAATTATATTCATGTAGTGGTGTCCTATACATCTCATATGGGATATGAATTAGTCATCATGGATATGAAAACCACCAAGTAGAATTGAAGTATTTTGAATACCTTAGAAGATTAATGAAAGAAGCATGGAGGGTCTACAATATACTAAAGTGGAAATGTAAGCAAGAGATGACTACATTTTAAATAATTAATAGGCTAGACTTTCCTTTTTTTTTTAGCTCAAGGGTATTATTGTAACTAGTTTAAATTAGTTTATCTACTATTATAAATATTAGAAACTAGGATTTATTTTAGGGGTTACTTTTTGAATGAACATTTGATGTTTAGCCTCCTTTGTGAGTTTGGGGAAACCCCATACCTGTTCTATTGAACCCTCTTGATTACTTGGGTAAGTCTTCACTTGTATGAGTTCAATTTCTTTTCACCCTTAGATTTTATTCTAGTAATTAGATTTATTTTAGCTACTAGATCATCCTTTTTTCTTCTAAATCTCTCTGTCTTCTATTCTATTTCTTAATCATGTATCTTGTTTGCTTGATTGTAGTTCACTTTATTGTTCTTGCATTTGGAATCACATCAATTAGTATCTCTCCCCCTTCCTTTATAATTCTAAATCATATATCTTGCTTGCTAGATTGTGGTTCACTTTATCATTCGTGCATCTAAAATCACATCATCTCACCAACACATGTACTAGATAACACTATTCTTCAAGGCATAAATAGAAGAAAGCACCTATATTTTTTACCTCCGTCGAAAATTGTACTTGATACTTCATGGTTCTCAACTCACTTTATTGACAATCAGGTAATGATTTCAGTTGTATGCTAAAAAAAATTACATTTATGATGCAAAAGGAACCTTCCTCTAGTGAACAATATATTTGAATTGCCTTTTCATTATGTTCCATGAGTCCTATTATTCTTGGTAGGTATTAAGTGAATTTTGGTGCAACTCCAATCTCTGAATTTCTTTATGTCTTCCAAATCCAATATTAGGTTAAGGTAGTGGTGGAAATTGGAAGTATAACTTATACATATCACCTATACATCCATTCCTCCTCGCTCTGATCCAAAAACACAAAGAGAATTGACCCCAACTAGCTTTGAATTGACACATAATCGTTGTTTATATCAAAAAACAATTTGACAAATGCCTTTATCATAATGCCTAATAATGTTATCGTTGTTTATATCAAAAAACAATTTGACAAATGCCTTTATCATAATGCCTAATAATGTTAACATTTTATACGAATATGATCAATATATTGCTAGCTTCGATATTTCACTTGTTATAATCTTTTTTCTACATTAAAATATTTGGGCAACCTATTAAATGTTGAGACATTCAATACTAGAATTTTGGCAATTTTAAATGAGAATGCTTGGCGTACATTGACACTAATGATATAATTATTATATATTTACACAAGTTTATAGAGAGGTGATATAGAGTCTCCCACGTCTAAAAAATAAAAAATAAAAAACTTTGATCTTAAAGCAAAAAATATTATTACTGTCATAATTAGCATCCTATTTAGATGTTGAAGTGGATCTGATTGTTCAAATGAGATATAAGAGAAATTGATTTAATTTATAAAAAAATAAATTTATTTGGTCAAAGTCTTGAAATGGTCTGTATTTATTAAATTGATGGTGGATCTGATGGTTCAAATGCAAATTTGATCAACTCTTTTGGAACTATTTGAATTCATTTTGACATAGTCTAGAAGTTATAGACAATTGTGAATTAGAAATTATAGACATTTGTGCATTTATAATTCATAGAAGGGAAATAAATTTATTTCCTATTATAATTTAAATAAAAATAAATTGAAGTATTATTTTGTTACTTTTCTAGTATTGGTCAATCTAATTTTCTTAATTTTTCAACTCCGGATTCATTAGTCTTGAGGAAAAGGCTTACTTTGTATGAACATGAATTATTAATTTAAATAATTGGTTGATAGATCTTGCTTTTAATTTTTCACCGTATATGTTCTATATAATCAAATTACAAAAGCTGAAACTGAAACAGAATGCCAATAAGAACAAGAAATCTGAAGAACACAATGAAGGCAAATTTAAAAAGGATCAAGAGGACTATTTTAAGAAGATACTAAGTAACAAACAAAAGCAACAAGCTATTCATGGTGCATAATTTATTAATTTTGCATCATACAATTGACTTATATCAATTAATTTTTTATTTGTTCATTTTAACAAGTAAAATGTGGTTAGCATGATATTAGTCAATATAAGATGTAGAATTAATAAGTTATGTACCATGAATAGCTTGCTTTTGTTTGTTAGGTAGTTTCTTCTTGGAAAAGTACTCTTGGCCCTTTTCAGATTTGTGTTCATCGGGTTCTTCAGATTTCTTGATCTTATTGACATCCTTTTTCTCTTTCAACTTTTGTAATTTGATCATATATAACATATATTGTGAAATACAAAAAGTAAGTTGTATCAACAAATTATTTGAATTAATATTTCATGTTCGTACAAAGTAAATCTTTTCTTCCATATTGATGAGCTCTTCGTCGAAAAACTAAGGAAATTATGTTGACCAGTTCTAGAAATTCGATAAAAAGTTGCTTTTAATTTTTCACTGTATATGTTCTATATAATTGAATTCCAAAAGTTGAAACCGAAACAGAATGCCAATAAGAACAAGAAATCTAAAGAACACAATGAAGGCAAATTTAAAAAGGATTAAGATCAGAGGACTATTTTAAGAATATAATACGTAACAAATAAAAGCAACAAGCTATTCATGGTGCATAATTTATTAATTCTGCATCATACAATTGACATATATCAATTAATTCTTTACTTGTTCATTGTAACAAGTAAAATTTGGTTAGCATGATATAAGTAAATATAAGATGTAGAATTAATAAACTATGTACCATGAATAGCTTGCTTTTGTTTGTTAGATAGTTTCTTCTTGGAAAAGCACTCTTGGCCCTTTTCAAATTTGTGTTCATCGGGTTCTTGAGATTTCTTGTTCTTATTGAGATCCTTTTTCTCTTTCAACTTTTGTAATTCGATCATATAGAGCATATATTGTGAAATAAAAAAAGCAAAATGTATCAACGAATTATTTGAATTAATATTTCATGTTCGTACAAAGTAAATCTTTTCTTCCATAGTGATGAGCTCTTAGTTGAAAAATTAAGGAAATTATATTGATCAGTTCTAGAAATTCGATAAAAAGTTGCTTTTAATTTTTCACCGTGTATGTTCTATATAATCGAGTTACAAAAGTTGAAACAAAACAGAATGCTAATAAGAACAAGAAATCTGAAGAACACAATGAAGGCAAATTTAAAAAGGATCAAGAGGACTATTTTAAAAGATACTACGTAACAAACAAAAGCAACAAGATATTCAGGGTGCATAATTTATTAATTCTGCATCATACAATTGACTTATATCAATTAATTTTTTACTTGTTCATTTTAACAAAGTAAAATGCGGTTAGCATGATATAAGTCAATATAAGATATAGAATTAATAAATTATGTACCCTGAATAGCTTGCTTTTGTTTGTTATATAGTTTCTCCTTGGAAAAACACACTTGGTCCTTTTCAAATTTATGCTCATCGGGTTCTTCAGGTTTCTTGTTCTTTTTGACATCTTTTTTCTCTTTCAACTTTTGTAATTTGATCATATAGAACATATATTGTGAAATACAAAAAGCTAGATGTATCAACGAATTATTTGAATTAAGATTTCATGTTCGTACAAAGTAAATCTTTTCTTCCAAACTGATGATTTGTTAGTCGAAAAACTAAGGAAATTATATTGACAAGTTCTAGAAATCTGATAAAAAATACTTTAATTTTTTTCTTGAGAAAAATTATAATAGGACAATAATCTATTCTTTTCTGGTAAGAATTATAAATCGAAAAAGGAGAAATCTTTTTTTCAATCATCATTATGCTTTGTTTAAATCAAATTCAAATAGATTGAGTATATATTCATGCAAAACTATGAAATACAGACACTAACCATTGATATATGTGGAGAACAAATCAAAATCTGAAAATAAACATAAAAATTGAATTAATTTTACCACAAAGAGGAGGTAAAAAAGTGAGAACGAATATTTTTTGTGTCAAAAGGAACCAAATATATGCTTCTATACCCTTTGTGTGTGTTTGTGTAAGATGTGATTTCAGCTTTTAAATATCTTTAATCATTCAGTTAAGTTTGTCAAGCCCCGAGTCTACACCCTGGACGTGGCCGGCACTTGAGAACCATTGCTGATCCCCAAGCAAACCCTTGGCCTGGCTCACTACTCTTCTCCGCGATCACAGGACCTTGACTACGTTCGCGAAGGGCAAAAAAAAGATATATATATAAAAAAAAATCTTTGGTTGAGATAAGTTCTCAAAAGGACCTCCCTCTTTAAAAGGTAACTGCTCTGTACTCAATCTTTCTGAAAACTCTTTACTTTTCTCAAAATAATACTCTTTCTCTATGTAAAAATGATATATTTGGAAATCATATAGTTCCCTTAAACTCTTCTCAAAATTAGGCTTAAACTTTACTCTTGAACTCACTTTTAACTTCTCAAAATGTATTTATGACAAAAAAATGCTTGTTCAAAAGTCTCTCAATCAAAACTCAGAAATTAGGGTTCATGTGGAATGTAACCGTGAACAACAATTCAAGGATCTCAATGCATAATATATAACAACTCATGATCAAGGATATAAAACTTCGAATCAATAATATAACTCATCTCAAGAATTTTTTAAACTAAGAGTATAACCCTCGATTAAACTTTTTCTTACTGAATTTAGATGTAGGGCATGAGGACGAACTCAGTTCATCACTATGATTAGTCTTACATACCAGGAAGAGCGATGTTCTTGAAGAAATTCGAAGAACCTTGAAGAAGATGCTTGGAAACCCTAACTTTCTCCTCTTAGGTCCTTGCTCTAAGACTTCAGAGTGTTAATGAATGTAAAAGGAATGATTAAAACTATCTAAATCCTTTACTAGGTGTAAAAGCGTCGAGGTTTTGGGTTAGGAGGGAAAGAAAAAGACCAAAACACCCTTAATTAAAACTATCAGAGTGATCTACGGTTTCGACCTACGGTCCGTAGGACTTTCTACGGACCATCCCGGTTAACCTAGAATCACTTACTGGGACTAAAATTCTGGGCAATTCCTACGAGACCTTCTTACGGTCCGCCATCTAGTCTACGACTCGTAGACACCATTCCATAGATCCTAACTTTAAGTCAAAAAATTCACTAAGTTTGGATCATTCCTACGGAGCCTATCTACGGCTCGTAGAATACGTGACGACTCGTCCTATCAACTCGTAGACCAAACTTCAGAAACTCAAATTTCCCAAACTCAACTCATCACCTACAACTGCCTTCCTACTGCCCATAGAACTTCCTACGGTCCGTAGGTAGGTTCCGTAGAACCAGTCTCAATAAAACTTTTCTACAACTTTTTTCTTTCTAAGTCCCAAGGTGTTACAGACATACTATTAGCATCAATATTAACATGTTGGGTGTTAACTATAGAAGAAATAATTGAATAATTTTTCTATCGTATTTTTTTCTTTCAAAAAAATTAAGAAAAAATCATGATAATTATTTGAGTTGACAAAATATTATTCGTGAATGTAATAATGAACAAATATATGTAAGTTTATTACTAAGTGAAATGATTCAATTTGAATAACAACAAACTATTCATCAATGTAACACCTCGGACTTCGAGAAAAGGCTAGAAAGGACAAACGGGCAAGTCCACGAATCCAAAATGGACCATGGACCCTTCACGGCACTCTAGACAGGCCATTTAGGGGTCCACGACCCGTGAAGGGCATCGTAAAGTGACCATCCAGGACTGCCCTGGTAGGGGTCTCCTAGACGACACCCTAGACAGTTTGTCTAAGGGTTCAAGGCCCGTGAAGGGCATCGTGAACCACCCTCTAGAGGCTGCCTGTTAGGAACTCACCTAGACAAGCCATTAAACGGCCCGTGGTGACTTGTACGGTCCGTTTAGTGGTCCGTAGAAGTCACACATCAGATTTTGATTTTTGGGTCAATTTCAAACGATCATATCTCTCAACACAAAATGAATTAGGTGGCCCATGACCTATCAAATAAAAGCTCTTTGAGTCCTCTATTCAATTCCACCAAGTTTGACTCATTTAAAGTTCAGAGTAAAACGTTATGCCCATTTTAGTGGAGCACTGTCAGGCTGATGAAGCTTCACGATCAGCTGTATGGGTCGTGAGCCTTAGACGGCTAGTGAAGCCTCTCCAGTGAGGCACTTCGTCAGTTTTTAAGTTAGGGTCAATGTGATCTTTTCCCAAAGTATTTGGTACCCCAAACAACGTCGTTTTAACCCTATTGTAAGCCTAAACTACATCGTTTCACACCAAATTAAGGGCTTAGAATGTGTTAATCAATCCTTTTACGTTCATTAACACTTCAAAACATTAGAGCAAGGTTCCAAGAGGAGAAAAGCTAGGGTTCAAGCGTTCTTCGAGTTTCATCAATTCCGCCAAGAACTTTGTTCTTCTCAGGTATGTAAGGCTAATCATAGTGATGGACTGAGTTCGTCCTCACGCCCTACATCTACTTTCTATCAGTAAAAGAGAAATCTAGGGTTATATCCTTAGTTTTGATGTATTCTTGAGATGAGTTTAATGCTGAGTGCCGAGTTCTTGAATTTCTAATCTTGAGTTCTACTCCTAATCATTGAGTTGTTGTATGTTGTACATTGAAATTGTTGAGTTGATTGTTCATGTCCATTTTTCAGCATGAACCCTATTCCGGAGTAATTCATTGAGTTCTTATAGAAAATCCTTTAAACAGAACCTAATTGTTTAAATTGAGTTTTGAGAAAGAAAAAGGGGAGTTTGAGAATCTTTTTAGAACAAATGCTTTGTCCTTAAAATTGATTATGAGAAGAGTGAAAGATGAGTTTCGAGAAAGGTATAGGGAACTAAGTAATTCCCAAAGATAACAGTTTTAAATTGAGAAAAGTGAAACTTTGATTTCTAAATGAGTTTATGAGTATTGAGATACTTCAGAGCATTACCTCTTTTAAGAGGATCTTTTGAGTAATTACCTCAAATTGAGAAAAGAGAATATTTTTAAACATTGAGCATGAGCAATAATTTTGGGAGTAGTATTGAGCACCGATATGGGGGAGAGTTCAAACAACTCACAGGCCCCATAAACCATGTCTTGCCAACATGGGTAAAGGATTCATACTTTTTAGATGATTTCCTTATGCCTTCGTGTAGAGCTCAGTGGATCAACTTAGTTGAGGTGTTCTATATCCCGGCACGATATAGGACAGTTATGGCAATGTGGGCAAGACGATGTATCATCACGTAGCTCATAGTGATTGTTGTCGGTTAGAGAATCTCCCATAGGGTTAAAGTGTATTTTTATATATCTCTTATTACGTTGAGTTTCAGAGATGAGTAAGTATTTGGTAAAGCTAAATGATTTCATTTCTTTAATTCCTTACATTCAGTTGAGTTTATACTATATCTATTGCAGTCATTCAGTTCAGATGTCTGTTTATTCACCTATATTACATACTCGTACATTCCATGTACTGACATCATTCAACCTGCATCTTTTATGATGCAGATAGAGATGTTCAGGGTCATCAGCAGGCTCTTCGTTGAGACCACTTAGAACTCTCAGTTAGTTTTGGTAAGCCTCCTTGTATTCCGGAGGACCCCACTTTATTTCTGTTATTAGTTGATTGAGGTGTCGTGGGTCTTGTCTCGACACCTATCTTACTGTTAGAGGCTTCATAGATAGTTAGAGTTGAGGGTTCTTTCAGTACTTCCCTCTTTTTTGAGATGTTTTGAGACTGGTTTGCAAAGTACTATTATTATTGCAATTAAGTATTTTCAGACAGTTTGAGTTAAGTAACTGCTTGAGTTGAATGTTCTAAATTCTGGTTTCTAAGCCTGCTATTGCTTAAGTAAGTCTTCAGCTAAGAGTCAGCCAGGCCAAGGGTTCGATTGGTGACCAGATGGTTCTCGAGTGCCAGCCACATCCAGGGTGTAAGTCCGGGGTATGACAATCAAGTACTATCACATATTTTCAAACAAGCTTTGTGAGGAGTTATATGGAACTCTAGATCTGAATAGTTGCTTTGAATAGCAAAATTCTAAGTACTATTAGTATCAATATTAACAGAAACAGTTTATTAGTTTTTCTATCATATGTGTATTTTCTTTCAAAAAAGAATTAAGAAAAAATCATGATAAAATTTGGATCGACAAAATTAGTAATAATTTTAGTGAATGTAATACTAAACAAATGTATATGTAAGTAAAGATAAATTTATTACTAAATGTTAGATTATTTACAAAATAACAATTGATATGTATCATTAAATATATCACTAAAGCTTAAATTTGGCGAAAAATATAATTGATTCAATATTACATCGTTAAAATTTACCTGTTATTTCAACACTAGATGATGATTTACCTACCAATTTATCTTCTCAGTTGGTAAATTTACCAACTATTCAAATATTAGCTGGTAATTTAATAATTTACCAATAAATTTTATCTCAGTTGGTAATAGATACTAACCAACTCAACATTCATATCTAATATTACCAACTAAAAATGAATATGGTGGTAAATTTTACCAATGAATTGATGATCAGCTGGTATATTACCAATTATTTTAATTATGTTAGTAATTTACAAACTACAATCTTTATTAGTCGGCAAAATTTTCAACTGATTGGATATTTGTTGGCAAGTTTACCAACAAATTACATTACATTACTAATTTACCAGCACATTCATATTTAGTTGGTAAATTTAGCAAAAAAATCTTGTCGATGGTAAATGGTTGGTTGGTAATTCGTTGGTAATCTGTTTATAAATTATGTAAAAAAAAATTGTCATATTTACCAACCGATATATACTTCGTTGGTAATATTACCAACAAAAGATGTGTATTAGTAATATTTCAGTTGGTAATCAGTTGATAGAAAGTTGTTAAATTTGACGTCATTTTTTTCCGATGTATTTACCTACTAAAATTAGTAATACTTTGGTCTGTAATTTGTTAGAATTTCATTGTTAAGTTTTAAAATAATATAATTCGGCTAGAAATGCGTTGGTAATTTGTTGGGATTTGATTAGGTTCTAATCATTAGATTTGTTTGATTTATTTGACTAACTATTCGAGATTGTAATAATTAGTACTTACTTTATTTATTTGTGTTTTATTTGTTTAAATTATGATCTAAAGGAGGCCGCCATTCAAATTTAACATAGTAATCCCAACTCTCATTGGGAATGTGCAGAATGAGCCATATGTTCTGAGCTACTAGATACTCTTCAGGAAACAGTACAGAAGAGGGAGTCATTTGCAACCCTTGGGCATAAAATTCAGTAAACTCATGCCGCTTAAACTTCCGTTAAACATCTCTTGCCGAAATAGTTCAGTCCACTGTGCATACCTGACTTTCAATTTGGCATGCAAAGCCTAATATTATTAATTTAGGATTGTCTTTTTTAAAAAAAATATATTACTTATTTTTAGTGTATATTTTAAAAAGACATTAAGCGTTTAACTTCAAATAGTAATATTATTATTTATAAAAGTAAGGTTTAATTTTAGTTATTAAGAGGTTATTCATTTGTTTGTAATACATTACCTTGGATTTTGTTGTAAAAACTTTATTTATTAATATGAAGATTTGAATTGTTTAATTCAAAGTTCTAAAATATTTCTAATAAAAAGTAGATAGTTGTTCTTTCTTCTTTCTTTTTTTTGAATTGTGTATTTTTTTTATATATAATAATCAATATTGTTTCAAGTGAAATTAAAATCATAATATTCACTGTTAAAATTTTTTGGTATCTCAAAATTTTGGAGCCTAAAGCAAATTTTTACTAGTCTTATCCTTAAGCCTCCTCTGCATAAAATATAGAAGATGGAATATGCAAAAACTTAATCAAAATCTTCCAACATAAGTGGTGAATCACATTAGAGGGATCACTTTTGTTTCTCAAATCTTAGAGACCATCTTGTTTGGCCTATCTCTTCTTATGGTAAATTTAATTGTGAATCTTCTTGGAATGACATTAGATTTTGAAATCCACAAAGCACACAACTCTTATTAACAAAAAGAATCCATTCAAGATTTCCTTTTTTAATTTGGAGAGTTATCATGAACAAAGTGCTTGTGGATACCAATATCAGAAGATTTAAAATCCTTCTCCCTTTTATGTGTTGTTATTGTCTTTATCATAAACATCAGAAAGATATGTTATTGTTGTAATTTTGTAAGATAGGCATCAAATTGTGTACACACCATCCACTCTAAATTAACTTGTGGAATTAGACTGAATAAGTTATTGTTATTATTATTTTTTCTATAAATTTGTATTATTAAAATTATATTTAAATCGTGAATCTCAAAAATATTATGTGGAAATAAATCTTTTCCCTCAAAACCATTTTAATAACTATTTGGGCCCAAATGTCATAAAACTTTATTTATTTATTTATTTATTTGAGAATTTTCTACTATATATATAATGAAATAAGACCCCGAATCAGCACTTTTATTAGAGACTTTCGTGTAATTGCCCAACATAACAATCTATTTATTTTTTTAAAAAAAATTGAGGCGTTGTATTTTATACCAAAAGATTTAATTACAACATAAGGATAGAAGCTATCGGTCAAAAAAAATGGAATAAACTTGTAACAACCCTCCTAGTCATTTTGTGAATTTTAACGATTTTGCCCATTTTAAATCTGTTAGTAGATTTTATATGCGATATATAATTTGCGGAGATACAAAATAGGATTCTAAAAGTGATCAAATGAATTTGAAAAGAGATGATTTAATTTTAAAATATCCACTTTCTTTTATAGAATTAGTTGATATTTAATTAAATAAAAAAATAGAATGGACTAAGACCAAAAGAAATTAAAAAGAAAAAGAAAAAGAAGAAAAATAAAAGAAAAAAAAGGGATCAGCATAATGCTAATCCCATATGGTCGCAGCAGCAGTTGCACGAAACGAAAAAAACAAACAAACACAGCTTGAGGAAAACACAGCGCGAGAAAAAAAGAAGAGAAAAATTGAGATTTTCATCCCAAAACGTTAAGGTAATTATTCTTGTCTCTTATATAAAGATTTTCATCCCAAAACGTTAAGGTAATTATTCTTGTCTCTTATATAAAGATTTTCATGTGATTGTGAACAGAATTTTAGGGTAGAAAGGTGGGAAAATTGTGTTGAATTAAGAAAATAGTCTTAGGGTTCTTAGAACAAAATCTCGATTTAGGGATCGAATAAGGATCTGTTTTAGCTAATATTTGACATGTGAGTTTATTTTATTATGGGTGAACATAATCTGAAAGAAAATTTTAGATTCGAATCCAAGGGCTGGGATCACTTTTTAACCCGATTTTCGAGTCGAAAATAAATATAGCAATATAGGTGTCATTAGATTCATATTCTTAAGGAGATTATGTATTTGAACTGATTTTGTCCATTCAAAAGCCTAACGAAACAGAAAATCTCAAGTACTGGTGTTATTATTTAATTATTTAAGGCAAGTGAATTTCTCAACCCTGATTAAGTGTACAAAATCATGTATTTCCTTGTGGTATGTGTTGGGGAGCAATGGGACTTGGTGATAGGTTGACTTGTCCATATTGAATAATTCTAATGATGAAAAAGGGTAATAAAATGCAATGTGATTAATTATTGGTGTGTGATGTGTTGAGAAAAGGTTTATTGATTCATTGTTGATGTTATATCATGATTGTGTTGTTGTGAATTGTGCTTTGTTATGAAAATGGTCATCTCCTCATTATTTGTGTGAATATGTCATTTGCATTGGTTCTGAGACATGGTTGTGACAAGTGTTCTGTGAATTGATGAAGAATAATAAATTAAAGAGGATGTACCATTTCAAGAGACGAGTCGCGCTCCGCGACGGATATTCTGATTCGAGGAACGTGTCGCATGCCGCAACGGATTCTATTATCGAGGTATGTGTCACACGCCATGATGGATTTCATTATCGAGGGTCGTGTCACACGCTGCGACGGATGCATGGACAGATATGTCTCCCATGGGTCCCGAACTGAGAGACAGTGAGTGTGTATCGTTAGGTCAGACATGCATCACTATACTTGGCATTGCATTTCATTGCATTGTGCATCTTTATCATTTGTAAACTTACGAGTACTTTTCTGTGAAACTTGTGATTGGTGAACTTAATCTTGTGTGTTGTTGATCTGTAATTGTTGAAGTGATGTGGTTGAACTATGTACTGTAACATCTCAGATTTGAAAAAAAGGGCTAAAAAGAGGGAATGGAAAAAGGTCCACGAACCTAAAATGGACCATGGACCCTTCACGGCACCCTAGACGGTCCATGAAGGGGACCACGGCCCGTTAAGGAGCTCGTGAGTCCTTTCTAGAATCTGCCCATGCAGGGGGTCACCTTGACGGTGACCCATACGACTCGTGGTGGACATGACGACCCATCAAGTGAGTCGTACAAGTCACCTAGTTGGTGGGGTGTGACCCAAGGTCACTGGAAAAGGGCCACAAACGTCTAAACGGCCCGTAAAGCTTCACACGGACCATGAAGTAGTCCGTGAAAGAGACTGATCAGGTTTTGAGTTTTGGGCTAAATTCAAACGATCATCTCTTTTAGCACAAAATGAATTAGGTGGCCCATGACCTATCCAACTAAAGGTCTTTGAGTCCTCTTTCCAACGCCACTGAGTTTGCCCTATTTGAAGTTGAAGTAAAATGTTATGCCCATTTTAGTGAAGCTCTGTCAGGAAGATGAAGCTTCACAACCAGCTTGACGACCCTTGAATTGCTTCACGACTAGTGAAGGATGTCTTGAAGTCAATTCGTCAGTTTTTAAGTCAAGGTCATATTGGTCTTTTCCCCTATGCGTTGGGCACTTAAACTACGGCATTTGATGCCTAAATTACGCCGTTTTACTCAGTTTAAGCCTAATAACCTAGTCAAAAACTACCTAGAACCCTCATTCGCATCAGTTTTAGTGATCACGCCACAGTCATGCATTTATACCCTGGCAAGGTATATTGGGTCCTCTCGATGGGGCGTATACATCGGACTCCAACGTTTAGCTCACGTGGTTTATGTCGGTTAACAGTAGCTCCCACAGTCGTACTCTTAATGCATTGACCATGTTATCAGTATTTACTTCAATATACAGTTCAGCATGTTATCTTCATGATTAGTACTTGGTCATTGCATCTAGCTCAGTTTTCAGTTACATTTTAGTACAGCCTACTTCCATATTTAATTTATATTGTACAACTTATACTGTTCAGCTTAGAATCTATATCCGGCATGCTCAGTACATTCAAAGCACTGACGCATACTTTTGCGCTACATCGTTTCATTATGTAGGTTCAGGCGCTCAGCATCCAGACCGCGCTTTGCTCGATTTCCAATTTGTACTCGGCAACTTTAGTGGTGAGTCATCATAGTCTGAGGACATTTATTTATGTTTTAGTTTAGTCAATCTATTCTCAGTCTTTCAGTATTATTAGAGTTAGCTGGGGATTTGTCCCAGTAGCTCATCAATTTTAGAGGCTTTCAGACATAGAGTCAGTGTTCAGTGTTTTGGGGTTGTTTCCCATGGATATTGAGATATATTTTCGTTTGGAGTTCTTTTAGTTTTGACTCCCTTTATTGTTGTGCTTCCGTTTACTGAGTTATATTTCAGTATGCTTGTGATATGCCAGACTCAGGGTTAGCTTGGGTTCACTTGTGATCCTAGGTCCCGTGTTACGTCTAAGGGGTAGCCTCGGGGCGTGAAAAACTTAGTATCAGATCATCAGGTTCAAGAGTCATAGGGTGTCTGAAAGCCGCACTAAGTAGAGTCTCTTTCATGGGTGTGAAACGTACCACATCTATGAGGGAGAGGCTACGAAGTGTTCTAAGAAAAACTTCACTTCCTTTGCTATCTTTATCGTGCATTGTTTTGTGATTCAATTTCTCCCTTCTAATCCATCGTTATGCATTTCAGATCATGCCTTCTTGTAGAGCTAACACATGAAATGCTAACGCAGTTCCTCCAGTCCCGAACCATGAGGTTACAAATGCGGTGTTCCGCACTGTGATACAGTTGTTGGCTCAGACCGTAGCCAACCAAAACAATCAGCAGGCCCCAGTTCCTGCAAACACCACTGGTGGATCAGCTACAGCAAGGGTTCAAAACTTTGTTCGTATGAATCCGCCAGAGTTTCTAGGGTCGAAGGTTGGTGAGGACCCACAAAACTTCATTGATGAGATCAAGAAGATCCTTGAGATAATGCAAGTGACTGGTACTGATAGTGTTGAACTAGCATCCTATCAACTCAAGGATGTGGCTCATAGCTGGTTCACATAGTGGAAAGAAAATAGGGGTTGCGAATGCAGCTCCGATGACATGGGACTGTTTTACTAGAGCTTTTCTGGACAGGTTCATCTCGAGAGAGTTGAGGGAGGCTAAGGCTCAGGAGTTTATGAACTTGAGCCAACGGTCGATGTCAGTCCAGGAATACGGGCTAAAGTTCACTCAGCTCTCTAGGTATGCTCCACATATGGTGGCAGATTTGAGGGTACAAATGAACAAGTTCTTGTTTGGAGTATCCGATCTGGTAAAGACTGAGTGCAGGAATGCTATGCTATTGGGAGATATGAATATCTCCAGACTAATGACCTACCCTCAGTAGGTTGAGGGAGATAAGCTCAAGGAAATGGCTAAGGATAACAAAAAGGCTAGAACAGGCTACTATGAATATTCTCAGCAAAGGTCGGGCGGTGGAAGTCGCTCACAGTTTCAGTAGAGGTCTACAGCCCCAGCACCTTCATCAGCTAGCGCTCTGTTCCCAAGTTTCGACACGATCAGAAAGGAAGGGCATCAGGTACTAAGTATCACGGAAGTGCTTCAGGTAACCGTACTTTTCCGTCTTGCCCAAAGTGTGGTAAGAACCATCCGGGCGAGTGTCTTGCTGGAAGAGAGGGGTATTTTGGGTGTGGTCAGTCTGGTCATAGGCTGAAGGATTGCCTTTTTGCCAGGCAAGGACAAAGAGGTAACAGGTCTCAGTTTACGGCTTCAGCAGCACCAGCAGGTCGCCCTACTCAATAGGGTGCTTCATCTGGTGCAGGTGGTGGTCAACGCCAGAACAGGTTGTATGCTTTTCAAGCTCGCCAGGACCAGGAAGATTCTCCTGATGTAGTAACTGGTACGTTACAAGTCTTCAATTTAGATGTTTATGCATTGTTAGATCCAGGGGCTACACTTTCGTTTGTTACTCCTTATATAGCAGTAAACTTCGGTGTCAGTCCAGAAACTCTCTCAGAACCCTTCTCAGTCTCTACTCCAGTTGGTGACCCAGTAATAGCTAGATGGGTATACAAAAATTGCCCCGTCACAGTTTCCTAGAAAGTCACCTTAGCAGATATAGTAGAGTTAGAAATGATAGATTTTGATATCATTCTAGGCATGGATTGGTTACATTCCTATTATGCATCAGTCGACTGTAGAACTAGGATCGTTCGGTTCCAGTTTCTAAATGAGTCATTCTTAGAGTGGAAGGGTAGTAACTCAGCGCCTACAGGTCGATTTATCTCTTACCTTAAGGCCAGGAAAATGATTTCCAAAGGGTATATCTATCATCTTGTTCGGGTTAAGGACTCAAACTCCGAAACCCTAACCCTTGAGTCAGTTCCAGTGGTGAATGAGTTTTCAGAAGGTTTTCTAGAAGATCTTCTGGAGTTCCTCCCGAAATTGAAATTGACTTCAAAATTGATCTCCTTCGAGATACCTATCCTATCTCAATTCCCCCTGACAGAATGGCTCCAGCTGAGCTTAAGGAATTGAAAAAACAGTTGAGAGACCTTCAAGATAAGGTCTTTATCAGACCTAGTATCTCTCCATGGGGTGCTCCAGTGTTGTTTGTGCGTAAAAAATATGGTTCCCTCAGGATGTGCATTGACTATCGTCAGTTGAACAAAGTCACAATTAAGAATAAATATCCCATCCCAAGGATTGATGACTTGTTCGACCAGCTTAAGGGTGCTAGTTGCTTTTCTAAGATAGGCCTCAGATCCAGCTATCATCAACTCAGAGTCTGAGATAGTGACATCCCGAAGACAGCCTTCAGGACTCAGTATGGTCACTATGAATTTATAGTTATGTCTTTTGGACTAACAAATGCTCATGCAGCTTTCATGGACTTAATGAACAGGGTGTTCAAGCAGTATTTGGACTTGTTCGTAATCGTCTTTATTGATGATATTCTCGTTTATTCTCGAAATGAGAAAGAGCATGCGACTCATCTCAGAGTGGTTCTGCAGACCCTCAAAGATCGCCAGCTATTCACCAAATTCAGTAAATGTGAATTCTGGTTACAGTCGATCACTTTCCTTGGTCATGTGGTATCCAGCGAAGGGATCCGAGTGGATTCTCATAAAATTGAGGTAGTAAAGCACTGGCCGAGACCCACCTCTCGGACTGATATCAGAAGTTTCTTGGGTTTGGCCAGTTACTACAGAAGGTTTGTAGAAGGATTTTCATCCATAGCTTCCCCATTGACCAGGTTGACTCAGAAGAAGGTCAAGTTTCAGTGGTCAGATAAGTGTGAGAAAAGCTTCTTAGAACTGAAGACTAGGTTGACAACAGCTCCTGTCTTGACACGAGGGTTCAGACGGTTATGTGGTTTACTGGGATGCATCTAGGGTCGGTCTGGGTTGTGTGTTGATGCAGCAGGGTAAGGTCACATAGCTTATGCTTCTAGACAGCTTAAGGTCCATGAGAAGAACTACCCGACTCATAACCTCGAGCTTGCAGCCGTCGTGTTTGCCCTAAAGATTTGGAGACACTACTTGTATGGTGTTCATGTTGATGTTTTCACAGATTATAAGAACCTCCAGTATGTGTTCACCCAGAAAGTGTTGAATCTTCGCTAGAGAAGATGGCTTAAATTCCTCAAAGACTATGACATGAATGTGCTCTCCCATCCGGGTAAAGTCAATGTAGTGGCTGACGCCGTCAGCAGACTATCCATGGGTAGTGTAGCACATGTTGAGGAAGAGAAGAAAGAATTAGCCAGAGATGTTTACCGGCTTGCTCGCTTAGGAGTTTGCCTTATGGACACGTCAGATGGTGGTGTGATAGTTCAGAATGGGTCAGAATCTTCATTGGTAGCGGAGGTTAAGGAGAAACAAGATAGTGATCCTATATTACTTCAGTTGAAAGGCACAGTTTATCAGCAGAGAGTCGAGGTTTTCTCCCAAGGGGGAGATGGTGTGCTTCGTTACTAGGGTCACTTATGCGTCCCTAATGTGGGTGAGTTGAGGCAATAGACCCTTACAGAAGCTGATAATTCCAGATATTCTATTCATTCGGGTGCTACTAAGATGTACCGTGATCTACGGAAAGTCTATTGGTGGAACGACATTAAGAGAGACATTACAGATTTTGTGGCTAAGTGTCCCAACTGTCAGCAAGTTAAAGTAGAACACCAGAAACCAGGAGGTGTGACTCAAGAGATTAGCATTCCTACTTGGAAGTGGGAAGTGGTAAATATGGACTTCATTACGGGTTTACCTCGAACTTGTAGCTAGCATGACTCCATTTGGGTGATAGTGGACAGAGTTACTGAGTCAACTCACTTCTTGGTAGTCAAGACTACAGATTCAGCGGAGAACTATGCTAGACTCTACATTAATGAAATAGTCAGATTGCATGGGGTTCCTTTTTCTATCATCACAGATAGAGGTCCTCAGTTTACCTCTCATTTCTAGAGATTCTTTCAGAAGGGTCTTGGTACTCAAGTAAACCTGAGTACAATACTTCATCCGCAGACGAATGGTCAGGCAGAGCGTACCATTCAGACCTTAGAGGACATGTTGAGAGCTTGCGTAATCGATTTCAAGGGTAGTTGGGATGATCACTTACCTCTCATAGAGTTCGCCTATAATAACAGTATCTATTCCAGTATTCAGATAGCCCCTTATGAGGCACTGTACGGGCATAGATGTAGATCTCCGATTGGTTGGTTCAAAGTGGGTTAAGCAGCCTTGGTTGGGCCAGATTCGGTTCATGAGGCTATGGAGAAAGTTCAGCTCATCAGAGATAGACTGAAGACAGCTCAAAGTCGTCAAAAGTCCTACGCGGATGTAAGGAGAAGAGACTTAGAGTTTGAAATCGATGATTGGGTTTTCCTAAATGTGTCACCCATGAAGTGGGTGATAAGATTTGGCAAGAAATGGAAGCTCAGTCCCAGATATGTAGGTCCTTACAGAATCCTGAAAAGGGTTTGTAATGTGGCTTATGAGTTAGAGTTGCCAACAGAACTAGCAGCGGTTCATCCAGTCTTTCACATTTCCTTGTTGAAGAAGTGTGTGCGTGATCTGACATTGATAGTACATTTAGAAAGTGTGGCTGTGAAGGATTGCCTCACCTATGAGGAGATTCCAGTTGAGATTCTTGACCATCAGGTTCGTAGGTTGAGAAATAAGAAAGTCGCTTCAGTGAAAGTTTGGTGGAGGAGTCAGTCCGTAGAAAGAGCTACTTGGGAAGCAGAAGCAGCTATGAAGGCCAAGTATCCCCACCTTTTTCCCTCCGATTCAGTTTCAGCTTGAGGTAATAGTTCCTCTCCAGTCTCTCAGTTTACTTTTGTATATTTTAGTCTCAGTATATTTTCCCCCCAGTTATCTGTGCATTTCAGCATATTTGCATGTTCATGAAACTCATTTCAATTAGAAATCAGTTTTTAGTACTCAGTTGGCAGGGATTACAGATCTTTTCTCCAAACTCAGCTTGTATAGACTTCATTTGAGGACGAATGATCCCAAGGGAGAGACATTGTAACATCTCGGAGTTGAAAAAAGGGCTAAAAAGAGGGAACGGGAAAAGGTCCACGAACCCAAAATGGACCATGGACCCTTCACGGCACCCTAGACGATCCGTGAAGGGGACCACGGCCCGTTAAGGAGCTCGTGAGTCCTTTCCAGAATCTGCCCATGCAGGAGGTCACCTTGACGATGACCCATACGGCTCGTGGTGGACTTGACGACCCATCAAGTGAGTTGTACAAGTCACCTAGTTGGTGGGGTGTGACCCAAGGTCACTGGAAAAAGGCCACGGACATCTAAACGGCCCGTGAAGTCTTCTGTGAAGGAGACTGATCAGGTTTTGAGTTTTGGGCTAACTTCAAATGATCATATCTTTTAGCACAAATTGAATTAGGTGGTCCATGACCTATCAAATTAAAGGACTTTGAGTCCTCTTTCCAACGCCACTGAGTTTGCCCTATTTAAAGTTTGTAGTAAAAAGTTATGCCCATTGTAGTGAAGCTCTATCAGGAAGATGAAGCTTCACGACCAAGTTGACGACCCTTGAAGTGCTTCACGACTCGTGAAGGGTGTCTTGATATTAGTTCGTCATTGTTTAAGTCAGGGTCATATTGGTCTTTTTGCCTATGCGTTGGGCACTTAAACTACGTCTTTTGATGCCTAAACTACGTCGTTTTACTCAGTTTTAGCCTAATAACCTAGTAAGAAACTACCTAGAACCCTCATTCTCCAAAATCATCCAACTTAGAAAGAAAAGAGAAAAAAGAAGCGACAGTTTTCTCCCAAGAACAAGCAAAGGTGTTCTTCAAGTTCAGCCCCCAAATCCAAAGGATTTCTTCGTAGTTTTCGTCACCAGGTATGTGGGATTTCATTAGTGGGTTTCTTTCACCCATTAGGTCCCTAGAATTCATTCAGTTTCTTCAAGTTCGCCATAAATTGCTTAGACCTAGGGTTCTCAAATCTTGGGAATCCATTGAAAGTTAGTTGCTATAGTTCCATTGCACTGATTACCTATTTTCTTGGAGAATTAATGTAGTCCCATGTATAAAACTCAGAACCCTAGCTTGTATTGATTATCATCATTTCATGAATTATACTTGCTAGACAGATCAGTCAGAAAAATCATGCTCCAGTATTTGAATGCCATATTTTCAGCGTATTTATGTTGCATTCCCAGATAGCATGTCAGTATTTTGAGCTACTCAGTATATCAGTTGCATTGTTAGTTTTGCATATTCAGTTGGGAGTAAACTTAGCACCGAGTTGGACTAGAGTTCAGCGTACCCTCAAAGTCCTAGAACTACGTGCAAACGTAGGTTCAGAAGTCCCCTCTGTTGGGCATCAGTTTAAGTGATCACGCCACAGTCATGCCTTTATACCCTGGCAAGGTATATTGGGTCCTCTCGATGAGGCGTATACATCGGACTCCACGTTTAGCTCACGTGGTTTATGTCGGTTAACAGTAGCTCCCACAGTCATACTCTTAATGCATTGACCATGTTATCAGTATTTACTTCAATATAAAGTTCAGCATGTTATCTTCATGAATAGTACTTGGTCATTGCATCTAGCTCAATTTTCAGTTACATTTCAGTTCAACCTACTTCCATATTTAGTTTATATTGTACAACTTATATTGTTCAGCTTAGAATCTATATCATGCATGCTCAGTACATTCAAAGTACTGACGCATACGTTTGCGCTACATCGTTTCATGATGTAGGTTCAGGCGCTCAGCATCCAGATCGCGCTTAGCTCAATTTTCAGTTCGTACTCAACAGCTTCAATGGTGAGTCCTCATAGTCCGAGGACATTTCTTTATGCTTTAGTTTAGTTAATCTATTACCAGTCTTTCAGTATTATTAGAGTTAGCTGGGGATTTGTCCCAGTAGCTTATCAGTTTTAGAGGCTTTCAGATATAGAGTCAGTGTTCAGTGTTTTGGGTTTGTGTCCCATGGATATTCAAATATATTTTCGTTTGGAGTTCTTTTAGTTTTGACTCCCTTTATAGTTGTGCTTCTGTTTACTTAGTTATATTTCAGTATGCTTGTGATATGCCAGACTCAGGGTTAGCTTGGGGTCACTTGTGATCCTAGGTCCCGTGTTACGTCTAGAGGGAAGCCTCGGGGCGTGACATGTACTATGTAAATTGTGAACTTTTAGGTTGGACTGGTTTTTATGCAGGTTGTAGTTGTGGAGGTTCGGTTGGGGTGTAAAGAGTATTATATCCCCTTAGCTTGTGTTTAGAAGTTTGTTTGCTGAGTACCACGTGATTTAAGACTCACCCCTTGTTTCAACAATTATTTAGGTTATGAGCTCAGATCGTCGTGATACTTTCTATTATCTTCTTTTTCGAGGCTTCTTTTAAAGATTTGTGAGGTAATTGTTTGTCATCTCAGCAGACCTTCTTACTTCTATTTATGATCTTGTTCTACTTTAGTGACAACATCATTTGAGACTTGTGTTTTTCTTTCAAATCCATTGTAATACATTAGAAGCCTGTACACGTGACAACCTGGTTTTGGGGGTTTAATTAAGTTGACTTTGTGTTTCGCTTTAGTATTGGTGTTAAACTTTCATCCTTACTTTTAGTTCCGTATATTATCGTTATATTTGGGCTTAGGCTAACTTATCTTGGTGGGATAAGACGAGTGCCATCACATTCATTTTTGGGTCGTGACAAATTGTATTAGAGCCCCAAGTTCATAGGTCTCACATGTACAAGTAAAGACTATTAGAGTTTTGAGGATCCGCGCGGAGACGTCTGTTGCTCATCTTCGAGAGTCTATATGGTGACTTTTAGGAAAAATCTTCACTTTATGAATCTTTATCGTATGTTCTTGATCCGATCTGATTCTTATCGCTTCATTTCATCCTCTCCCACTTATAGTGATGACTCATGCGTAGCCTCTCATGTGAGTAGCTGGTGTGTCGTTTATGGCGTGAATCTTAGATCTGGTACTAAGGTAAAAGTATAGACTTATTGAAAGGATGCGTGGTCACATTCGGACTGTTCATCAACTCGAAAGGGTTGAGTAAGGTGATAGGTCAATGATGCATTTTGAAGATATTTAAATGATGAGATTGAACAATGATTTGAGGGAGTTCATGAACATATTATCTTTTTCAAGTTTTTTACCCAACAAAGGGAACAATATTTTTATGGTATATACAATATATGGAGTGGTTCGACAATTGGAAGTGGAATGATTAAAAGAATGGCTATATAATGAACACCGTTACTTTGGAAACTATAGTTAGTAAAGTTGTCATAACATGTATGGGTTGCTTGTCAAATGTTGAGAATGATGTTGCACATATTGAGGTCAGAATTCATACTACAGCTTCATCGATTAAGTGTATATCAAAGAGGGTCATGATACGACTACTACAACAATACCGATTCTTATTTGGTTAGAGTTATAAAGTGTGTTACTTATGGTATCGACCTGATCTACGAAAGAATGCATAACGCTTTAGGCTAGAGACCAAACAGATTTGGTGTTGTACTGCAACTACTCAACGAGTGGAAATGTGTGGGCTATTTGGGTACAATCTTCTCGATAGGTATGATGTGTTCTAGTGGTGGATTAAACGAACTTTCACGATATGGTACTAGTGGCATATGGAAACAGATACGTCTATTGTTAAGCGTGATACTAACTACTCAGATGTATCAAATGCTCGTATAATGAGATTCGATGTTGCATTCATATTTGAGAAATCAACTAGCTTGTTACTATAGACAAGTGGGTTAAGTATTATTTTGAAGAATGCTTTTAGTGGTGGATCTTTGGTACGGTAGTAATGCGTTTAGGTTGTGAAGTGTATCTCAAGGATTCTAAATGAGGGCTGGTGATTTAATCGTAATCTCCAAGGGAGTGGATCGATGTTGGAATGAAAAGCTTATAAGCAAAGGAAGTCCCAATGAGTATAGTTGTGTGAAGGCAATTGAGGATTTATGTAAGAAAGTGCATGTAAAATTGGGTTAGTCTTTTGGATTTGGTTGGTATAACTGGGTTTGTCATGTTGATAATAAGGTTGACTTCGAGATAATGACAATGGCTATTGAGCATAATGATAATAAGATTTCTTGATGAATTATGACTAAGATGCAACCATATGATAAGAATTTTTGGTTAAAATGGATTCGGTATGGTAATAAAAACTAGCCGGGTATCTAAAGTTATATTTGCTACTATTTGGTAAGTAGTGTGGTCGTCTGAAAAGTTGTAGGATGTGTCGAGACACCACTCGTATAGATTTGAAAAGAGCTAGAGTCATTAATGGAAAGAATTAGTGGGATATAGTTTAGCTTCCAAAGGAACGAGAACAAAGATATTTACTCTGATTGTAAGGGCTAAAGATGTATCTTCAGAGAGACTGGGAATTGAGTTCAGAGACACCTGGTTCCATATATTTTGCTCTGGTTGTGGTGAGAGTGTTACGTGTCATTCATATGGTTTAAAAATTATTGGATAAGATTTGAGAAAGAAGTCTACAGGCATTCGACTCGTGTGTGGTGATAAGTTATTTTGTGGTTTTGAGTTTGGTAACTAGTACGATTGAAATCTAAATTCAAGTCTTTCATTGTAAGTCTACGTTTGTGGTAGTATGTGTTTTTTCAAGGTAAGGATTGGAAATGATTGATCGCAGCGGTTATTGAGTATATGAAAAGATTTGTGCATGGTTTGAATCGTAAATTTTGCACTTTTGATTGTTAAAGGACATAAGGAAGGATTTTACTTAAAAGTGTTAGTTTAGAGTATAAGATAAAATGTTATGGGTTATTGGTCAAAAGATAAGATTGGTAAGCGAGTCAGCGAAAGGAACAAGAGTCTAGTGTATTGAAGAGTTCAAGGTATTTGGAATTTGCATCTTGGGAAGAATTTAAGAAGGGTGAAGGAATAAAACCTCTCGTATAGACCCTTGGTTCAGAGGTGAAGGTTGTATGAATTCTCTCCTTTGAGTTTAGATATGACTATGAGATGTGAACTGGTTCGGCACAAACTTACTAGAAATTTATCGTCGACTTTTATGAAGATTGTGTTTTGATTTGGGTGACAAACAGTGAGGTGTGGAAGATTCTGTAATGTTATGTGGGGCTAGATTGTTCAAATTATGATAAGTGACTTATGGATGCTCAACGGTATGGACCTACAATTTTACATAGTTATTGAGGACTTTAAAGGGATTGAAACTACTTTGTTGATGGGACTACACAGATTGTTATGATGTGTTACATAGGCATGTGATGGTGAGTAGAGGTTATGAGCTTAAGTATACAAAATTATTGGAGTGACCAAGGATTTCTCTATAAGGTATATAATAGGTTGAATGGTAATTGAAACTCGATATCTGAAAGATTACGTAGAGTTGACATTGGTCGTGATTTAATAGTTTTATCTCGAGAGAAAGTACTATCAGATTTGAAATTTGTGTTATCCCCCTGGGGTGTGACATGTATCTGACATGGAATGCTTATATGGAAAGAGAGGGAGCCATAGTTCGAAAAAATTGAAGGCGACAATGTGTTTGCTAAGAAGACTTTTATACTAGTGATAGTTTGAGAGTAAGGTGAATGACCGGAGTGGTTATGATGTTTTGTTAGTATTAAGAGTGTGGGCTTCAGTGGAATGATGTGAAGTGTATGTGGGGTCTAATAAATCGAGTATGTGTGATTGTAAAGGGGACCAGACTGATTGATTGTCAGTAGCAAAAAAAAAGCAAAGAGATAGAGTCAGATGAATGAAAATGTTTGATATGGGCACTATATATAGAAGGTTTATCTTGTATTACTCGACCTTGATTCTGCAGATTCTTATGTGACCACCTACTTCATTTTGGACATGATTTAGAGTATGATTCAATGCCTAAGTCTGCACGTATTTTTACTTCTGTGGATGATTCTCTAGTGGTGGATCGGGTGTACTGATCCATCAATTGTCCTCTTGGTAGGGTGGCATCGTTGGGCATACTTGGTCATTTTAGTTATGACAGATTTTGTGTTGTTTGGGATAGTTGAAGTATATCAGTGGTTCCACACACACAACCTTGCTTATGAGAACTTATAGGAGAGCTACCAGGCATAGTTAAAGTTGTTCGATTGTCTTAATATTCATCTCGTTGTCAAGGTTACATTTCGATTATGTGTGATTGAATGTGGGGACCATTGGGTCTAGTTTGACTATTTTTAAGTGTTGTCCACAGTCACAACTACTTATCCAACATTTTGATAGGGTTGTTAGAGGTTATGTATGCTTGGGTGTATCGCTCGCTGGGTGGTTACTAGATCATTTCCTTCTTTGGGTTAGATAAGTTTGATTCACCCTTCATGAGTACCCGATGTCTAAAGCTCATATTTATAAACTTAAGTTCGTGGGAAGATTTTATTGTGAGAATGGAATCTTGATTGATTTGTGATGATTTGTGTATTATGAGTGTTTGGTGGTTGGTTTAGGTTCATTCCTGATTGTATTCGGTATCGATTCAGAATTTTATCGTATTTGTGTGAGCAAAAGCCTATCCTAGTGGTTGTGTTATGGTCTATAAGGTTTCAATTTAGATTTGGTTCATGTGTTAGTCTGGGCTTGGAAATCACTCCCGACTTGTAGATCTGTTAAATTTGATTCGAAAGTTCAGCTCTTAGTAGTTGATCTTGATGGAATGGTCTTAAGGAGGAGCTCATTTGGAGAGAAGATTTTATTGAAGTATCAACAATGAAGAGTGTTATGAGGTTTGGGAAGAACGACAAGCTCAGCCCTAGGTTCATTGGTATGTTTGAGATGCTTTAGTATATTAGGGAGGCGGCTTATGAGCTAGTCATGCACCAGATTTATCAGATGTTCATTTGGTATTCTGTGTGTTGATGTTGAAACATGATTTTTATGTGATTCAATGGATTCGATTATGGATAGATGGGTTAGATATTCACTTTGGAGGGTGAATCTGACATGCGGAACAAATATCCTTAACATTTCTTTAGTCCATGTACTTTTTTTTCTCATTATGTTCGAGGATGAACGTGTGTTTTATTGGTGGATGATGTAAAAACCCTCCTAGTCATTTTGTGACTTTTATCGATTTTGCCCATTTGAATTCTGTTAGTAGATTTTATATGCGATTTATAATTTGCGTAGATACGAAATAGGATTCTAAAAGTGATCAAATGAATTTAAAAAGAGATAATTTATTTAAAAATATCCACTTTCTTTTGTAGAATTAGTTGATATTTAATTAAATAAAAAAATAGAATGGACTAAGACCAAAAGAAATTAAAAAGAAAAAGAAGAAAAATAAAAGAAAAAAAAGGGATCAGCATAATGCTAATCCCATATGGTCGCAGCCGCAGTTGCACGAAACGAAAAAACCAACAAACACAGCTTGAGGAAAACACAGTGCGAGAAAAAAAGAAGAGAAATTGAGATTTTCATCCCAAAACGTTAAGGTAATTATTCTTCTCCCTTATATAAAGATTTTCATGTGATTGTGAACGGAATTTTAGGGTAGAAAGGTGGGAAAAAATTATGTTGAATTAAGAAAATAGTCTTAGGGTTCTTAGAACAAAATCTCGATTTAGAGATCGAATAAGGATATGTTTTAGCTAATATTTGACATGTGAGTTTATTTTATTATGGGTGAACATAATCTGAAAGAAAATTTTAGATTCGAATCCAAGGGCTCGGGATCACTTTTTAACCCGATTTTCGAGTCGAAAATAAATATAGCAATATGGGTTTCATTAGATTCATATTCTTAAGGAGATTATGCATTTGAACAGATTTTGACCATTCAGAAGACTAATGCAACGGAAAATCTCAAGTACTGGTATGATTATTTAATTATTTAAGGCAAGTGAATTTCTCAAAGTGTACAAAATCGTGTATTTCCTTGTGGTATGTGTTAGGGAGTAATGGGACTTGGTGATGGGTTGACTTGTCCAATTGGATAATTTTAATGATGAAAAAGGGGTAATAAAAGGCAATGTGATTAATTATTGGTGTGTGATGTGTTGAAAAAAGCCTTATTGATTCATTGTTGATGTTATATCACGATCGTTAGGTCAGACATGCATCACTATACTTGATATTGTATTTCATTGCATTGTGCATCTTCATCATTTGTGAACTTACGAGAAATTTTTTGTGGAACTTGTGATTGGTGAACTTAATCTTGTGTGTTGTTGAACTGTAATTGTTTAAGTGGTGTGGTTGAACTATGTGTTATGTAAATTGTGAACTTTTAGGTTGGACTGATTTTTATGTTGGTTGTAATTGTGGAGGTTCGGTTGGGGTGTAAGGAGTACCCGTATTCTATCCCCTTAGCTTGTGTTTAGAAGTTTGCTTGCTGAGTACCGCGTGATTTGGTACTTACCCCTTGTTTCTACATTTTTGTAGGTTACGAGTCCGGATCTTCGTGATACTTTCTGTTCTCTTCTTGTGGAGATTTGTGAGGTAGATGTTTGTCATCTTAGGGGACCTTCTTACTCCTATTTATGAACTTGTTCTACTTTAGTGACAACATCATTTGAGACTTGTGTTTTTCTTTCAAATCCATTGTAATACATTAGAAGCTTGTGCACGTGACAACCAGATTTTGGGGGTTCAATTAAGTGGACTTTGTGTTTCACTTTAGTATTGTTGTTAAACTTTCATCCTTATTTTTACTTCCGCATATTATCATTATATTTGTGTTTAGGCTAACTTGTCTTGGTGGGATAAGACGAGTGCCATCACATCCATTTTTGGATCGTAACAAAACTCACAACAAAAATAAATTATCGCCCATTCAACTTCTATACAAGAGAAAAATAAATTATTGCCCATTCAACATCTATACAAGAGTTAGCTTAACTAATTAAAAAAAATGTCTTATTAAATTTTGACCTTATAGTAACAACTTATCTCTTGTCCATGAGGAAGGGTCACCATTAAGAAATTGTTGAGCCGATAGATATGTGTTGGCCAAAACACATAAATTAAAAAGAAAAAAGTAATATTCATTCGTCGGTACTTTATTCGCTTTATATTAACTGGTTTAAGTTGAAAAATTTTACCAGGGGTGAGGCACAACCAACAAAAGTTGTGAGTCTAGGGGTGTCAAATGGGCGGGTTGGGCTAAAATTGGAGATATTAAAATGGGTTGAAATAGAAATCGGGTTGTATCTTGACCCGCCCAAGTTTATTTGGGCTCAAATGGGCTAAAAAGCGGGTTGGGTCTTGACACGCCCAATTTGACCCGCTTAATCTCAATAATTTTAGCAAATTGATATTTAACTTTTATAACCATAATTTGAATTTCAACTTAAGATTTTTTTTAAAAAAAGTTACAAATAGATAGATAAATCCTAAAAGATATTAAATAGATAATAATTCATATCTTCAATATAAGAACATACATTACATCAATGCAAATAAAGAGTCTTACAACGGGTTGAAATTGGAGATTGAATTGGTCAATTGAGGATTTTCTTATAATGTGTTAAGACTTGAATAAGTTGAGATTGAACCCAACTCAAATTATCATGAGCCCAACCCTTAAAATTTTGGGCGGATTGGACGGGTTACCAACTTTGGGTTCATTTTTGACACCTCTATGTGAGGCTCACCCATGCTTGACAAGTGGTTTTGTGGTCCCACTAATAAATTCACTTTTAATCCTGTTTCGTCTCTCATCATTTCTAATTTATTAGTACTATCTTTTTAATGTTTCTCTCTTCATATTTTGTTTTTTTAAGAAAAAGTGTTAAGGCCCTCTCTTGAAATAATTAAAATAATTATAAAAGTTTAAATTATCTTTTATTTTTCTTGATAATTTAATTATCACAACAAATTAATGTTATAAAAGATAGAAGCATAAATTATGAATTAGTAATCTAGTTAAACATATTGTTTTTTAAAAACTTTGTGTACGAAGGAAATATCAAAATAATGGAGGAATATTTTTTCCTTGAAACATTGTTTTATCTTTTTACAATATTTTTTTTATCTCATTATTAATTACTTCTCTGTACCTTCTTAATTATATTTATATATTTATTAATTTTTTAATAATCACATAGCAATCTATTTATTAAATTATATTCGAGACTTTAGTTTGATGAATTTTTTTATTTTCAATTAGGAATTTGAACGTAAGAAAATTCTTTTTTAAAAAAATTGTGAGTTTCAATATGGAATTCAAAGATAAAAATACTCTTATTTTTTAAATTTTTTCAGAGTTTAATTCCAAAAAAAAAAAACATTTGACTGTAACAATTTAAAAATATTAAAAACGTATAGACAAATATTTTACAATGACCATATTGATGACTATGTGATTATTTAAAATATAAATAAATACATATAAATAAATAAATAAATATATATATATATATATATATATATAGATATAAAATTAAGAATGAATATAGAAGTAATTTACAATCACCATATTAATATAACAATGAATATAGTTATTATAGTTTTTTCTAAAAAAATATTATTCCCTCCGTTTCAATTTGTTTGACCTATTTTTCCTTTTAATCTATTTGAAAAAGAATAACTCTTTTCTTTTTTTAGCTACTCTTTTATTCCAACTTTCTTCATGACATATTTAAAACCACAAGATTAAATGATATTTTAGTACATTTGACATTTTTTAATCTTAGACCACAAGATTCAAAAGTTTTCTAAATTTTTTAAAATTTTGTGCCAAATTGAAATAGACCAAAGAAATTGAAATGAATGGAGTATAAAGAGATGAGAAAAATGATTCCTTTGTATGTAAATTTTTAAGATAATATATTTAACTTGATTACTAATTTCATCATTTATGCTCTATCTTTTATGATATTATTTTTTTGTGATAGTAATACGTTGAATTTAAGAGAGGATATTAACATATTTTCTTTAAAAATAATATGAAGAGAGAAACATGAAAAAAATAGTACTAATAAATTAGAAATGATGAGAGAGGAAAGAGGATTGAAAGTAAAATTATTAGTGGACCACAAAGCCACTTGTCAAGCATGGGTGAGCCTCACACACCTTTTGTTGGTTGTGCCTCACCCATGGTAAAAATTTTCGGTTTAGGTTGATCTGATTTATCTTTTAAGAAAATTTTAATTAGATAGTGTTTTACTCTCTTCGTTCATTGTTATTTGTCATATTTGGACTAGGCACATCCATTAAAAAAATAATGATTGACATGAGACATGAGACATGACTATTTTACCACATTATCTCTATTAATTAATGTTTAGTATTAAATCTTAAAAAATTATTTGGGGAATAAGTAATTAATGCTAAGGACAGAACATGAAAAACAATACTTTTCTTTTCCTAATATGTGAAAAGTGACAAGTAAAAATTAAAATATATTTTTGGAATAGTGGATAAGTAAAAGTGATCTGAGGAAGTATTAAACTAACGTTATTAATGAGGCTTTAAAAATCTAAATTTGACTAGTACTCTACTATTTTAGTACTACTAGAAGCAAAATGAGACATCTATTTTTAGTATAGGAAATACTCCCTTCCTCCATCTTTACTTGTCCAGTATACCAAAGTTATCAAATTTTACTTGTTCAGTTTATAAAATTAAGAGATAATTTGTCATTTTATGTTTTTTTTAAAAAAAATTATCCTTGTTATTAAATATTACTCATTCCCCAATATTTAAACAGTTTAAATTTTAATAAAAGTGATATAGTAAACTTATCCTTTTATCTTTTTAAGAGGTGTATTAAATAAAACATCTACAACTAAAAATATATTGAAGGAGTAATGATTTGTAACGTTTGTATCTGGACAAAAAAAATATTTGTAACGTATGTATCTGGCCAAACATGTGGGCACACGAATCACAATCAAAACAAAAAACAAAAAGTAGTATTCAATTCCAAATTTCAATACTTATTTACAATGTAACTGAATTGATTCTCACTAATTAAAGACAAAACAAAGCATACACCTTACATTATAATTGTCACCTCCTACTCATTTTACAAATAAAAAAGAAGATGAGAACTTCACAAAGTTTTCTAATAGATTTCACAAAGTTTCGCTGAGAATTCAGTATCCAAAGATCAATTGGCAAGTAAAGACGTGAAACATGTTGAAAAAGGAGGTGATTTTTACTTTATTGTTTCAGAATTTTGATAGTAACAAAAATGATATGGATATTAATTCATTATTTCATGTTTTAATTTTGATGTATAAGCTTTACTTTTGTGTCATCTCTAATTCTTATGATTAAGCTTTGCTTCTTGCAAATTTTTCTTCTGCGCCAATGGAGTATATCAAAATGAGTTTTAAATAAAAGAAATTTAAGGTCTTTGTAAATAACAGTTATAATTTTTTGCATGAAATTTTTAATTCAATCCAATTTACTTATTTAACATCCGTAGAATTTCAATAGTATTTTGTAACTGCAATTGAACCAACTAAGATGTGTGAGCTATAGATGTTAGCTAAATTGTACTTTGTGATAATGAATATATCTTACAAATATGTTATCGTTCTTACTCTTTTTTGATGTTATTCATTATCAATCGTTAATGTAAAAATGTGCAAGTGATTCTTTGAGAGAAAGCAAAATATTGTAGAAATTCTTGATGTTGATACAATTTTGTCCAAATTTGTCAAAGTTTCTTTATCTAACAAATGAATTTTGAGTTACATCAAAGTTTTTATATCTCATTTTTTTCTTTTAACTATCCTAGCTTCTCAAACCCTTTTTCATGTCTCTACTCCATCCCACTACTGTAGACACAACGCTACTACTCTTTCAGAAATGGAGAATACAAAAAGAAGAGCAGAACGCAAAATAAAGGCTTAATGGATACAACTTCATCAAAATTTAGTGTTTAAAGATTAATTGGATGGCAAGTAAAGACGTGAGACACATTGCAAAATGAGGTAATTTTTACTTAATTATTTCAAAATTTTGATAGTAACAAAAATGTGATGGATGTTCATTATTTCATGTTTTAATTTTTATAAACAAATTTTGCCTCAATGACATCCTTACCTTTATGGGTCCATAAATTTCCTCACCTAACATATGATGACATTCTCGAGTTAAATTTTACATATATACTATAATGGAGTTTCACAAATTTCATGACCTTGATTCTAATTTTTCAATAATAGAATCTAATGATGGCCAGTGAATGCTATTGCTATAAGATTTTTTATTCCTGCAAAGTTTTCTTCTTTTCTTATGCTCTTGTGAAGTATATCAAAGTGAGGTTTAAAAAAAAAATGAATTGAAGGTCTATTTATACTTTTTCGTAATGAGTTTCTTTTAGGTGTGCTAGTATGTTTCTCTTTTTAAATGTTTTTCATTTATCAATAGCTAATGTGTAGAAGTACAAGTGATTCTTTAAAGAGAAAAAACAAGAACTTCTGTCTTGCCTTCTTATAAATTCTACTTGAGGAATTAGCTTCACATTTAATGTTACTTCGATTGAAGTGTCTAAGATTACATTATCACAATATTTATAGTTGTTCTTTCCTCATATATGTATAACTTATTGTACTTAAATTGTGTTGCATAAGATGAATTTAAATGAACAAACGTGGTCTGAGAGAATTCGTATAATGGGCCCCAACTTGTTTGGAACTAGAATGTAGTAGTAGTTGTTGTTGTAGTTGTGTCGTACTTAAACTGACCATCTCTAGCTATTTCTATATGTATCAAAGTATAAAATACATAAGATACATTAAATGACAATCTTAGAATAATCGATATATCACTTGATTTTTTTGGAATAGTTCTGAAGGATATGGGGTTACACTAATCCCTACAAGTAATTGTTGAGATTTGTCCTATTAAACTTTTTAATTCAAAAAAAAATCAAATGATTTTCTAACTATTGAATTAGAACTATGCTCTAGACAACTAAATGATTAATTTGTGTGAATTTCCCCACCTTGTGTTTAATGTAATGTTATTTATTTACTAATCACAAATAGTTTGTTGTTGGGGTTTCAAATCTCTCTTCAAAAAGAGGTACGAACATGATGAAAATTACTATTTCAACTAAGTAATTTTGTGATGAATTAATGGATGGTAGGAAAATGAGTGATGAACTTACAGAAGTAGTGTCCATGGAAAAGAAGAGTCATAAAGAATGATATGTTAACCCTTTGGAATGCAGTTTACCCGTCCAAATTGTTTTTTGTTCTTTTTATTTTACAGTTAATTGGAGTCTCTCACCATACCTCACTTGTGAAATTATGTTGGATATGCTATTGTAGTTAGTGTCTCTCACTATTGACCTTTTTTCTATAAGATTATAACTTAAATAATTCTTTTTCTTTCTCATTTCCCCATTCTTTATCCTCAATAAATTGAAATTCTTTGTTTCACTAGTTATCATGATCTTTTATCTATTATTTGCAAGAAAACACAGCATCTACATTTTGTTACTTTTTAATATTCTATTATTAATATGATATTGCGAAATCACTTTTGCATTACAAAATTTTAAATTTATCTCTATTTGAGACTCACTTCTCGTCTCGTCAAATACAATATGAGTTTTCTACTTAATTAGTCATGCCTTTACAAAGTAGAAAACACCTATATATATCGAAAGGAGGAGGTATAGTTAAAGCAATAGTCGTCTACAATCTCATTAGCTAATAATGAAAGAGAAAGAGAATCTAGAGCTTTTTCTACAGATTGATATTCATCATTTGCTTCTGGTTTGATGCGACTAATTCCTTTTCTATAGCTACCAAAAAATGATCAAAAGTATAACCGGTAAATAGTAGAACTCTCTTCAATTTGTCATTCTCATTTATTTTTACTTATTTTTCATTTCTTCACTCAAGTTGATTCAAACCAAATGGACGATCTTCCATCTTTAAGGCTATAATATAGATAGTTCAACATGAAAAGAGTTTTAATGGTTGTCAAACTCCGTTAATGTGAAAGTTTATTAAATATGGAGATGTCGATTTTTTAGATTTTTTTAATTACCATACATAAAAGTTTGGTATCTGAAGGGTTACTTCATCTTTAATCATCATGCATGAGAGTTCAGTAAGAGAATCTACAAATTCGATTCCACATTATTCCTAAAATTTTAAAGGAACGAGCTTGAAAGGTATACTTTACCTTTAGTGATCACGCAATGACCTATACAATCACTAGCTACAATAGATGAAATTTTGATTGATTATATTTCTATAAAAAAACAGCCTAATGTAAGTATTTGTGGAAGGTGGCTGAAAGTATTCTTTATGAGAAACTCACAAAAATAAATTGAAGTACATTAATAAAGAAAACATATTTGCATCTATTTTCTTGAATTATTTTTAGCGGAATGATTGAACTTTAGGAGAAACTAATGTCTCTCCTTTGTACAACAATTTTCCTCACGCTATTTAATGGAAATAATTATGAATTGCAGTTCAAAAAGTATTAATTTCTTAAGACTATTTTATAGGTCAATTACACATAAAATATATGTATATAACTGAAGTGAAATTACTATTTTCTTAATGGATAACAATAAAGTCATAATTAGCTATTTATAGAAGGAGGAGGATTGTGAAAGAGTGACACATGTCACACATGCAAATCACCTTCATGCATGTGTGAAAAGTGTCATCCATACACTTTGCAATGTTCCAAGTGACACATGATATGAATTTTTGACAAGTGTCAACCATGCAAGATCCCTCTCTTTATGCGCGACATATGCCCATCATGTATGGTATATGTCATGTGATGTGACATATGTCATGCTGATCAATCATGCTGACACCTATCACGTTTTTCAGTCACTTTATTGTACATGGACACCCAATGGTTCATGACTCTCCATATCTTTTTTTCAAAGTTGGTGGAGAGAAATGGTCTTTGTATCATACATCATACCAGGATCATTAGTAGGAAGAAAGATGTCATCAACATACATGACGTAAATAATTAACTCACTTCTAAGACCTTCAGATATATACATAGATCAATAGTATTTTATTTATATTTAAAAAAAGACAATAATTTCATTAAAATTTTAGTACCCTTTAAAGGTGTCAGTGTATGACGAAGTGACTGAGAAATATGATACATGTTACGTAATTAGTCAGTGTGATACGTGTCATGTTGCATGACATATGCCACACATGATAGACATGTGTTGCTCATACAGAGATGAATTTTGCATGCGTTGTCACTTGTCAAATCTTGCATAAGAGGTGTCACTTGACACATTGCAAAGTGCATGAATGACATTTGTCACACATACATGAATGTAGTTTTCATGTGTGACACGTATCATGCTTATGTGGCAATTGCACGAGCACCTTCCTTCTATAAATAGTTCATTATGACTTCATTGTTACACATCAAGAAAAGGGTAATTTTATTTCAGTTATACATCCATTCTATGTGTAATTGAAATATAAAGTAGCCTTAAAAATTAGTATTCTCTCAACTCTAATTCAAGATTATCTACATCAAATAGCATGAGAAAGTGTGCAGTGCAAAGGAGAGAAATCAGTTTTTACTAAAATTCAATCATTCTACTAAAGATAATTCAAGAAAACATCATGAATCCGGATATGTTTTGTTGATAAATGTAATATAATATTCTTTTTGTGAAAATCATTAAGTTTCAAAAGTCATGTCAAATTTCAATTACATTGTTTAAGTTTCACAATCTATAATAAAGTAAATCGTATCACTTAAATTATATATGTATTTTGAGGTGGATATAGTATTTCTAGAATATTAAGTGAGAGTTGTTTTTATTCCTCTAAGTAAATAACTCAACGCTGAACCAAGTGCATCATTCAATCTTTTTAAAATATGGGAGAAAATAGATAATATTAGATCAATTCTAGAAATATGCACATAAAATATCTAAATTGGCAAAAAGACCATAGGTTCATGTGCACCTTAATTAGTTGAGCAAATTCATCCATGTATGAAATTCATACATCCATTCCTTGCTTATATCCAGAAAACCAATTGAGAAGGAAAATAAAAAGTGAATACATCAATTTGAGACCTTTGGCACAGTATCACTACTTTGAGAGTAAAATCAAATTGCAGAATTAAGCGTCAGGTTAGCTTTTGATATTGATATCACTAATGAAACGAATGACAAAAATTTGATTATTGCTATCGAATATTTAGTTTGTGATTGAAAGATTTTTGTCCTATTTCAATATTTTTGTTTCAAATAAAAATAATCGTGAAAAATTAGGATAAACCTAGAGCTATTAGACAGTAATGATCAAGTTTTGTTGATTCACTTAGCTTGCATCAGCTTATGAATTTGGACTTCATTACATGTTGATAGCTATAGGAGCATTGATTATACATCCACTACTACACAGTAAATGTGAGGATAATAATATGTTCCTTGTAGTTTTGCATTCATACAAAATTAGATAGGATTAAACAGAACTACATTCGATAGAGATGCAAGTAACAGGCAGAAAGGTTGAAATGAGAGGTGGTCTCTTGAGATAATTTAGAGCCTATTCGGATTTATTTTTAGCTTTTCACTTATAAGTCAAAAGCCAAAAATTAGAAATTCTAAGTTGAATTGAGGGTCTTTCAAAAATAATCTTTCTACTTCTACGATGTTGTGGTAAGGTCTGCGTACGATCTACACTCTCAAAACCCACTTAGTGGAATTTCATTGGGTATGATGTTGTTGTTATTGTTAGCTTAAAAGAACTTCTTAAAAGTATATAGTCAAGTGCTTAAAATCTATGTTGGCTAGAAAGCACTTAAAATAAGTCAATTTAAACATGTTCTTAGTCATATTCAATGTCAACCTCCGTATGCTCCAGTCAGTAGGTTATTGAGTGAAGGTATTAAATAGAGAAGAGTAGACTAAAGTAACATGGAAAGGAGTTGTCAGGAAATACGTACAATCTTTTGAATACGGATACAATGGTAGGAAAAGATCTATGTGTAAGGGATACATTTAGTTAAGATTAAGTTATTATGAATCTTTTATCCATTGAGATATTTATATGTCGGTAGAGAATTGATCCCAATTTTCTCGAAATTGAGCGTAAGTATTGTTTACATCGATCATTTTTTTACACACATACCTTTATCAGAACTTTCACATTATAACCAATTGTGTAAACCTTTTATATTAGTATGATCAATATACGAATAGTGTCAATAATTCATTGAAATTTTGCTTAGCTTGATATTGGATTACTTAGTATTGTGTGTTTAGCATCATAGTTCAAGGTGCGGAGGAGCTAATATAGTCCAATATCCCTCATGTACAATGTCACTTAACTTGGACCGCAAGAATTTATAGCTTATGTAAAATACAACACATAAAAGAAAAAATATCAATACTAAAACTCAATTCAAACCCATCCTGAGCTACAAATCAATTTGAGATCTCTAATTTTGACTTTACAAATTTTCAACTTTTATTTTTTCATGCAAAGTTTGACATGTTTTTTTGAGGAAGAACAAGTTCTATTTAAGAGTTTTTTATTCTTTAGTAGTGATTAAACAATAAATTTAGATGTATATCCGAAATTAAAAATATTTTCAAATCATAATATCATTGTATCATATTTTTCGTTGTTGAAAGAAACACTATTTTTCTTGTAATTTTTACTTGTCCTTTAGATAAATTTTGATAACATATCTTGTTTGGATTGACAATATACTTGCACTTCAAATGTAGACTAACTTGAGTGTCGCTGTCACATTGAAATTTAAAACTTTGCTTAGAGTTTTACTGCACTTTTGTTGTTAATGAGGTTTTTAGTTATGAAACAGATACGATCCTCAATTTATTGATGCATTTTTCTTTTAAGAAAGAGTTTGCCCAAAATTATATATTGACTTGAAAAACTTCTAGTTTTTTCATGCACTTAATAAGTTTGTAGTTGTAAAAAGTTTGGACTTTAGTTATTGTATATGCACGATACAATTTTACATTATTTATCTGTTACTCGAATTTTTAAAAATATTATTGAATGCGTGTTGTATTTTTCAAAACTAGTACATTTTGGAAAATACGGTACAAGTGCAGCAATATTGTGGAAAGTTGACATAGAGACTATCCTCTTCTTTTAATCTTTTATACATAATATGTTGAATTGATGAGTTGTTTTCCTTTATGGTGCTAAGGGTAGATTTTTGTCACATTATACCTCAACGTCCTTTCAATGAAAATGAAAATTTTTTATGTGCCTGGACTATGAAGGATCTCAACCACATAGATGTTTGACCATGGAATGTGGAATTTATTTTGTTGATGTAATCTATAAATTTGTGTAAATATATAATAAATTTGTTGATGTAGGTCTATTCCTTCTTATATAAAAATGTAGAGTACTAATTATTTTTTGTGATTTGTATGCTCCAATTTACTTTGGTAGGTAAGTTACAAAAAGTATCTTCTTTTTATTGGAAAAATTAATGTTATCTCAAAAGGTAGTAAATGCCCATTATTAATTTGGAATCTTTTTGAAATATTATTTTTATATCTATCTATTATTTAGTAAAATATTTTATTACATTTAATGGAGTCAAACTAGCCGTTAGCTAGCCGTTGTAGAAATACTTATATATACACCACTTTGGTAAACACAAAATAGACAATTTATCTATCCATTTTCTTCATTCTCCTATTTGGGTTTTCTTTCTTGAAGTTAATTGTTTCTTCTTTCAGTTAATCATTGAAAAAACTTTTGAATTCTGAGGGATACGCCTAAGTATATCCTCAAGGATAGCATCTGTAACATGCCTCAAGGTAATCTCTATTTTAAATAAAGTATTGTTTTCCTGTCACTTGTAGTTACCATTTTTAATAATGGTGAATTATCCTATCGAACTTTTACTCCGTATAATTTATCTCTATCATAATCTCCTCTTTTGACCCAGGCATTCTCGATTATTTTGTCACTCATGCCCAAAAGGATCCACTGTATATATAAATTGGAGTATCAATGAAGTGTGGATGCTTGGTAAGAGGTACTTTGAAACCTACCCTTCCTCTTATCCAAAACTCATCACTTTATTACCTGTGGTTTAGCTATTTTATTAATTAACTCTTGTATTATGAAATTTATCTTTTTCTCCTTAATGGCTACATTCAGCTTGGCATCTAGAAAACTTATGTATTTTATATGCTCATTCTATTTTAACAAGTGATCTACCCATTAATCTTGTCTGTAGCTTATTGTTGCAGCTTACATCTAAAGAATGAAATATAAAAAAAATTGATCGTAGAGCAAAAAAAATTATTAATGTCTTGATTAATTTCTTACTTAGATTTTGTAGTGAATTTGATTTTTCAAATGAATTTTACGAGAAATTTGATTAACCTTGTAAAAAAAATTAAATTTATTTGGTCAAAGTCTTAAAACGGTCAACATTTCATGAATTGATGGGGAATCTGATTGTTTAAATACAACTTTAACCAACTCTTTTGGAACTATTTGAATTCATTTTGATATAGTTTAGAAATTATAGACATTTGTGAAATTATAATTCATAACAGGGAAATAAATTTATTTTCTTATTATAATTTATCTAATGAAAATAAATTGAAGTATTTTTTTTTACTTTTCTAGTATTGGTCAATGTAATTTTCTTAATATTTTAACTCTGAATTCATTAGTCTTAAGAAAGCATGAATTATTACTTTAAATAATTCGTTGATAGATTTTGCTTTTAATTTTTCACAATATATGTTTTATATAATCGAATTATAAAAGTTGAAATAGAAAGAGAATGCCAATAAGAACAAGAAATCTGAAGAATGCAATGAAGGCAAATCTAAAAAGGATCAAGAGGGCTATTTCAAGAAGATACTACTTAACAAACAAAAGCAACAAACTATTCATCATACAATTGACTTATATCAATTAATTCTTTACTTGTTCATTTTAACAAGTAAAATGGGGTTGACATAATATAATCAATGTAAGATGTAGAATTAATAAATTATGTACCATGAATAGCTTGTTGCTTTTGCTTGTTAGGTAGTATCTTCTTGGAAAAGCTCTCTTGGTCCTTTCCAGATTGTTTTCATCGTGTTCTTCAGATTTGTTGTTCTTATTGACATCCTTTTTCTCTTTCAACTTTTATAATTCGATCATATAGAATATATATTGTGAAATACAAAAATCAAGATATATCAACGAATTATTTGAATTAATATTTCATGCTCGTACAAAATAAATCTTTTCTTCCATACTGATGAGCTCATAGTTAAAAGGTAAGGAAATTATATTGATCAATTCTAGAAATCTGATAAAAGAGACTTTAATCCTTTTTTTGAGATAAATTATAATAGGATAATAATTTATTTTATTCTAGTATGAATTATGAATCAAAAAAGGAGAAACTTTTTTTTTCAATCATCGTTATGCTTTGCTTAAATCAAATATAAATAGATTGAGTTTACATCCATAAAAACTATGAAATACATACACTAACCATTGATATATATGGATAATAAATTAAAATCTTAAAATAAACATAAGAAAAGAATTAATTTTACCAGGACACAAAAAAGTGAAAACAATTATTTTTTGCGCCAAAAGGAACCAAATATATGTTTCTATACCCTTTGTGTGTGTTTGTGCGAGATGTGAGGATTCTCACTAATTTATTGTATTTAAATAAATACAATTGAGAAATAAATAAAGAAACAACAGAAAATGGAGAATACAAAAAATAAAGCTTTTGTCAATCTTGTTACTAGTCATTTAAAATTTATTAGAATTAGAAAAAAAAAATTGTAGATATGAGTTAACATCTTTTATAAATTAGTGACGATAAACTAATTGCACCATCAATATATAGGTGAACACAAGGAAAAAGAAGGAAAAGAATTCATTACATGTCAAAATGAGATTTAGCTAGAATCAATCACCATCATATAATTCAAGTCATACATTGTAGGGAACACCAATAGATTGAAGAAAATAACAAATCGATATTGTCTTAATAGTGAATTATACAAATGGAAGTACTCATAGCAAACGAAACTATAGCTATGACGCATAATTAGGCAAACTGTAGCTAAGAAGACTTATTAAATTTAATGATTGTTCTATTTATGAAATTTCCTCTCTTTTTTACCCCTCCGCCATCGGCTTCCACCTTTGCTCTCTTGCTGATCGAACTCACAATCTTAAGATTAAAAGGGAGGGTTGCTTACCATTCCAACAACTCCCTTTTGTTTGAGGAAAGCACTCTATAAAAAAATTATTTGTACTTTATTTATTTTTCATCTAGTGTATTTGATATTTATAATAGAGTCCACTTAATTTAAGATTATATCGACCAACAACACATCGTGGGAAGCACTCTATGAAGTATTTGTTTTGGTATATACCCAATGCAATTAAAAACCATATCCATATATCCTTTCCCTCCCAAAGATATTAAAATGGCTTAAACCAGAAGGGGATAATAATGGCAGTCCCTCAGGTTCTTGTCTTTAGAACCCAACTCAATATTCGTCGCCCTTTTATCTTCTGCCTTCACAATGTCCGAAAGAGCAGCTCTGTTGCTGCAGTAGCTGTGGAACCAGTAAAAGTTTTAAAGAATCGATCTTATAATGCTCCAGATGGAAAAGGTAAAATCTTGATAATAAAGTTTCAATTATTTTGGTTTTATTTGAGCTATATATTGTGAATTGGAAGTTTGGGGTGGTAATTTTTCATTGAAATAGGTGATGGGGATGCACCAAAATGGAAGAAATTGAGTTCAGAAGAACTTGGAATAAGTACCTCAATGATTGCGAAACCTACCAGATTGGTTCTGAATGGGCTAAAGAAAAAGGGTATGTGTTCAAGATGGTTATTTGATTATCTTTGCAATTTTGCTCCTTTGGAAATTGTTAAGGTTTACTTGTTTCATTTTGGTTTTTTATTGTGTTCTTGTTGATGTATAAAGTTATCAATCTTACAAGGTAGAAAACATGAGATTTTTTTTTTTTGAAGTTTTACTTTTTATGAATGTGCAATGACCCACCAATTAACATATCTATGTAGGAATTTGTTGTAAATTGCACTTAGGGTGTGTTTGATATGAGGGAAAAAGTGAATGATTTTCTGGAAAATCTTTCTTGGAATATAACTGAGTTTCTTACTTATTCTTTCTTGGAATATAAGTGAGTTTCTTACTTATTTTGTTATGTTTTGTAAGTAAGTAGAAAATATTGTACCAAAAGCATTTGTATATGATTTATTCAAAGTTTCAAACACTATAGGGATGGGAGTGGAGGTAGGGGCGGTGGGAATGGGGGTTGTGGGTGCGAATAGCATGTGTTGGAGGGTAGGGAGGAAACAATTGATGTGCAATGTCACTTGTTTTCCGTATTTTCATCAAGGACATCATTTTCCTCATTTATAAGGAACTTGTTCACCTAGAGAATACTTGTAGTGCAAGTTTGATGATGTAACGCATTAGGCCGACGTGGAACTAAGGCTGAATTCATAGGTCATCCCCAAGAAAAGAAGTTTCAAGCATCTTAGAAGAAGTTTCAAATATCTTGGATCTATAACCTAATGAAATGAGGGAATTGATGATGATATCACACACCATATTGGTGCGGGGGTGGATGAAATGCAGGCTTGCATCCGAAGTTTTGTGTGATAAGAAGGTGCCACCAAAACTTAATGGTAAGTTCTACAAAATGGTGGTTAGACCAACTATGTTGTAAGGGGTGGAATGTTGACCAGTTAAGAACTCCCATGTTTAGAAGATGAAAGTTGTGGAAATGAGAATGCTGAGATGGATGTTTGGGCTTACTAGGAGAGATATGATTAGGAGTAAAGACATCTAGGACAAGGTGGGAGTGACTCCCATGGTGGACAACATGAGGAAAGCAAGACTGAGATGGGTCAGAGTTCAGACATGTGAAGAGAAGACTCACAAATGACCTAGTGAGGAGAATTGAGAGGTTGACAATGGTGAGTTTAAGGAGAGGTAGAGGTAGGCTAAAGAAGTATTGTAGAGAGGTAATTAGATAGGACAATGATGCATCTTCAGCTTGCTGAGGACATTACATTAGATAGGGGGATTTGGAGGTCGCGGATTAGGGTAGATGCCTAGTAGGTAGTTGCTCAGTATCTCACTTTCCGGTGGGATAGGCTTGTTGGTAGTTTGAAGCACTGTATTTGCTTTCTCTTTCATACCAGTAGTATTAACATTATTCTCATAGTTTCTTGTTCTCCGATTTTGTTTACTATCTTTTGTTCCTAGTACTTGGGTTACCTAACTATTTAGTTGTTGTTACCGTTCCTTTACTTCTGAATGTTCTGTAATGCCTGCCATACTATCTTCCATGGCTTCTTCACTTTCGTATTTTCTTTTTCCCTTACTGCTTTGAATTGTTTTTCTCAAGAGGGTCAATCGGAAACAACCTCTCTACCTCCACAAGGTAGGGATAAAGTTTGTATATACTCTATCCTCTCCATACTCCACTCGTGGGACTACACTGGGTTTGTTGTTATTGTTGTTGTTTACCTAGAGAAAATGTTTTCCAAAAATTTGGACCAACCAAACATCAGAAAATTGAAAAAGAAGTTCTGGAAAATGTTTTCCCTTATATACACACCCTTAGTCTTGCTCTTTGGAACAAGATGATTCCTATTTCTCCTCGTTGTGGCCTCACCTTTCCTTTCTATTTTTTGGCAGGGTTCGAGGTCTACCTTGTCGGGGGTTGTGTTAGAGATCTTATACTGGACAGAACTCCAAAAGATTTTGATATATTAACATCAGCTGAACTCAAAGAGGTTAGCTGCACTGCACTTTTTTTATTGTTAAATGTAAGTTATATGATAACCAGCAACAAGAAAGTGCTGTGAGGTAATTACAGAGAAAGTATCACTGCATGAAGTACATGAATCACACTGTTTTTTTTTTTGGTCTTCTGACGATTGTTTTATAGATAGGATAGGAATAAGGAGGGAAAAAACTGTCAATTTGGGGTAGCTAAGGATTTCTTGTTGGTTAAACATAGTGCTCATATGGTACCCTATCTTCTTAAATCTATAACCTTCTATCTAAATTTTTAGTTCTTCTATTGAATAATGATATTCTCTTGTGTCATCTTGAAAAGTGAACCTTAGATTCATCCTTTACTAACTTTTATGGCAAGATGAACTTTTGCTGTCCCCAAGGACTTATTAGGAATTTATAAGCATCGGTTGTTTGCGAGTTTGTTTTATGGGACTGAGTAGGAATTATTTTGCTCTCTGAAGGTTTGAACACATGGTTATTTAATGATGAAGCTGAAATTTGTCTATCTGTGATGCAATAAATCATGTGCAGGTACTAAAGATATTTCAGCGTTGTGAAATTGTTGGAAGGAGGTTCCCTATATGCCATGTGCATATCGATGATACCATTGTGGAGGTTTTTCTCAAGCAACATCTTTTTCTTGGTTTGACATTTTTTCCTTTTTTAGTAATCAAGTAAACCTCATTAAGAGTGGTAAAAGTTTCTGAGGTATATTTTTGAGTATTTACCTCTTTCGATTCTTTTGTCCAAAGCAGGTTTCGAGCTTTACCTCCACTGGGAGGAAGTTTAAGAGGAATGGCTATAATGTTGTTCGAAGACCTCCTGCATGCAGTGAAGCTGATTTCATTCGCTGGAAAAATTGCTTGGGGAGGGATTTTACTATCAATGGGTACACATAAAGTAGATGAAGACTGAATTATCAGTTTTCTGAGATAATATCTCATATGGTCACTCAACTATGAATAGTTCTCTTAGAAAGTCACTCAACTATGCATACTTTTCTTAAAAAATCACTCAGCTTTATTTTGTAACCCAAAAGTCACTCAACTAAGGGTTGTTCTCTTAGAAAGCCACTCAACTATGTATAGTTTTCTTAAAAAGTCACTCAACTATTGATATTTCACCTAGAAAGTCACTCAACCAATTCAAATGATTTTTTGATTAAATTTTACTGAACTAATTTTTTTTATTTTAAGCTAAATTTTAAGAAATAAAAAGGTACAAATTATTAAATAAATATTGATAAAAGATAACAAAATATTAGATAAATCCATCAAAGGGCATATTAATTAGTAGAACTAATTTATCCTATTTGATTTTTAAAATAGAAACTCAATATATATTGTCTAAATACATATTTCATTTATCTTGTTGATTTTTGTCGTCTCTTTTTCCCATCAGTATTTTTTCCCCATTTTATTGCTGCTTCTACTAAAACAAAATTTGTGTATGTGTGTGTGTGGGCGGGGGGTGGTGGGGTGGATATCTTTTTAATTATTTCTCTGCTTTTCAAAAGAAAAAAAATGAAGTGGAATCATCTTAAGAGCAGATATTGCTTGTTTTATATTAAAAAATGAAGCAGAATGACTTCATAAATAGTATATATTAATGGGTACCGTTTTATTTAAATAATTGTTTTAATAAAGAATGGGTACATTTTTATTTGAATAATTTTTAATAACTAATGGGTATCTTTTCATTTTTTAAGAATTTATTTTTAAATAAAAACTTTATTTAAATAAAATTTAGCTATAAAAATATTTAAATTGATTGAGTGACTTTCTAAAAAAACTACCATTAGTTGAGTGACTTTTGGGTTATAAAATAAAGTTGAGTCACTTTCTAAGAAAACTATGCATAGTTGAGTGACTTTCTAGGAGAACTATGCATAGTTGAGTGACCATATGCAATTTTTTTCAGTATCTCAATCTAGGAAACTAAAGAAGGATTTTTGAATTGTAGATTGATGTTTGATCCATTTGCAAAGATAGTCTATGATTATTTGGGCGGACTGGAAGATATTAGAAGGGCTAAAGTGTGCATGTACCTTTTACAGCTTTCTGTTCTTGTTGTTTACCGTCCTTTAATAGTGTAAATTGTGTTTAGCCTAACTGCATTTGCAGGTGAGATGTGTGATTCCTGCAAGTGCTTCTTTCATTGAGGACTGCGGTAATCTAGACTATCCTTTGTCTTGTTAATATTTGTGTCATGCTTGATGGATCTTATTTTCGCAGTATCTGCCAGTTACGTTGTAGTTGGTAAATCCAATTAATCTTTTGCATTAACTTCGGGTTGACTTCTTGCAGCTCGCATTCTGCGTGGAGTAAGGATAGCAGGCCGTTTAAGATTTCGTTTTGCTAGGGAAACAGCCCATTTTATAAAAGAATTAGCATCTTCCATATCTAGACTTGATACGGTAAGAGTTCTCATTTTCTAAGAATATTCATTAGGTTAGTTATATACTTTTACTTTTTCTTGTCAGCATTAAAAATTTCTTGAGCCTATTCTTTTAACCGCATAATATAGGGAAGGATCTTGTTGGAAATGAATTACATGCTGGCATATGGTTCTGCAGAAGCTTCATTGAGACTATTATGGAAATTTGGACTTCTAGAAATTCTTCTACCAATCCAAGTATGGAAATTAAACCTTTTTGCATTTATGCTATTTATACTAATTACTAAGTATCTAATGTATCACTCTATTTGGCAGGCTTCCTACTTCATTTCCCAGGGTTTTCGAAGGCGTGATAGGAGATCGAATATGCTTCTGGTAAACAGGATTCTATGTTGATGTCGTTACATGCATCTTATATGCGTTCAGGAAATATGTTCTCATGTTCAGTATGACTAATTTAGCTAAAGAAAGGGGCTAAAGAATTGTCTCCCAGAAAATGTAGTTCTCTTTAAATTTCTGTAGGCGCAGGAATTAAAGGAGTAGTAAAATTGAATTTTCCAGCTGTATGACTTGTGTTGTTGTAGCGTGCAATCACATCTTCATGTTGGCGTTATGCAGACTTTGTTTTCAACACTGGACAGCCTTCTGGCACCCAACAGGCCTTGCCACTCTAGTTTATGGTGAGAAACTATTTCTTCCTCCAACTTGTTACTTGCCTTTTCCATTTTCAAATTCCATAGATCATCTATAGTTCATAGAATCTCCTGCTTTGATGACACTACTTTTGAACCGGCGGTCTATCAGAAATATCCTCTCTACCCCACAAAGGTAGGGATAAGATCTGTATACATCCTACCCTTCCCAGACCCGACTTGTGGGATTACACTAGGTTTGTTGTTGTTGTTGTTATTATTATCTATTGTTCATAGAATCTGAAGCAGCAATCTAGAACATAATCATTATGAAAGAAACTTAATGATGCTGCAAAATTTTCATGTTTGTTTGCATCCCTAAAATATTTTTTAACTTTGTTCTGTCTAGACAGGGCAAGTATAATACTGGAAAGAGGAGGGAACTGTAGTAAAACTAAAACAGTTTGTGTAATAGCATCGAGATTATGAAGCTTTCATGAAAAGCTGAATTGGAAAAACCAAAAGATATATTATTTGGAGAATTACTGATTAAAGCATTGATTTGCGCTGTAGTATTTGATCAGATTCTGATGGTGGAGCCTGAGGCAACATGGGATAATTCGTTTAACCACTTGTAATATGAATGAGTTTGGTGAAATATTACAGTTTCTGTAATGCTGCTATCCTTGTAAATATCGTCCAGCATTCTCTTGTTTCTGGTCATCAGTAAAATTGCTTTTAACAATTAGAAAAATGAAATGTTACAACTTTTAAATGTTAGACCTTTTATCTTGAGAAATTGAAGATAAAAGCAGAGAACGTGGGAACTTATTTTTCGAACTGCAGATATGGAATGTTATATGGAGTCACGCAGAATAAAGAGTTTAGAGCAAGGGATAGCCTTATATATATATAAGAAAGGACAGCATTTGACCATTGAGTAGCGTTTCTCTTTTCATTAACTAGCTTATCATAATCGCAGCTACCTGTGTCTGTCTCGGTTCCCCCAAACTGAAAATAATACAGACGGACCTTTGCTGGTTGTTATGAAGAGGAAACGGAAAGTTTTTTTGTGGTATGTTGGAGTTTGGGGAAGGGGGACAGTATATGCCCATGCTATCAGTATTTGGACTACGGATATATGTTTGATCTATTGCATCTCGTGGTAGTTATCTGCATCTGCTTATAGATTATAATTTTTTGCTTCTGACTCATCAGCTTAAAAAACAATTCTTATAGGATTGCCATCTTAGCATTCCATAAAGCACTGGTGGACAGACCGAGGGATCCTTTGGTTGTTGCTGCCTTTAGCATTGCTGTTCACTGTGGTGGATCTTTATCAGATGTGTTGGGGATAGTGAGAAAGATCTCACAACCGCAAGATACAAGGTTTCCTGAGCTTTTAGACCAAAATATTGAGTCGGATGAAGCATTGTTGGATGAGATGATGGATCTTGCCACTTATGTGGAAGCTGCATTGCAAGAGATGACCGATGAGCATTTTGTTTCCCGAGCTCTGATAGAGTATCCTCAAGCACCTAAATCAGATCTGGTGAGTAAGAAGTTTATACACGAAACCTTTTCTAATAGTTTGGTTGAGTTACTTTGAACAACTCATTCCGGCTTCCAGCTTCATGCATCCGGAACTGGGAATTTTGTTTTATCTTTTGCATTATCAAATAGAGGTTTTCTTGAGTGGTTCCAAACTCATTTCCCTTATGGTATGTTCGGTATGGTGGAAAATGTTTTCCAATCTTTCTATGTTCGGTTGGTCAATCATTTTTGGAATTCTTTAGGAAAACAAGTTTCTTAAAATGAAGAAAAAGACTTCCCCAGTAGAAATAAGGAAAACAAATTCCATGAGTAGCATTCCACAGTTATTTGTCCTCCTCACCGTCCAACACACCGCATCTTCATCCCCACCACCGTAGCCGTCATTTTATGTCTTCATGCAGCTGCTTGGGATTGTACATGGTTTGGTTATATGATGCTTTTTCTAACCTTCCCATTTCAATCTGCAGGTGTTTATCTCATGGGCACTTTCACAGAAGGTTTCTGCAATATTTGAGTGTGTTAGAAAGGGAAAGGAGAAGGATTTTCGACGAAAACGAGGCCGTAAAATTGACTATGAGTCCCTAGCATTAGGAAAATTGCTTGAAGTTAGACATATTTTTGCAATGGTTGTTTTTGATACTGTGTTTCCTCCTCATCTCAAAGACTAAGAATTATTTTAGATAGTTGTGCTACATGTAGATTCTCATTAACTTTTTATCGTAACATAAGTTGTTTCTTAATTAATTCAATTTATTTTTTGTACATGGGGTAAAGGCTCAAAGCAGTCCTTTATTTTGATTTCAAAATCAAACTCATTCTCTTATTTTATATGGAGCACTAATAGTCCTCAGACTAACATTTATATGGAGCACTAATAGTTCTCAGACGAACGTTTATAGCACATGATAATAATGAGTTGGTTTCTTTGCTTCAAAAATATAATACATGTAGAATATATGCTGTTATGATACAATTATGTCTAGTTATAGCATTACTATATGGATGAATTTGCGTAAACAAAATTTTATCACAAGATATTTGGATAAAATATGTACGTAAACTAAAACTTGAAATAATATTCTGTAATATACTTTTATTTGGAGACTTTAATGATACGATCTTATAGGCTTAAGTTACCCAAATACAAAAAAGGACATACAAGAAACCCTAAAAAAAACGCCTTCCCATTTGCACAAAATTACTCAAAGAGAACAAGTCTTTCGACATAACTATAAATATCATTGATGTTGCTTTTTCTTGGAAGGCCTTGATCTTTAATTCCCTCCAACTCTTTCTTGTGACATCATAACACAAACAATATAAAGCACATGACATTAAGTTTAGGACGAAAACAATCTCTCCATCACGGGCCATGCAGGATGATGCAAATTTAGGTTTTATATCATTTCATATCAACGGAAGGCAAATGATAAGTTTCTCCCATTCTTTTCTTGGAGTTTGCTCTAAAATCCACAAGTCAATGTATTCATATAGCCATCTTTTGTAATCTATGACTGCTAATTTACCCTTCACTTCTATCAACTCGTAATACTCTAACTTAGTTGCATTCCACAATGCAATAATTTATAATTTTTCAGATTTAACATCAAATGCAGCTATAACATATTCGTAATTGCTTCTAGTAAACTGATAGATAACTCCACTAAGACAAACATTGGGCTTACAATACATAATACTAGGGGAAATACTTTGAGTCTCTCTCCATAATTTATCTATGCCTAAAGTGAAAACCCAATTCATTATGTACCCTTCTCGAATATGACATGTTGTCAAGTGAACTTTGTACTTTTTTTTCTTTTGGCTCAAAACCTAATGAATAGTTATAACGATAAAAATCTCCATTTAGAATGGGAAGAAATTTTACTTCTCTTGTACCGGAATTAAAAATTGCAACAGGTTGCACAGGAGATGGTTCCCAAACACAAAATAAACCATTAACGCAATTCAAACGAGAACATTCTGGGGCACGATAGTAGAATTCGTTAAATCTCTCAATTTGAAGAAGGGAGGCAGAACCTTTTCCATATTTCTTTTGCTCGGCACTGTAATAAACTCCTCCTTCATGCAAAAGGAATTTTGTTCCACCATGAAGGTTAATAGAACGACAATTATGTATATTCACAAAATCTGATTTCGATACAAGCGAATTAGAGAATCTGAAAACACACTTGAAACGCATTAAAGACTTAACAAGAAGCCGAGAGAATATTTCAAATATTACTCCCTCTGTCCAACAATACTTGTCCACTATTGACTTGGCACACCCCTTAAGAAACAATAAATAGAAGGGTGATTTTACTATATTACTCTTTGAATATAATAAATACAATGTATTTAGGGAGATGACTATAATTAATGATAAGGGTAAATTAGGAACTAAGTAAAAAATTATCCATTGATTTCATAAAGTGGACAAGTATTGTTGGACGGAGGGAGTATTTCTTGAGGAATTGATATTTTTTCCCTACTACAATTCATCTTTTTCTTCTCCATTGGCTGGCTGCTAAAGTTTATTAGGACTCTCAAAAAAAAAATTGAACCACTTTTTCTTTCTCTCTCTAACTTGTTTTATTTTGTGATGTTATGAATAAATTCCTTTGTTTGTTATTCATTCCCAATAGTACGTTTAATGATGCTAGAAGTTGGGTGTATCTTAAATGTTTTTGGATGGAATACTATGTATTTTAGGTAAACTTTCCAATATAATTAAATGTGTACCACAATATTTCTACATACAATTTTTTATGTGACCAAAACTTTCGTTCCTTTCTATTTTAGAATTCTTGCGTTCAATTTACATGGAAAGTTTTGATCACTTTGTATTTATTTGTTAATAATTAAATTTTTACTTTCAACTTCATTATAAGTTAGGAGTATTAATTTTAAGCAATTTCAATATATAGTAGGAAAGTCTCGAGTACTTTGTGGCCTTTTAAGCTATATGGGGTTTTTTATTTTGTTAATAAAATACTGACAATTAATTCGTATAAAAATATATTATTATTGACTTATTTATATGTTGTTGTGATAGTTTTTGTATGCTATAAATGTATTTTTATTTTGCAATTGGAGTTTTCCTCTCTTTGTGCAACTAAAGTTTTGCAAAAAATGACGTCTAAGGATTCTATTGTTTTTGTTTTTGTATGGTTTAAATAACATCATAAACGTTATTCTCTCTACTTAATTTGATCCAAAAGAGTTTGTTTGACAAATTGAGAATTGAAGTATAAAGATAGTGGGTAAAGATTTATGTATGTTGCTTTTTTACAATTTTAGCTTTGAGCTAAATTCGATAAAAAAAAATTATTTTTCATTCGATATTTAATATTTATATTGTGACCCAATTAAATTTTAATTTGCATCAAAAAGTTCTGCCTCGTACATATATAGTATTGTTTTGCCACCTTAAAAAACCTCTGTACTTTAATTTAAAAAAATTCTAACACATATATGATTTAATGTAGATGGGATGAGTGATGAATGAAGTGTTAACATTGTGGTGCCTCTTATCATCCGACCCCTTTGAATTATTTAACTAAATTGAGTAGTACTACTAAGGTTTGCTTAAATGGTTGAGCAATTCCACCGTCAAATAATAGGTTGAGGTTTGAGTCATATCGAAAAATAAGTCATAACACTATTAATTTTGTCATGATAGAATGGGGTGAGAAAAAAGAAGGAATAATACTAATAACCAACTATGATCTTTAACTCCTTTTTTGGATTGTTGTTAAATATTGCATTGTGTTGTTAGCTTAAATATAATATTTATTTTGATTGTTATTTAAACTTTATTATATCGTATCATTAAATCTATCGTTATGTAACGATTAAAAATCTCATATTTTATCAAATGATCTGTGATTGCGTCAATATCTTATTTTCTTTATACGTACTTTTTTTTTTAAGGTAAGAGCAAGAGAAATGTTTTTTTATTTACGTCTCCTTTTATTCTCCTTTGACTATGTACAGTAATACTTATCACTTTATCAAAATTGTTATATTGTTATTGGAATTTTAACATCAATGAGGGTCCATAGCTCAGTGGTAGAGCATTTGACTGCAGATCAAGAGGTCACCGGTTCGAACCCGGTTGGGCCCTTAATATTTTTAGCCACAGTAATTATTTTTTTTTATCTGTCTGATTGTTTTTGACAGTTTAATTTGAGTGACCATATATTTTAATTCCTTTGACTAAATTGCTGAGGAAAAAAAAAATTAAACTCCTGAGGATTAGATGGGGGATCACTAACATGCTATATTTGATTTTTGATTCCTAATTTTTAATTTTATTTTTTTGAGGAATCAAATATATCATTATTATTATTATAATAATAACATATTTAGTACTTATAATTTTAAAGTGAATCTGGAAAGGGAAGAGTACAAGAAATAGTAAATAGTAACAAGATGATATTACAATAAAAAAAAAATATGACAGTTGAAATATAAGAAAAAATAAATAATAATAGAAATCAAGGCATAAGAAATTATATAGGAGCATACTATAACTACTAGTATGGATGAATAACAAGACAATACACTGCATATTAGCTTTCTACCCTTGTCTATATCATCTACAATCTCCTATCTAAGGTCATGTGTCTTCGGTAAGTTGGGACTGCATCATGTCCTGGCTAATCATCTCTTCTCAATACTTTTCGGTCTGTGTCTAACTATCCTGAAACCATCCATAGCCAGCTTCTCACACTCATTTTTACATGCCTGAACCATCTCAGTCTTGCTTCTCCCATCTTATCCTACACAAAAGTCAGAAATCATCTCACCTTGATATCCTCATTTCTAATTCTATCTCTCCTAGTATGCCACACATCCATCGCACCATCTTCATTTATGTAACTTTCAACTTCTAAACGTGAGAGTTCTTGACTGGCCAACATTTCGCCTCATACAACATTTCCCTTGGTACCAAACACACCCTTGATTTATTTCCTACATTATTTGCAAAGCAGGCTTTCATATCCCTTCTCAATTTGTTTGGAATTTAACTTATATCTATTGACATTTTTGTTAAGACTTGGTTAGTTAACGTAGGGGAACTTGATAATAGAAGGTAATAGAGGCAAGGTTAGTAATTTAAATGGTAGAAAAAATTATGTTTCTTTTTATTAAATCAAATAATTTGGTTATAATTAAATTAAATCATATACATCACAAACATTCCTTCTTGGAATTGATTAAGCAATTTATTTTTGCTTCATTCTTCCAAAACAATAATTTACCACAACGAATTTGTCAAATAGAAGTACATATGTCTCATTTGCTCCCTCTATATCAACTTTTTAATTCATTTGACTCTTTTAAAGTCAACCTGAAATTCGACAAGAATTTAAGATAATATAGTATCTGGAAATTAATGGCATAAAAAATAAATTATAAATGTTATAGTATTACTAAAGAGAGTCAAATATATCTTCAAACTTTTTCTAAAATTTTGAGTAAATACATCAAAAATTTTAAAGGAAGCATGTTTGACTTCTTAAAAATTTGATTACACATCATGATAGACAAAATTAGCAGTTCCGATGATGATAATGAAGTAGATATCCGATGAAATAGTTGAGTTATGACAAACCGGATCAGACACCATTGTAATATCTTCTTTGGCTCCTCTCCATTTCCCTTCTCTCCATTTTCCCCAAGTTCTTACTTAGATTGGTGACACATGGCATAAGTTTAATTTAATGGTCAAGAATTAATTAATTAAAATAAAGCCTTAATCATACTAAAAATAATTAATTACTTTTATATATTTTCTCTCAATATTTTTACAATCCACAATTATAGATCTACATTATATTTTTCCTAAATATATATTTTTTAAAAATTCATTCTTGCCTAGAGTAAATTTCCTAAATATACAAATGTGAATAATTACATATTAATCGTTTTACCTTCATTTATTCATTATAAATTTGAATTAATTTAATTAGAGAGTATCAAATATAGAACAATTGAAAATTTTTTGTACTTTAAAAAATGTTGTTTACCTTTAAGATTGATAGTTTTTCTTAAGGGTTGAATAATTATTTTTTGCAGAGAGTACTATCATTTAAAAATATATAAATAAAGTTATATTCATAGAAATAATAAAGGTGCATAAAATAATTCATCAGTAATAAGTTGCCGAATATAATATATATTGCAGAAAGAGAGTTAATTTGATTATATTATAACGAGTAAATAAGACAAAGTGATTAGATGTGTAGGTACTTGCATTCATATATTTACGAAATTTACTCAAGGCAAAAAGAAATAATTAAAATATAAATTTAGAATTGTAAGATTGCAAAAATCTTTTGGGAAAAAATATATGGAAGTAATTAATTATTCTAACCATGGTTAGAATTTTATTTTAATTAATTAAATCTTAGTCATTAAATTAAACTTATGTCATGTGTCACTAATCCAAATAGGAACTTGAGGAAAATGGAGAGAAGGGAAATGGAGAGGAGTCGAATCCATAATATAGTATGTGGAAATTAATAGCATAAAAAATAAATTATAAATGTTAAAGTATTACTAAAGAGACTTTAAACGTAGTTTATTTTTGGGAAAAAGTCAAATATACCTTAGAGCTTTTTCTAAAAATTAGAGTAAATACATCAATTTTTTTTTTAAAGGAAGCATCTTTGACTTCTTAAAAATTTGATCAAACAAGCTACTCATCAGGATAGACAAAATTAGCAGTTCCGATGATGATAGTGACGTAGATATCCGATGAAATAGTTGAGTTATGACAAATCGGAGATACCATTGTTATGTATAAAAATAAGGATAACTTACATAAAATCCCACTAGTTTAGGAGCTAATTACTTAGATACACTCTAGTTTGCAATATTATGTATCTTATTAGATTTTAGTCTGTCAAGATACGTCCCTAGATACACTAGGGATACATGGGGTCAAAATTAGGTGTAATTTGTTCTAAATTCATTATATCCAAGGGGATTCACATGTATCTAGGATGCATAACAAATCTCACTCGCCTCTCTCCCATCTCGCTCGCCACTCTCCCATGTATCTGGTATCCCAGATACATTCGAATCACACCTAGATATATGTATCTAGTGTGATTCACATGTATTTGGGATACATACGAATCTCGCTTGCCTCCCTCCTCATCTCGCTCGCCTCTCTCCTATTTTTGTGTATCTGGTAGTAAAATTACATGTATCTAAGTGTATCTTCCTCAATATATGATTCAAAACTTTTAATTAGTGATATGATACGTAATATTTTGAAAGTATAAATAATAATAATATATAGGGAAAAGTGTGCATTATAGCAAACTATTAATTCAAAATAAATGTTATAGCTATAGTTTCATTTAATTTTAAATTGTAGCAACCACTAGCCATTCGCCTCTCTCCCCATAATCTCGTTCGCCACTCTCAGGAATCTCGCTCGCCTCTCTCACTTTATATAAACACAAATGTATAAATTGTGTTTGTGTTTGTATAAAGCGAGAGAGAACTGTATATACAAATACAAATACATATATCTTCGTCCTATACACTTATAACTATACAAATACAAATCTTCCCCTGCCCAGTTCTCTTTTGCCTTTCTCTCTTTCTCGCTTTATACAAACACAAATTATACAAAATACAATGTATAGTTTGTGTTTGTATAAAGCGAGAGAGAGATTTGATATACAAATACAACTATTTTAACTCTTTTCAATTGTATATGAATTCAAATTTTATGCAGACATACAAACACAAAGAACATATACATATACAAACACAATTTTTATAGACACAGAAGCCCGATTTATACAAATCACTGCGATTTATACAATTCAGATGCTGCCTGCGATTTTATACAAAGCTGATGCTCATGGAGCGCAAATAGCTAAACTATAGCTATAAAGCGCTAATATGATTTTTATATTTACTATTCCTAAAATTTATAATAGTGAAATATGTCTAATTATATAATTTTTCTTAAAATAACTCCGCTAACTTCACCAAACAACAAAGTCTTAAATTGACTATAGTCTTTAATTGTATGCCGCGTAAATTACGGCCGGGGCACCAAAGAAGTTTGTGTTATTTTCCATGGGAAATAGTATTAAGGAACAACAATAGTACTCCCTCCATCAACCCTTTTAACTGCTTTTGCCTCCGTTCATTTTTACTTATTCATTATATTCAAAATATTTTTTTATTTTTAGTTATTCATCTTAACTTATCAAGATTTTTTTTTTAACTGTTTTATCTTTAATATTAACTATTGATTTCATAAATAATTTTCAATTTTGTTTTTGAAATGGTAATATATATATAATTATATCTTAATTTTATAAATTAATAAGTATTTAGAACGACTATTTTTAGCAATGTTAACAATTAATATGAGACGAAGGAAGTAATTAATAGCCAAAACTCTAATGTGAACTTTCGTTTGTGCAGACTAATACAAGCAGCCAAGAAGGAACAAGATGGCCCTGACCTAGTGTTGAAGTGTGTGATCATCTCATCTAAAAGCTTAAATTGTTAGAGAGAATATACTTTTTATTATTTAATTATATTTTCAACATGCCCCGTCAAGTGCGGGCCTGATTCTTTTTTCATGGGCCAGGCATGTGGAAGTTCTTTTTGATATTGGTGACAGTGAGATTCAACCTCAGGACCTCTGCCTACTCTGAAACCATATTGAAATGTGTGATTTTAAGCTTTTAGTAGAGATGGTCACACACTTCAACACATAGTAGAAATTTAATCTGATTGAGTACTTCAATTTCTACATTCATTTTCATTCTTAAAAATACGGTTTTTAACAAATTTAGTCGCTCGGCCAAATTAATTACAACCACTAGCTAAATGTATAAAAAATAATAATTCAGAAATAGCAAAGATAATAGACATAATAAGGCTATATATCTATAGTTTTGGTAATTGCGCTCCATGACTATAATGTTGTTTGCTATGGAGGCTGTGGTTTGTATATTTCGCTTGCCTGTTTGTATATTTTGCTTGCAAATATACAATCAAGGTAAGTATATACAAATGGAGGTTGCGGTTTGTATATTTCGCTTGCCCGTTTGTATATTTCACTTGCGAATATAAAAAATTATGTATTTATACATTTCGAATTTTTCAGAACATCATTTGTATGTTTCGTTTGCCAATATACAAACATGGTAATTTATTATGATTTTTTCATAAATCGTATACAAATAGTTAGGGTACATATACAAATTCTAGATTTATACAATCAAGAACCGAATTATACAAATTCTAGATTTATACAATCAGGGACTGAATTATATAAATTCTGAATTTATACAATTAGGAAACCGAATAGCAAAAATTCGTGAAACTGTAGCCACAAATTAAAAATAATTGAAACTATAGCTATATTACATAATATACTCTAGAATCTAGATGTTTTCCATTTCGCGTAATTTTCTATATATATATATATATATATATATATTCGTGCCGTGTGATAATTATTGGGACCAAGTCCGCCATTGATGAAAAAGTCTTATTATGAATAGTAATTCAAAGTCTTGTAATTGCGTCCCACCATGCATGGACTTCACAAAATTTCTACGTGTTGGGAGTGTGTAGTTTTCTCAGTTACAGTTCAATAGAAACTCACTTGTATAAATAGGCTCCTCCATTTTGTATATCTTGAAAGCAATAAGAGCTATATTACATATACTCAACAAAATTTATAGTATTTCCACATTTTTGTTAGCTATTTTTCAGCATGGTTGCTTCATTGATCAATAGCTTGAAGAATTTGGCTATTGTTGCTTTTGCACTTGCCTTCTGTGCGCAAGTAACCCTAGGTTAGTATATATAAAGGAATATTAATTGCTAGTTATTGCAATATAAAATATTGGTTATTATTAGCTTATATACTGTACATTTTAACTTGTTATATCACTATTAGAGTGTCAAAATGAGCCCAATAATATGTAACCCGCCCAGAATTTTAAGGGTTGGGCTCAAGATAATTTAAATTGGATTCAATCTCAACCCATTTAAGCCTTAACCCATTTTAAGAGAATTTTCAATTGAGCCCAATTTAATCTCCAATTTCAACCCGTTTTTAAGACTCTTTATTTGCATTAATGTAATGTATGTTCCCATATTGAAGGTATGAATTACTATGTATTTTATATCTTTTAGGATTTATCTATCCATTTGTAACTTCTTTTTTAAAATTTTCTTGAGTTGAAATTCAAATTGTGATTATAAAACTTTAAAAAATAATATATAAAAATTATTTAGATGAAGCGGGTCAAATTGGGCAGGTCAAGACCCAACCCGTTTTTGAGCCCAACCCATTTGAGCCCAAAGTAAACTTGGGCGGGTCAAGACCCAACCCAATATCTATTTCAATCCATTTCTATATCTCCAATTTCAACCCAACTTGCCCATTTGACACCCCTAATCACTATCATAGTTTATTTTCTTTAGTATCTTTTAGATTATCAAAAGTCAGACATTTTTATAGAAAACATCTTATAGCCTGTTTGATTAAGTTTCTAGAAATCTACTTATTTTGATAAATATGCCACTTAAACTTGTATAAGATTGCACAAATGGACACATTTGTCTTGCATGGCGTCCTATATGGCAATTTTGTGTCCTATGTGGCGTCCTACATGTATTATGTCATGTAGCACACGTGTGTCTACTTGTTTAATTTTATATATGTTTAAGTGTCTACTTGTGCATACGCAAAGTTGGAGAACATAGATGTCAGCTGAAGCCAAGTTAAATAACATATTTATGTATTATGCCTTTTGAAAAATTACTTTAATCAATTTGAAAAAAAATACTTCTATCAATAACACTACAATAATTTGTACTTGATCAAGCTTTTAAAAATTATTGTGTTTTTTTTTTTAAATTCTGAAAAACAATTTCTACTACTGTTAAAAAACTTATTTTGTCTTAAGCTTGATCCCCAAACACATAATCATCTAAAATAAACACTTTTGGCTATAAAAAAAATTGATCGAACACGCTATTAACTAACCAACCTGCTATGTGTCTTATTAAAGGTTCAATCAAACTTAATATTTCAGCAATAGGTACATTAATATTATATTCTAAATTCATAATTTCCTGAAGTCCAATAAATTCAGTATTAAAATGTTGAAATTCAAACTCGTCAAAATTAAATTTTAAATCCACCCCTGTGGTAACTCGACTATACTTTTGTACTTGTAGGGAGCATAACATGCGAAAATCTAAACAAAGACTCATGCGCTTTCGCAATATCGAGTACCGGAAAACGTTGCGTCCTAGAGAAACATCTCCGACGGAGCGATGAACAAGTATATACGTGTCGAACGTCGGAAATTGAGGCTGATAATAAGCTCAAAAATCGAATTGAAACCGATAACTGCATCCAATCATGCGGTGTCGACCGGAATACTGTCGGAATTTCTTCGGATTCACTCCTGGAGTGCCATTTTACAAAGAAGTTGTGCTCCCCTGAATGCTATAAACATTGCCCTAATATTGTTGATCTCTATTTCAACCTTGCTGCTGGTGAAGGTACTTAATCTACCATTTACTCCTTATATGTGATAGTATTTATCTGTATACAGAGTTTTAAAAAAGAAGATTTTTTCGAAATTTGTAATCCAAAATAACCCATAAATATTTATGTGATGGTTAATCACCTCATCGAGAGTAAAAAAAAAAAAAAATTTAAAGTAAAATTATTATTAATAAATATAGAGATGTATCTTTCTTCTTTTTAAAAAAAATAAAGAGTGTCACATATATAGATCGAGCGGAATACCTAATTACCTCCCCGCGCTAATATTTATGTGATGGTTAATCACCTCATCGAGAGTAAAAAAAAAAAAAAATTTAAAGTAAAATTATTATTAATAAATATAGAGATGTATCTTTCTTCTTTTTAAAAAAAATAAAGAGTGTCACATATATAGATCGAGCGGAATACCTAATTACCTCCCCGCGCTAATAAGTCAAACAATTAACAATACTTTCTTTCAATGTAACATAATTTATTAACAGAGAGTCTAAGAAAAAAAAAGAATTTAAAAAGTTATTCTAAACATGTCATTGTATAACTTATAAAACTTTTTGTCTTTAAATCCATCATAACAAAGCTATGACAATATTAAAACAAAATATTAAAGTTAAAATGAGAAAGGTAAAACTAATTATTTTTAAATATATAAATATGTCTTTTTTTTTTATTGACAGGTGTATATCTTCCGAGTTTGTGCGAAGAACAAGGTGGAAATAAACGTCGTGAAATGGCGGAGATCAGAAGCTCAGGAATAGTCACACCATCGCCGGAAATGGGAGTCAAGCCCGCCAATTTTATGATTTCTCCGGCAATGGCTCCTTTCTAAATTCAACTAAAACGTATAAATATAACTATATAAGACTAAGAACATGATAGTCAAGTTAAATTATTGCTCCCATTGTATGAAATAAGGACTTTGGAATCCCAATTACCATATGAGTAGTTTTTTTTTTTTTTTTAAATCTATGTCATGTTACTATTTTAATTATATGGGATACATGTTAGGTCAGAAAGGTCTAGAGTGTGGTTTTTTTTAAGAGCATATGTTCGTTGCCTTATTAAAAACCTTGCAAAAACATATAAACTTTTCATGCTTAAATCAGTCAAATCTTTCTTGAATCTGAATGATTCTTTCTTGTTATGTGTGTTTCCATTTCTCGAAGATCTTGTGATAAGGAGCCATTGTTCTTACGTGTTGTTGATGTGATCATTTTTGGTTGTTTGAGTACTGCCTCATTAGGTATGTTGAGATCAATTGTGATTTATTTGTTCATAAATTTAGCAGCAGTTCGAAATGTTGATTTTCCTTAAATGAAAAATATCTTCATTGTCCTGTACAAAAGGTATACTATTACTCTATTAGTATCATCATTAAATCTTATCAAAACAAATAAAGCTAACAATAAGGAAAACCTTGTAATAAATTAAAGACTTATTCCACTATAATTGTAAAAAAAAAATTTCTAAATTAGAATTTAAAAGTTTTTCACGTATCATACATTTTAATTGTGGAACGTGCTCATACTTCCTTCTCATTATATCAATAGTCACTATTGATATAGTGACATTCACTATTATTCATAATCATCCTTAACCATGTCCTCCGATATCATTGAAGAAAAGAAAAATCTTTTGATCTCAGTAAATTATTTTAGTTTTTTGAGTTTCATACCTGAACTATTGAGAGTGTAAATTTCTTACCTGAACTATCACCTAATAGTTAGCAAAACACACCTCGACTAATTAAAAAATATATTAAAAATTAATGTGTCAGAGCAAATAGAGTCGTTATATATATATATATATAAAAGGTGAACGAAGATTTTATAGACAAACGTATCTAGAAACATTTCTATAGACAAACATTTGGTCTAGTCAACGTTTAGGTGTGTTTCGCTAACCATTAGGTGATAGTTCAGATAGAAAACTCATACTCAATAATTAAAGTATGAAAATAAAGTAAGATAATTTAAATATGCGTTTGACTCTTTTAACTCTATTTATTTACTAAAGGTAAGTAATGTATTCAAAAGATATACAACTTAGCACAGGTGGTACTTGGCACTAATTCCTAATCCAAAAACGGTATTTATTTGCTTTCTCATTTTAATTATATATTCAATTATTTCAACTCAAAAAATTATGTTTAAATTATATCTCCATTAGAGGAGAGAAAATAATAGTAATAGAAATAATATAACATTTCAAAATTTATGGCAAATTTTTCTATTTTCCTTTAGCTAATCTTCAACCTGTTGAAATGGAAAACATGCCGCTTGATGATCGTAACGATGTGGATAAGAAAACACAAATCAAACATGCTAATTAATTTTCTTTTTGTATATAATTTTTTAGAACTTTGAATTAAATTACATAAAGCTTATTATTAACTAATAAAAATTTTCAGAACAAGACTCAAGTATTATATTGCAACAAATGTCATTAACTAATTGAAAGATTCTTTTTCAAATTATATAATAAACATACTGATTTTTTGCATAGAAAGTCATCAACTATAAACACATATGAAATACTAGTTATATAATTTTTAAAAATGGATAATTTATATCTATCTATTATATCTATGCTATATTAAAAGCATGAAGATTCTTAGTAATGTTGATTGAATTTTTTGCCTTTCATTAAAAGATAAAATTGTCATTTACTGTTTTTTAAAAGAGAAAATTACACAAATTGAACCCATTAATGAAACTATTTACCTAAATTAGATCAAATCCAAACTATTTATCCTTAATGGACCAATGACCTAAACTATTTACCTTCATACCTCCTTTATGTATTAAATACAAATACCCATAATCAGTTCACAATTTTGAACTCAAACTACTGTTGAAACCTCAAAATTAAAATTGTCTTGTATATACTTTTTCTTTCTTTGAAACAAGACCAACTCTCCTCTTTTAATCTATTAATCTCCATTACCCGGTATATGCTTTCTTCTTTCTTTCTTTGTTGTTTTTAAGATTAGTATAACTAATATCGAAACTTTTTTTTAAAATTTTATGCATCAATAATCTAAGTATTTTTGTTTTATGAGTCGTAAGCAACGTTCAGAAAATCATTGGTGGGGTCATGCTCCTATGATTAATTCTTTGTTGAATAATGATTTAGGTGAAGAAGAGATGTGGAATTCTTTAAGTTTTAAGTTGATTGGGAATGATTCACATACTGTTAAGGTTGGTAGTTCAAACCCTAGAAATGGAAATAAATGTTGAGGACTTAGTTGGGAAATGTTGAGGATGTAGTTGGGTACGTGCATGCTGTTGAGAATGTGGCTGAAGATGGGTTCGTGGCTGATAAAATTGATCACAAAGACAAACAAAAACTGTGCGAAACAAAGAGTAATAATTTGTAAATGATGAAATTGATAGTTAGATGAAGAGTACTGCACATACTCCAAACCCCGAATATGAATCAATCTCTCTTTGTGATAATGAAACTCAAGTTATATATTGTAATAAATATCAATAATTTTATTAACTAATTGAAAAAAATATTTCTCAAGTTATATAATAAAATATATTGATTTTTCACCTATAGAGTTATGAACTATAAACATATATGAAATACTAGTTTTATAAAAAAATTTAAAAGACATAATTTCATAAAAACACAACTAATTTACCTTGCAAAATAATAGTTCAAAAATTACATTATAATTCTATAGCCCAAAATTGTTGCTCGCCTTTATAAAAAAAATGACGCTATTATCTGGGATTGATTAACGATTTTGGTTGATTACTAGATTCAAATTTGTGTGCATTTTGTGTTCTTGTTACTTTGTATTTTGTGTTTTATGTTTTGTGTTGTAACTTGCCAAAGCAAGGCAAGATGGACCAAACCGGTGAGAGCAAAAACGTTGATGATGTGGGCTTTGAATGGAGGAAACATCCATGGAATTGGGTGTAGCTAGAGCAATTTGCCTACCATCGAATAGGGTGTGCAAAAACCGAATCGACCGATAAACCTGTAACACCCCATAACTTGGAGTTAGAGAAAGTGCAGAAACTGTTGTAGTACTGGTTCTACGGGATCGACCTACGGACCGTATGTGGTTCTACGGACCGTAAGAAGGCAACCGTAGAAACCAGGTTGAGGTTGGAGAATGTCAAGTTTCAGGAGTTGATTCTACGGACCAAAGGTATGGGTCGTAGTCTGATCTACGGACCGTAGATAGGACCCGTAAGTTGCCCTCCAGACTTGGTCGAATTTCAGTTCTCAGGGCCTGATCTACAGTGGCCATGTATGGACCGTAGATCGAATGACGGGCCGTACATGGGCATCGTCAGATTGGAAGGCCAAAGTGGCAAACTCTCTGAATCAAACGACGGAGGACAGTTTTCATTAAGGGTATTTTAGACCTTTCTCCTCCCTTCTAAACCCAAATCCCGACTTTTCCCTATTATTTTCGGCCTAAAACTACTAAAAACAGTCTAAACACATTCATTACACTTAGAGAAACTTGAGAGGAGAGTCAAGAGGAGAAGAGGCTAGGGTTTCAAGAATTCGTCCAAATTCTTCAAGATTCGTCAAGATCCTTAATCTTCCAGGTATGTAAGGCTTTCCCCAATGTTGGGCTAGTGCGTCCACACGCCAAATTTCATCAGAAATTCAGATTTTATGAAATTTAGGATTTCACCCCAAGTTATTGAGAAATTCGTATGTCTGCCTATTCTATTGAATTCTAGTTAAATTCTTGAGAATTGTATCCATATCTTTGAGTAATTACCCTGCTATGGTTCATGCGTAGATTCTGGTATGAACCCTAATTGTTGAGTTGATTGTCCATATTTAATCTTCTACAACGAACCCTATGAATTGATCATTTACTGAATTATTTTAAGAGCCTTTTAAACTGAACCATCAATTTAAATTGGTTTCTTTTGAGCAAAATAGAGGGGAGTTGTGAGTAGAGTTAAAGAGGCAGTTTGAGTAACTTGTAAATGAAACTTTGATTTCCCAACTATCATTTTTGAGTGAGAAAGAGGACTTTGATTTTGAGAAAATAACTAAGAGAGTTTTGAGAAGAGGAGTTGAGGCACTGTTTCTTAAAGAGTATCTTTTGAGTAATTACCTCAAAAACAGAGAAAGAATTATATTTTTACTTACTTGAGCATGAGTATATTTATTGGGAGTAGTATTGAGCACCGATATGGGGATGAGTTCAGACAACTCAAACTCCCCATAAACCATATATGCCAACATGGGTAAAGGATTCATACTTTTTAGATGATTTCCTTATGCCTTCGGGCATAGCTTAGTGGATCCACTTAGTTGGGAATATCTTATACTCCGGCAAGGTATAGGACAGTTCTGTCAACGTGGGCGAGACGTTGTATCATCATTTAGCTCAGAGTGATGGTTGTCGGTTAGAGAATCTCCCAAATATGAGTAAATACTTACCTTATGATATTCTACGCATATTCTTGAGATTTCTTTTGTATTTTAAAGGCTTTACATTGAGTTACTTTTGAGTATTACTTTTGCATGGAGTCGAGTTGAGGTGAGTATTCCGTGAGCCTTATTTCTTTCAAGTATTTCTATACTCAGCCATTTTACATGCAGTGCATTCAATGTACTAAAGTCATTCAACCTATATCGTTTCATGATGCAGATACAGGTGTTCAGGGTCATCAACAGGCGCTCCGTTGATACCATTTGCATTCCAGATAGCAGTTTTGGTGAGCCTCTTAGTACTTCCGGAGGATCCGCCTTTTTATTCAGTTGTTTTAGTTTTGTTGAGGTGTTGTGAGGTCTGTTCCGACACCCGTCTGAGTTATTTAGAGGCTTCATAGACAGGTCTAGAGTTGATGGAGTCTCCCATGCCTATACTGACATTTTATTCATTGAGGGTGTACAGATGTTTTCCTAAAACTTGAGATTTGAGTATTTTTTTCAGCTTTTAAATATCTTTAATCATTCAGTTAAGTTTGTGAGTTTACTTTTTCTATGTTAGGAGCCTTAAAGGCTCGAGTTAAGTCTTCCGCTGAGTAGTGAGCCAGGCCAAGGGTTCGCTTGGGGATCAGCAATGGTTCTCAAGTGCCGGCCACGTCCAGGGTGAAGACTCGGGGTGTGACAAAACCGAACCGAAAAAAGTATTATTGGTTTATTGCTATTGGGTTATTGGGTTAATGGTTTTATAAAAAATAATTATCGGGTTATTGGTTCGTTATTGGTTTTTTATATATGGTTATTGGATAAACCGATAACCCATAAGACTAGGAATTTACTACTTTTACCTATACATAAATATTAAATATTGATCTCAATACCTTACTAGTTACTGTTTTTGTCCTTAGCCTTCAATTAACATTTCTTTGTGACTTTGAATTCATAACTTCACATTATACAAAATGTCAAAACCTAAAGTAAGAACCCTATTCCTCTCCATTTCTCTTTTTGTTACACTTGTATAGCTCTTTTCATGTTTGTTATTATTGTTTCTATTTTATGAGCATTTGTATAGCTCTTTTCATGTTTGTTATTGTTGTTTCTATTTTATGAGCATTTATAAAGCTACATTTTTGTCTTATCGTGTCAAATTTATTAGAGAAGTCATATATTTGTTTTATAAACATTTTCTTATTGGCTTAGTTATTAGTTTAGCGTATTTAAAAATCAAAAATCGATAATATGTAAAACCGAACCGACCGATGCACACCCCTACCACCGAAGGTAGGGAATGTCGTATTCAAGTAACAAGTCTCATGCTTAATTTCCTTTAAATGAAGGGGCTATTCGAAGGCAAAGCGATGGAAGATGTAAATAAATCAACCCATGAGAAATTTTGTGGAAGTTTATTTTCTTTTCAAGATGTGGAATATGAGTCAAGAAACTGTCCCACTAAGATTATTTTCTTTCTCATTGACCGAAGATGTTATAATATGGCTTAAAGAATTACCCCGATGAGCTATTAATTTAAATTATATTGTTAAAGTAACACAATCTGCTTTTCACATAAGAGAAATGAATGCGAACACATGATTTTTGATAATAATATTTTTCTCTTATGGTGAAACTTGCTCAGTTCGAATGAGGAACCAAGTTGATTTTCAATTCAATTACACTAGTATAAACGTTGAAATGTATTCTAAAAAAAGAAAATATGTGTAATAAAATGTTTGTTAAAGTATATTTTTAATACGGTGGAAATTCTCAATTCTTTCTTAAAACCAAACTCCATTTTAATTTTGAATAATATATATTTCTCTCTTTTTATTCTATGTAATGTCTAATTTGTCTTTGACTTCTTAAATTCTTCATTTATACAATATTCTTTTATATCGTATATAATATTTATGTTTTATTCTAGGTACTTATAAATTTTTACATAAGTTCATTACCTTTATAAGTGAATAATCCTTTTATGAGTTTATTAAAAAAATTTGGTTCTATTTTTTTTATTATTCTTTTAATATTATATGCATTAAGTATGTATTTGTATTTAAGTTCTACTTATGTCTTATTCTCAATTGTCTACATAAATAACGAATTTTGATTGTCATTAACTAAATTTTTTAAATTGAAATTTAAGATTTATTTACAATACAAATAGATAATTTTTTAGAAATTTATTATAAAATATATCTTTATTTTATTAATTATTTTTTATTTTTTTGCATTAAAGTGAACTTATAAAACTATCACTCTTTATTATTTTCAATTGAGATTTTTTATTATTATTATTATTAATAATAATAATAATAATAACAAAAATTTTAAAAATTATTCTGCTCATTCATTTCACTATACAACGTCTTTATCTTATACACTTAATAAATAGTTATCCCCTTTCCTTTTGTCTAGAAAATAATATTCTCTCAATTTCCATTTATATAACGTAATTTAATTTGATAAAAAAATTATAAAATAAAAAATTTTAAAATCAAACTCTCCATTTTATATTTGATGGAGCAACCAAAAAAGAGTAGAGCCAACAGGGTTCATATAAGATAAGAAGGCCAAAATCCATTTTCCAATTTTCAATATTTATAAAAAGGCCACGTGTACAGTATAGTGTCCCTAAAGTCGTAACGTGTTTAGCTCAAAAAGCGCCACGTCTCATAGTGTGCCAAATCGCTCCAATTTAAACCATACTCTTTAATTTTATCTCTCATTTGTTGTATGGATAGTAAAATTGAAAAGTTTTTTTTTGCTAGTAATAATTAACTAAGACGTTTATTTTTTTTTTTTTTTTATCGTTTTGGATTTTATGGAGGCTCAACAGTACCTTTGTAATGAAAAAGATGAAGATGAATTAGTGGTTGAGGGGAATAAAGTTGGATTAAAAACAGCGTTAGAGGATGATCCAAATGCACCAAAAAAGGAGAAATCAGCTTCTAATTATCAGACTAAAGTTACTGATCCAACAGGCGCTAGTAAGTCATGTTTCAAATTTCGATTATGTAATCAACTTTTAATATGTATTATAAATATCTATTGTCAATCATTTTAGTCATGTATTTACCTTGGTGATAGTATAAAGCATCGTCTCGATTATAGTATGAATTTATTCATATAATCGGTGAATTTTGATATTTGATATCACCTGTAGTTGACTTTATTTAGGAGGAGATCGTACCTTGTTGTTATTGTTAGGGTTACTTGCATATGCTCCACGGTCTTTTCCTATAGTAGTTATGTTTCTGGATGGGTATACGTTCGTTGTTGTTACATAGATGCATGTCATTTAACTTGGTTTTAGCTCACATTTATATTCTCTAGAGGTGGCAATTAAGCGGATTGGATTAAATTTGAGCAGATCATAATGGGTTAAGATAACCATCGGCTCAAGACTCAGCCCAATCTAATTTTGCTTGGGTCAAAATGGGTTAATTAATAGGTTATATAACGGCTCAAAATCCAACCTGACCCAATTTTTACTAAGTTCAATTGTTTTATTTGTTTTTTAAAACTAATAAAATTATATTTTGACGAGATTTCTCATGAACCAATTATTCAGATTACATATCAATCCAATTTTTAATGAGTTGAAATGGGTTAAGCCCATTATATTCGGATTACATATCAATCCAATTTTTAATGGGTTGAAATGGGTTAAGCTCTTGAATGAACATGTCAATAATCCGCTCAAATTTAAACGGGTTGAGTTTGATTTTGTCACCCCTAATGTCCTTCCGTCTATATCGTTCCATTTTTGGGTGTACACAAGAAGTACTTGAACTCTTATACTTGAACTTGTATGAAATTGAATAAAATAGACATTCGAGTTCTACCTGAGGTATCATAAATATTTTATACCTTCTAATTCACAGGCCGGTATAAACTCAGCCCGTGGGTTCACAACACTTTAACATGAATTAATCGAGTTTAACAATGTAAAGAAATTATCATGTCACATGTACGTGAGTAGCAGGTAATTGATCCACTTTATTATAAGATTACAAACCACAACAAGGTCATCAATCCACTTTATTTTATTTTTTAAGATTACAAACCGGACATGTAGTTTTTTTCCTTCTTATATTGACGATGTATATAATTAATTAAATTCTTTTGAAATTAATATTAATGCGTATGTATAACAGATAATGAGGAGGTGGGAACTACTCCACTTGTAGAGCCATTCGAGAAAATGAGCGTAAAGGAAGAAACAAAGACAGATAAAGGAGTGTCAATGAAGGACTACTTGGCAGAGAAATTCAAGCCTCGAGATGAAGATAAGGCACTTTCTGAGGTGATTTCAGGTACGCGTCAAATGGATGAGTTAAATTTGGACGGATTAAAATGGATAAATTGAGTTAAATTTGACATGTTAAAATGAGTTGAATTAACGAATGAAAGAGGTTATGGACTTGGCAAAAAGTTGCTTAGGCATTAAATGGATGGCCCCTTAAATGAGGAGTTGGTCGTGTTTTTATGGATTAATTTTGTCACCTCTAATTTCAGGTAAACTTGCGGGACGGAAGGATAAAACCGAGGTTACTGAACAGGCAAAGCCAACAGAAAAAGCAAAGAAACCGGAGGGCGTGACGACTCAAAAAGGCTTTGCCGATGAAGCGACGACTGCTGCAGCAACAACACATGTTGAAGGTGAAGGAAAGAGTGTGATAAATAGGCTTAAAGGTGTTGCTAGTTCATGGCTTCACAAAGGTGGTAGAAAACAAGCACCATCACCAGAGACCCCTACTAGTACCACACATGGTACTTAATTAGTTAGTTATAAATGCTTCATCAAAAGTTGTTGTATATATTGGTTGTCTTGTGTTTGTTTTGTTAGGTGTTTGGTTTGAGCTTAAAGTGTAATGAGTTGTGTAAATAGATTATGGAGGTTCATGTTTGTAATTTTGAACTGAATGGTGTTTGTTTTGTATCGTATACCTCTTTAATTTCTATGTTAAAACTTTTAGTTGAATTACTTCATATTATGTATGTCTCTAATTAGTATATGAACTTGAGGGGTCGTAGGTTAATTATAAGTAAATTATTTATTTCAAAAGAATTGTTTTTAAAAGTGTGCTTTTTAACATCTTCAAAGATGTATTAAAGAAAGTTAAATCTTTTCTTGGAAAAGTGGTAAATGAAAGAATGTGTTGGCTCTTTCTTGAAAGCTTGATCCATGTGGCAAGTTATTGTCCTAGTCTGACGGACACTTACAAATTGTATCAGAAAATTCATCCTTTTTCTATTTGGCTCTCTAACTTACCCATTTTGATTTTGTTTCTTCATTAATAATTTATTGATGTTAATTAATTTGTTGATTCCTGTATTTTTAATTTGATTAGAAAAGACTTGTTTAATTTTGAGGAAATATTTCATAGTATTGAAATAGCTTCTTAGGATGGTGTCCAATATGACTCTAGTTTCTTAGGATGGTGTTCAGTATGACTCTAGTATTAATTGTGTATTACTTAAAATGTTATTGTAGTAAATACATCTAATTTTCAGCATTATAATTTTGTTAAGTGATTAGTTATATTATTATTATTATAATTTTTCATTGTTCCCCAATCATTTAAGAAATTATGACAAATAATATGTGTCCTGAAACTATTGATGATATAAATACTGGTGTTACTCTGGCTGCTAATACAATTCCAGTCATTTTGTTAGAGGCTTATGGTAAAGGAAAATATAGGTACGTAAATAAATATGGTTACAAGTCCAATACTAATAATAAAATCTTCATGAGAGCTAATACATCTCAATGCAAAAGAATATTGAAAAGAAATGACAATATCGCTAAGCTAAAAGTGAAATTGGCTTAAATGAATGATATAACTATTACGGTCATTTCAGAAATAAATGTTAAGGCCAATGTGAGGAACTGAGTGATAGACTCTGGTACTAATAGGTACATTTGTATAAATAAAAATGATTTTGTATCATACATCCAAGTTGAAAAAATAGAAGAAATTATTTATTTTGGTGACTCAAGAACAACTAAAGTTCTTAGAAAAGAAAAAGTTCTTCTCAAACTCACATCTAATAAAACTATGGCATTAAGTAATGTATAGCATATTTCTGATATCCAAATTAATTTAATTTTTATTGGATTATTAGAAAAAAGTGGAATAAAAATTTCTTTCGAAGATAATGAGGTCATAGTGACTAAAAATAATATTTTTATTGACAAAGTTTTTTATAACTATGACTTATTTGTGCTTAATATGTGTGATAATCTCAGTAAAAATGTTTCTGTTTATATAATTGAGCATATTTCTTTATGGCATGCTAGATTAGAACATGTTAATGTCTTATATAGAAATAATATGCGATCTTTTAGTTTAACATCTGTTTTAGACTTAACTAATTTTAATAAAGTGAAATATTTAGAAGTGTGGGGATACCTTGCGAGAAAATGGCCAAATTACCCCCCAACCTATTACCGATTTTTCAACTACACACTTATACTTCAAGGGGGTCCTATTACCCCCTGGACTATTTTAAAGTGAAATAATTTCCTCCCTAAAACATCATTACCAGGCATGTGTTTTGTGGTGAAATACACGCACTTGACATGTGTATTTCATCATTTAATAATTATTTTTAAAAAAAAAAAACTCTCCTACTTCCTCCTCCTTTCTTCCTCAATCATTTCTTCAACCCTAACTATAATAAACACCAATTTTGACCTCAATATATTTCTATATCTCTAACAATTTATAAGAATGAAAATTCAAGCCAACTTTTCATTCACTCCGAATCTCTAGAGCCTAGAAGATAGCGGTCCTAATCAAATCTTTCATTCAACCAATTCAACAATTATTTTTTATTCAATTTTCTTCATTAAACAATTCTAGATACACATTGAATGAGCATGAAAATTCGAGATCAGATTTAACATTTGACGATTCCATCGACGGCTCAAAACCACCGTGGATGAGAAGATCAATTTGAGACCAATTTGTAACACCAATTTGAGAAACCTCTCTCTCTTCCCCAATCTTTCTCCCTCTAAAATTTTCATGATTAATTTATAATTTGAGTTTTTGATTTTGATTCTTCATGGATTTTAGGAGAACATGTGGGATCCTTCTTTAATAAATGTAGAAGAAATTGTTTAGTTTCAGTTCCTTTTAATAAGTTTGAAAATATTTTTTAAAAATACAATTACTTCACTTTGACTTTGTCACTTTTGAGTCCATGACTTGAAAAAAAATCAATTAATTGGTATGTATTTTTTTAAATGAATTTAATTTGTTAGATATATTCTAAATAAGTCTATTGAAAAATTATTTATTCATAAAATGGATTAATTGTTGATAATTCTTATACCAAATATCCATTGATAAAGCTTCAATAATGGTAATGGTGAAGAAGGTATAGTTGTTTAGATAAATAAGAAGAAAGAAAGAGAAAGAAAACAGAAAAAAGAAAAAGAGAAAAAAAACGGAAATTAAAAAAAAATAGGCAACTCACTCTCTCAAAGAGAGTGAAATACACTCTCTATGCTAACTCATCACTTAAGGGGTTATTTATTCCATTTTAAAGTAGTCCAGGGGAGTAATAGGACTCCCGTGGAATATAGGTGTGTAGTTGAAAATCCAGTAATAGGTTGGGGGGGTCATTTGATCATTTTTAAAGCTATTGTACCTGAACCTAAGAAGAAAGAAATAGGTTCTAAAACTACTGATTGCATGTTTATTGAAAATACTGAACATAGTGTTGCATATAGATTTCTTGTTTTAAATAGTGACAAGAAAAATTAGATCAAGTATTAATGAGAGAACTTTTTTATAGCCACAAGAATACGATTTTGAGAGTTAAAATGAAATATGATTTTGAGAGTTAAAATCATAAGGAATGAAGATGGTATAATATTGTCACAAGAATAATATGTGGTAAGACTTCTTAAAAAATTTAAATATTTTGAGGTAACATCTATAGTCATTCCTTAAGATGCTAACTCTCAATTGAAAAAAAAAAGAAGTGATCTAATTGCTTAGTCTAAATATGCTCAAATTATTGGGAGTCTGATGCATTTGATGAATTTTACTAGACCTGATATAGCCTATGTTGTGTATAGACCAAGTAGATATACTCACAATCCCAATAAAAAATATTAAGTTGCATTAATTAGACTGATAAAATATTTGAGAGGAACCATTAATTATGATATCATGTATGCTGAATTTCCTTTTATATTAGAAGAGTATTGTGATCAACCTGGATCTCTGATTCAGATAAGATGAAATCCGTAAGTGGATATGTGTTCACCTTAGGTGATGGTGCAAAATCCTGAAAATCAGCTAAATAAACGATCATTGCTACAGCTACCATGGAGTCAGACTTTGTAGCTTTGGATCTAGTTGGTTCTGAGGCTGAGTGGCTAATAGTTTATTTTAACGAATATCCCTTTAATAAAGGATGAATTGTCTCCTGCATTTATATACTGTGATTGTCAAACGTAATTGCTATTGCGAAAAATAAATCTTATAATTATAAGAGCAGACACATGAAATTGAGGCTTGATGTCGTTAAGCAGATGCTGAGTGATGGAATAATTGCAATTGATTATGTGAAGTCAGAATTGAATTCGGTCAATTCACTGACTAAACTCGTGGGAAGAAATTAATTCTTTGAACCTCAAAAGAGATGAGTTTAAGCTCAATGTAATTGTCAATAGAGATGGTAACCTCACTTATGTGATTGGAGATCCCATGAATTAGGTTTATATGGGTAATAACAAGTCAATATTGACAATGCACACTAATTGAGAGTGCTTGAACTACTACTAATTATGAGGGATGAGTTATTAACTCTTAATGAATTCATAGTCTTTAATTAAGAATGATGTATTTAAAGCAATATACACTTGATGAATTCACCTGTATGAGAAGTGGAGTGAGGCCACTCCTATGAAACTTTGGCCCAGTCTCTAGAGCCCTCATGAATACCAGGCACGCACATGGCCTATTGATGCAAAATCGTGTGAGGTCAAAATGTGATTAATAAGTCTTTGATTTAAAATAAGAATTATTGATTCATAGAAATATATATCACCGGTAATTTTATAAATTAAGTTTTATCGATCTAAGTTTGATTCATAATTCAAAGATATCATATCTATTGCATTTTGTCCATGCAAATTCAGTAAGTTAAACCTTTTTTCTATAAATTCTTTTGAAATATGTGGGGAATTGTAAGTTATTTTTTATTTTAAAAATAATATTTTTTTTAAAGTGTGCTTTTAAAGTCTTCAAAAATGTATTAAAAAGGCTAAATCTTTTCTTGAAGAAGTGGTAAAATTAATGAAAAGATGTGCTGGCTTTTTCTTGAAAGCTTGCTCCATGTGGCAAGTTAATGTCCAAGTGTCCATTTTTGTCCATGCAAATTCAGTAAGTTAAACCTTTTTGTTATAAATTCTTTTGAAATATGTGGGGGTTGTAAGTTAATTTTTTATTTCAAAAAGATTTTTTTTAAAAGTGTGCTTTTAAAGTCTTCAAAAATGTATTAAAAAAGCTAAATCTTTTCTTGAAGAAGTGGTAAAATTAATGAAAGGATGTGCTGGCTTTTTCTTGAAAGCTTGCTCCATATGGCAAGTTAATGTCCAAGTGTCATGGACACTTGTCTTATGATGAGTTTCTCCTTGGCCTATATATTGGCTCCTTTTCTTTGTAAAATTGTATCAGAAAACTCAACCTTTTTCTTTCTTGCCCTCTGACTTAATCCCCTCTTTCGTTTTGCCTTTCTCTTTTAGTTAATTCATGATTTTGGCTTTGTCATTTTATTTTATTAATAACTTGCTAATTTTAATTAATTTTTTGATTCATGTATCATCTATTTAAACAGAGAAGATTTGTTTAATTTTGAAAAAGTATTTTACAACACTGAAATAATTTCTTAGACAGTGTCCAATACGATTCAAATACTAATTGTGTATTACTTTAAATATTATCGTAATAATATTTATCAAAATATTATATTTTATCAGTAATTCTGTAAGTTAAATTTAACGATTTAAGTTTGGTTCATAGTACAAAAGACACTAAACCTATTACATTTTTTTGATGCAAATTCAGCAAATTATATTCTTCTTATGTATAAATTCTTTTGTGATATGTGGAGGATTATATGAAAATGATTCATTTCAAAATTATTTATTTTTGAAGTGTGTTTAACAAGTCTTCAAAATGTGTTATTAAGAAGATTTGATGACAAGTGGAAAAATATGTGTCAAGTGCACAAGTGTTTAACGACACTTGTACTAACACTTGTCATGTTTTCACCCTTTGCCTTCTACTATATATTTCTTTTTTGTGCTTCTGCAATAAATACAACAAAAATGAAAAGCTAAAAGTAGCAAATGTTCATTTTCTATTTGCTTCTGCTCGTTCCTTCTCTCTCTTTTCTATGTTGTTTATTTTTATGATTTCTCCTTATTAACTTGCTGATGTTTTGTTAGTATCACAACAATAATAAAACTATTTATTTAGCAAAATAGTAGTACTGAAAAGAAGTTAAATATTTTTATTATAATATTTTTAAGTAGTACACAATTAATACTTGAGTAGTGCTGAACACTGTCCTAGGAAACTGTTTTAGCAGTGTGAAATATTTCTGTGAAATTAAACCAGTTTTCTCTAATTGAATAGAGGATACAATAATCAACAAATTAATTAACATCGACAAGTCATGAAAGAAGAATCATAAAAATAAATAACAAAAAAAAAAGAGAGAAAAAATGAGCAAAGGTAAATAGAGGATGAGCATTTGCTACTTTTAGCTTTTCATTTTTTTTTTATGTGTATATAGCTGAAGCACAAAAGGAAAATATACAGTAGAAGACAAAGAGTAAAAACATGAAAAATATTAGTGAAAGTGTAATTAAACATTTGTGCACTTGACACATTTTCCCACTTGTCATCAAAGCTTCTTAGTAACATATTTTAAAGATTTCTTAAACACACTTCAAAAATAAATCTTTTGAAATAAATCATTTTACTTACAATTTTCCACATATTTCAAAAGAATTTATACATAAAAAGAATATACTTTGATGGATTTGCATGGACAAAATGTAATAGATTTGGTGTCTTTTGGACTATCCAAACTTAGATCGATAAAATTTAACTTACATAATTATGGTGAAATATAATATTTTTATGAATCGATAATTCTTATTGTAAGACAGAGATTTTATCAATCACATTTTGACTTCAGTAATTTTGATGTTCAATGCGATTTTGCGCCAGTAGGCCATGCATGTATATGATTATTTAAGATAGCTCTAGAGACTAGGCCAAAGTCTCATAAGAGCGGTCACACTCTACTTCTTATATAGGTGATTTCATGAAGCGTATATTGCTTTAAATACATCATCCTTAATTAAGGACTATGAATTCATTAAGAGTTAATAACTCATCCTTCATAATTAGTAGTAGTTCAAGCACTCTCAGTTAGTGTACAGTGTCAATATTGACTTGTTATTACTCATATGAACCTACTTCAGGGGATCTCCAATCATATAGGCTGGGTTACCATCTTTATTGACAATCACATTGTCCTTAAGCCCATCTTTTTTGAGGTTTGAAAAATTAATTTTCTTCCCACGAGTTTAGTCAGTGAATTGGCCGAATTCAACTCTGACTTCACATAATCAATTGCAATTATTTCATCTCTCAACACTTGCTTAACAACATCATGCCTCAATTGTGGTTTGACAATCACAGTGTATAAATACAGGAGACAACTCATCCTTTATTAAAGGAATATTTTCTAAGAAATTTCTTAGACACTAAACCTCAGAATCAGCCAGCTCCAGAGCTACAAACTCTGACTCCATAGTCGATCTATCTATGATGGTCTGTTTAGCTGAATTCCAGGATATTGCACCATCGCCTAAGGTAAACACATATTCACTAGTGGATTTCGTCTCATCTGAATCAGAGATCCAGGTTGCATCACAATACCCTTCTAATGTAAAAGGAAATTTTCTATACATGATACAATATCCTTTCAAATATTTCATCAGTCTAATTAATGCAGACTAATGTTTTTATTGGGATTTTGAGTATATCTACTCAGTCTACACACAACATATTCTATATCAGGTCTTGTAAAATTCACTAAATGGATCAGACTTTCAATAACCTGAGCATATTTAGACTGAGCAACTGGATCAACTTTATTTTTTTTCAATTGAGAGTTAGCATCATAAGGAGTGGTTAGAGGTACCATCTCAAAAAATTCAAATTTTTTAAGAAGTCTTTGTACATAATGTTCTTATGATAACATTATATCATCTTCACTCCTTATAACTTTAACTCCAAAATCATATTTACTTCACCCAGATCTTTCATATCAAAATTAGTAGACAAAAATAATTTGGTACTTTTCACAATATTTAAACTTGTACCAAATATAATTATGTCATCAACATATAAGCATATTATCACATAATTATTGTCTATCATTTTAGTATGAACATATTTATTCACTTCAACAGAAAAAAAATTGTCACTCGGTAAGACTTGATCTAATTTTTCTTGTCACGTTTTAAAACAAGAAATTTATATGCAATACTATGATCAGTATTTCCAATAAACATCCAATCAACAGTTTTAGAACCTATTTTTCTCTTCTTAAGTTCAGGCAAAAAAACTTTAGCAAGGAACCCCCACACTTCTAAATATTTCACATTTATCAAAATTATTTAAGTCTAAAATAGGTAGGATTTGATAGAGACACGACAATCATTTTAAGGAATTCGAGCAATATAGGAACGGATAAAACGACATTACGTACAAGCAATGAAGTAAATCTTATTTTTTTGGCAATTTTCAGCAGTGATGGAATCGAAATCGAAATCGAAAACCGAATAGCGGCACTCATCAGCAAGCAAAGAGTTAGTGAAATCCTCATAGTTTTCTTCAGGACTTCCAAGTTTCTCCGCAACAACTTCTTGGCCATCAATCTTGAATACTATGAATCTGTAGTTCCTCTATGATTTTAATTCCAAGAACTTCAACTTGCACTCATCTACCACTGTCATTCCAGAGGCAACATTTGCCTGCATCCCAACAAAATAACATGAAGATCAATGGCCTAAATTGAAGGGGGGGAGGGGGGAGGGGGGGGGGGGAATGTGGAACAAGAAGAGTGATATATAAGGTTATTTTTTAAAAATGTATTTATAATAAGTATAGATGATGAACCTTTGGTGAAAATCTTGCCACCGCACTTGACACTCGAGCGAGAGAAATGCCAAATGGGAAGAACAAAGATTGGTCTATTTCCTCTCCCTTTTCCATTTTAATCAAAGTATTTTCTTTATTCTTTCGATCCTATATAACAATATTTTGTCATAACAGTCAAGTTTCTTTTTTTTGGAACCAGCCCTTCGTATTATATTACATTATATATATGTTATATGTCACGCCCCAATTCTATACCCTGGACGTGGCCGACACTCGAGAATCATTGCTGGTCCCCAAGCGAATCCTTGGCCTGACTGACTACTTAGCGGAAGACTTACTCAAGAGATAAAAGGCTTAAAAATAGAATTTTTGAACATTTAAAATCAAGGTAAATACTCAACTCAAACTGTCCGTAAAATACTCAATAACATAAGTATAATAGTTTGCAAAAACATCTCAAAAAAAAGTACATACTAAAAGACTTCTCAACTCTATCTATCTATGAAGCTTCTAATGTTTAAGATAGGTGTTGGGACAAGACCCACGACGCCTCAAAATAACCAAACTGAAAGTAAATGTGAAGTCCTTAGGAATGCAAGGAGGCTCACCAAAACTATCTGGAGTGTAGAGTGATCTCAACGGAACACCTGTTGATGACCCTGAACACTTGTATCTGCATCATAAAAAGATGCTGGTCGAATGACATCAGTACATTTGAATGTACGAGTATGTAATATAGCCGAAACGAAATAACTAAATGAAAGGACTGCAATAGATATAGCATGAACTCAACTGAATGTAAAGAATTAAAGGAATGAAATCATTTAACTTTACAAAAATACTTACTCATCTCTAAACTCAACATAATAAATGTTATATGAAAAATACACCTTAACTCTATTAGGAGATTCTCTAATCGAAAACCATCACTATGAGCTACGTGATGATACAACGTCTTGTCCACGCTGCCAGAACTGTCATATATCGTGCCGGGATATAGGACATCTCGACTAAGTGGATCCACTAAGCTATAAGGATTCATCTAAAAAATAAGATCATGTACCCATGTTGACAAGACATGGTTTATGGGGGCTGTGAGTTGTCTGAACTATCCCCCATATCGGTGCTCAATAGTACTCCCAATAATGTATACTCTTGCTCAAATGTATAAAAACATACTCTTTCTCTGGTTTGAGGTAATTGCTCAAACTATCCTCTTAAAAGAGGTAACTACTCATAAATATCTCTTATACTCATTGCTCATTTAGAAAATAAGGTTTTTCTGTGCTCAATGTAAAAATACATTTTGATTTGAGATAATTACTCAAAAGGGGCCTCTTTAAGAGTTAACTGTCCTGGACGTAATCTTTTTGAAAACTCTTTTAACTTTTCTCAAAAAAAGTCTACTCTTTTTCTTCATGTAAAAATGAAACATTTTGGGAAATACTTAGTTCCCTTATACTTTTTCTCAAACTGCTCTTTAATTCCTCAAAACTCTGTTTAAACAATAATGTTCTGTTTAAAAGATTCTCAATAAGAATTTAATGAATACTCAAGAATAGGGTTCATCCTGAAAAATAGACATGAACAATCATCTCAATAATTGCAATACACAATGTACGATAGTTCAGTGATTAGAAATAGGAATTTAATACTCTGCAACTCAAGAACTTAGAACTCAATATCAACTTATCTTAAGAATTCTCAAATCTAAGGATAGAACCATAAATTACTATTTTACTGATTTTAAGGTAGATGTAGGGCGTGAGGACAAACTAGTTCAACACTATGATAGCCTTACATACTTGGGAAGAACAAAGTTCTTGGCATAATAGGCGAAGCTTGAAGAATGCTCGAAACCCTAGATTTTCTCCTCTTGGAACCTTGCTCTAATGTCTTGAAGTGTTAATGAACATAAAAAATTGATAAACACTTTCTAAGCCCTTAATTAGGTGTAAAACATTATGGTTTAGGTTTAGAATAGGGGTTAAAATGACGTAGTTTAAGTACCAAACGCATATGGGAAAGACCAAAACGACCCCAGCTTAAAACACTGATGAAGTGCCTTAAAAGGAAGGCTTCGCGGACCGTTTAAGTCTTCAGGGCCCGTGAAGCACTTCAAGGGCCGTATAGCCGGCCGTGAAGCTTCACCTGCGCGATAGGGCTTCACCAAAACGAGCATAATTTTTTACTCTGACCTCGAAATGAGGAAAACTTGGTGGCGTTGAAAAGAGGATTCAAAGACCTTTAATTTGATAGGTGATGGGCCACCTAATTCATTATGTGCTGAGAGATATGGTCATTTCAAGTTGACCCAAGTAAAATCTTATATTGAAACTCAATCAGTAAGAAAACTTTCAACTCAACTTAGTGCTAGGGGATTCTAGTGACCTTAATTCATATCCAAAATCATTCCCACACTAAAGAATTGACCTTAACGCCTAAGAACAATTAAAAATCACTCGGTACGACCTTATACACAAATGAAGAATGGTTCGAGTCTTAACTTAGAAATTTTTAAGGTGTTACAATCTCTCCCCCTTGGGATCATTCATCCTCTACTAAGAATGGAAGGGAAATGAATTACTCTTACTATATTTTTGACTTTTGAACTTGTCTACCAACATAGGCAGAAGTGATTCATACTGAGAGTTTTGAAACTGGACTCTAGCATGCTTAACACGAAGCTCACCTAAGATTTCAAGATTACAGACCATGGCATGAAACAAGGGTACCCAGACACGAAGTAAGAATATGACTACTGTACCTTAAGTGATATGACTAGTAGCTTTTAAGCTTAGCAACACTTCTCAGCTATGCTCTCCTTTCTGATTACTACACTTTATTAGTTGCAACTCCTAGCTCTCACTAGAGTATATGACTACTCTTACCAAGGTCTAAGTTAAACTGTCTGCTCTTACTGTGTCCAAGCCTAATCTCTAAATCACAAGATGCTAAACATGAGATGTTTATACTAATCTAAACCACAAGATTCAGGTTTTATGCCTCTATAGAAAATCTCATTTCAAGAATACTACTCACTACTACTACATTCAACCTAACTTCGAGTCCTAGTCAAGAAGCATTTAATGCATCATGTATTCATCTACATGTAATAGTACCACATTCAAGCCTAGTACTATAGCCAATCCATGGGCTCCTACAAACCAATCCTTCTAAGAATTCCTCCTTCTCAAGTCATCTCTATCAATTGAAATTTCACGCATTACTATCAGGAACTAACTAACTACTCTCACCTAACTATTACTCATAGTAAAACTTCATTCATCCTTCCTCCACTTTTATAACCTTAGATGGAATAAGCACACTACTGCTACCAACATAAGAAACATCAACCTTCTCCTTCTATCATCACTCAACTACTATAATCAACATCACTCTCTAACTAAAAAGGACCATTGAAAGAGCTTTAGGGCGAAAGATCACAAGCACGATTCATTCGAGAATTCTGATATAAGAATATGCATGACATAATATTATGTTGCTAGTCATTGAGAATAAATCATGAATTCGCGAGACGGAACATACTATGAGACATGAGTTCTTATATGAATAGATTCATATCATAAGGCTGATATTCATAACTTTATAGAGTAAGATTAAGATCAATGGGCTAAAGTCTTTTCCCCTCATTCTGAAAACTGAGCATAGATGTGAATCTCTCTAAAGTGTATGAGCATAGGTTATGGACACAATTATGATATTAGAAACATCAATAAGATATTTGAATGACTGAACTTTGAGGAATACACAAGATTATGAATGGATCGATATATCACTTTAACTCTTTCTGAACACGTCAATGTCTGATTCTTAACACTTGACTTGATTTCTCATTTTATCATCTTCCCCTTAGGTTTGAAGCTGACACTTTAAAGCTATGGCTCTATTCCATCATCTCTACACTAGTCTACATTCGCTTTACTCTAATACTCGAGAAAGGCTTATCTCATGGCTTTTGAACCCTCCATGTGAAGGTACTTGGGTTCCTTCTAAGAGCTCTTTGTAAGATGCTCCTCTTAATTAACCTCTTCCCATTGGCTTATAAGGCCGCTTTATCTAACTCTTAAGGGAAAAAATATAATGCTTACATCAGCCTATTCCATAATGACAGGTCAAATATACTATCTAGGCACACATGAAAAATCATTAACTTAATTGGAACCTTGTCTGACTACATACAATCTCACATACACCTCTTAATGCTCTTGTTAATCAAATGACTTAGCCACGCTCCCTTGCTCTCATCTAAGAGTCATAATACCACACTTGTACCACTCACACTTATCAAAAGTAACACCTTAATTTCTCACCTAATTTATGTCAAACCTAGTAGATCAGATCTCGAACTAACATCATCACCCTCATATTGACATCCTTGTGATCACGACACTAATCTCAAATTTAAGCTTAGCGTCTATTACTAAACATAGATATCAATATAATTGCTCGCTTACTATACTAACTTTCAACTACTAGATAAACTTAAGAAACACTTACCCACTAAGATCTCATGACAAGTAGTCAATCTTTATCTCTCAGTCTACCTATTTACAGATTACTACCACACTTCCATTTCACAACTTAAGTACTACTTACTCATTCACTATACATCATTGCCTAATTAGTTCTATAACCCTCTGAATATCATGGGGTTCTTCTTTTAAAAAAATTATAGGCCTAGCTTAAATCTATCGCATCACGAATACTCTGCTCTTTTATTCAACACTTATACTTTGACGATACTAATGGATTAACACCTCATTATAAACTTCTATCTTGTTAAAGTATACTCTAACTCATCCATACTAGTAACTCTTACCCTACCTTCTATCATGAAATCTATACAAACTCATCGCTTCTTAGTCTTACCCATAAGGAAAAACTCCTCATTAATAGCTTACTGGGTGCACAACTGCAACAACGTAATTTACGTCATCACTATCTCTCTTTCTTAGATTAATATACCTCTTCATGCATTCTTCTAACTCTGGGCACTTCAACTACTATTGGCTCATAACATCATAACTTATACTATCTTTTCGGGTGAAAATACTACCCAAGTTCTAAAATACACTTCCTCATAAGGGTCTCAACTGAAACAAGGTTTAGAGAAGATAGTCTAGGAGTACATTTCGCTTTTAGCTCGAACGCACGATTCATATGAATAAGAGTGCATTCTTTCGAATCTCAACACTTAAGCTCACTCACGGGCTTCTCTCAAGACCCTCTGAGTCTCATGACTTTCTGAAGATTTTTACTGAGAGCAACTCATCAATAAGGATCTGGTCTTTGCTTTTCAATTACCTTGAGTATGAGGGGTAGTAGAATGGATCTGAGAAATGCACGACTTTGAATAAGTTTTTTATGACACGGTTCTATTGCACGATTTTGTCACGACCCAAGCCTAGGGCCTAGATGTGACCGGCGAATGGGGAACCCGAAGGAACCCCAAACAAGCCTCATAGCGTATCATTACACATCCTTGGTCGCGGAAGCAATTAAATGACCATAAACGATAAGCATAATCAAGGGGGAAATCGGGACTAAGGGAGCAACAAAAAAAAATGATACATAAATACCATAGATGAGTCAAGCTCAAGCATAATACACAACTTGTCCAACACCACCTCTAAACATGAGTACTTAGCGGGGGCCAAGACAAACTACCGGGCTCACCCTCATAGTCAAAACATAACTAGAAAGGAAAAGTTTTATACATAGCAAAAGATCATGAGCAACGTCCCCGAAATGGAGGACTCACCAATAACCACTATAGAAAATCGTACTAGCCACGCGGAGGAGGATGGTCAAGCGGTGCTCCGGTCCCTACATGGTGACATCATGTAGGCATAGAGTATGCGTTAGTACATTTGAATGTACTAAGTATATGGGATGCAATGCAATGCTACATTAGATGGACATCATAGGAAAATGCGTAATCATACCCGATAAATAGCATATTAATGAAATGATATGTATAATGATGCTTACATAAAAATCATATTTAGTGGGACGTAGTACATGTGTGGCGAGTGACCATCAATATAGTATTTCCAAGGCCTACCACCCCCTTGGAGAGACGAAAGAGGTACAAACCCCTCAATATGGTTACACGGGCCTACCACCCCCGAGCTAGGGACCAAGGTACAAACCCCTCGATATGGTTATACGGGCCTACTACCCCCCGTACTAGGCAACCAAGGTACCAACCCCTCGATACGGTTATACGGGCCTACTACCCCCCGTACTAGGCAACCAAGGTACCAACCCCTCGATACGGTTATACGGGCCTACTACCCCCCGTACTAGGCTTGGTCGACTCACAACACTTATATAGAGAAAATCGTATACATGTGTCCATTTCATCATCATTTCAGTAATTACATAACCATCCGACTCATAGGACGTACCTTGGACCTTCCCTTTCCTAAGAATTCTATAAATGGGCATTTTATCAAACACAAGGTGGGCAATTGTTCATGTAAATGAAATCATGTATTTCAAGAATACTAAGTCCAACCAATTTCAAAATCCATATAAATCAGCCCACCAACAACATACATATATATATCAACCTTCATAATTTGATCATGGAAGCATGTAAACCATAAACATCACATAATAATTCCATTTCATGATAATATGCAAAATGGACCATAATAGGGTGTGTAGTAGTAATTCCATAATTCAAGAGTTCATAAATAATCATAAGGACCCATAAACTTGAAGTAGAAATAGAGGATAAATGGTTGGACTTGTGGAAAGGAAGGTTTCCACAATCAAACCCACATACCTCAACTTTGGAGAATCCTTGATGAAGATTGGAATGGAGAATCGAAGCTTGAGATTGAGTCTTGAATCCGGAATTAGAGCTTGAGATGTTTGAATTTGGTTGAAGATCTTGGTGGAATTTTTGGAGAGGGCTTAGAGAGTGTTTTTGGAGTTAAGAAAAATGACTAAGTATGGGACATATCCCCTTTTTATAAAAAACGTCCCCAACCCGCCTAAAAAAAAAGCTCACTGGAAATTGCAAATCTGCACAGACAGGTTTTACGAAAATGGTCATAACTCCCTCATCCTAACTCAGACTAAGGTGAAACCAAGTGCGTTGGAAAGCTAACTCAAAGAGCTTTAATTTGATAGTTTGCAGCCCTTCCAGTTCCTTGTGTGCTAAGAGATATGCCCCTTTAAAGTTGACCCTCCAAATCGAAATTTTTGCGATTTTTGAATTTTTATACGGTTGCTCTAAAATTCGGGTTAGACCCATTTCCCACTCAATTTTACCCCACAAATAAGAATATGAAGTCGAATTTCCGAAATCATGCACGGATTTTGAGATATATGGAAATTACAATTATAGGTGTTTCCGAAGCACATTTTCGAGCATTTTTGGGGTCGTTTCAGATTTAGAGTAAGAAAGAAGGAAAACTTTTCTTAAATGTCTATAGTCCCTCATTTGTAGAAGTGGGGCCCTCACAACCATAAAGAAGATCCTACTGACACGACATCATAGAAACCCTAGGACACTTGAACGATGTGCTCCGATACAAAGTTTGTTACACTCCGAGCCTACACTTTGGACCTGGCCGGCACTCGAGAACCATTGCTGGTCCCCAAGCGAACCCTTGGCCTGATTGACTACTTAGCGGAAGATTTACTCAAGTGATAAAAGGCTTAAAAATAGAATTTTTAAACTTTTAAACTCAAGGTAAATACTCAACTCAAACTGTCTGTAAAATACTCAATAACATAAGTATAATAGTTTGCAAAAAATTCTCAAGGAAAAGTACAAACTAAAAGACTCCTCAACTCTATCTATCTATGAAGCCTCTAATGTTTAAGATAGGTGTTGGGACAAGACCCACGACGCCTCAAAACAACTAAACTAAAAGTAAGTGTTAAGTCCTCCGGAATGCAAAGAGGCTCACCAAAACTATCTGGAGTGTAGAGTGATCTCAACGGAACGTTTGTTGATGACCCTGAACACCTATATATGCATCATAAGAAGATGCAGGTCGAATAACATCAATAAATTTGAATGAACGAGTATGTAATATAGCCGAAGCAAAATAAATGAATGAAAGGACTGCAATAAATATAACATAAACTCAACTGAATGTAACGAATTAAAGGAATGAAATCATTTAACTTTACAAAAATACTTACTCATCTCTAAACTCAACATAATAAGTGTTATATGAAAAATACACTTTAACTCTATTGGAAGATTCTCTAACCGACAACCATCACTATGAGTTATGTGATGATACAATGTCTTGTCCACGCTGCCAGAACTGTCCTATATCGTGCCGGGATATAGGACACCTCAACTAAGTGGATCCACTAAGCTATAAGGATTCATCTAAAAAATATGATCATGTACCCATGTTGACAAGACATGGTTTATGGGGGCTGTCAGTTGTCTGAACTATCCCCCATATTGGTGCTCAATAGTACTCCCAATAATGTATACTCTTGCTCAAATGTATAAAAATATACTCTTTCTCTAGTTTGAGGTAATTGCTCAAACTATCCTCTTAAAAGAGGTAACTACTCTGAAATATCTCTGAAACTCATTGCTCATTTAGAAAACAAGGTTTCTCTGCGCTCAATGTAAAAATACATTCTAGGTTGAGATAATTATTCAAAAGGGGCCTCTTTAAGAGGTAATTGCTATGTACTTCTGAAAACTCTTTTAACTTTTTTCAAAAAACAGTCTACCCTTTTTCTCAAATTGATCTTTACTTCCTCAAAATTTAGTTTAACCAATAATGTTTTGTTCAAAAGATTCTCAATAAGAATTCAATGAATACTTAAGAATAGAGTTCATGCTGAAAAATAGTCATGAACAATCAACTCAATAATCGCAATACATAATGTACGACAGTTCAATGATTAGAAAAAGGAATTTAATACTCAACAACTCAAGAACTTAGAACTCAATATCAACTTATCTCAAGAATACTCAAATCTAAGGATAGAACCCTAGATTACTATTTTACTGATTTGCAAGTAGATATAGGGTGTGAGGACGAACTAGTCCAACACTATGATAGCCTTACATACCTGGGATGAACAAAGTTCTTGGCAAATCGACGAAACTCGAAGAACGCTCGAAACCCTAGATTTTCTCCTCTTGGAACCTTGCTCTAATGTCTTGAAGTGTTAATGAACATAAAAAAATTGATTAACACTTTCTAAACCCTTAATTAGGTGTAAAATATCATGATTTAGGCTTAGAATAGAGGTTAAAACGACGTAGTTTAAGTACCAAACGCATATGGAAAAGACCAAAACCACCCCAGCTTAAAAGACTGATGAATTGCGTTAAAAGCGAGGCTTCAAGGACTGGTTAAGGCTTCACGGCCCGTGAAGCACTTCAAGGGCAGTATAGCCGGTTTTGAAACTTCCCCTACCCGACAGGGCTTCACTAAAATAAGCATAACGTTTTTCTCCGAACTAGAACTGAGGAAAACTTGGTAGCGTTGGAAAGAGGATTCAAAAACCTTTAATTTGATAGGTGATAGGCCACCTAATTCATTATGTGCTGAGAGATATGGTCATTTGAAGTTGACCCAAGTAAAATCTCATATTGAAACTCAATCGGTAAGAAAGCTTTCAACTCAACTTTGTGCTAGGGGATTCTAGTGACCTTAAGTCATATCCAAAATAATTTCTACACTAAAGAATTAACCTTAACTTCTAAGAACAATTAAAAATCACTCCTAAGAACAGTTAAAAATCACTCGGTACGACCTTATACACAAATGAAGAATGGTTCAAGTCTTCACTTAGAAATTTTTGGGGTGTTACGTTATAACATCTTGCTATAGCACCAAAAAGGATATTCATACAAACAATGTTATTTTAGAGATGTTTGGCTATACAAAAATCAAAACAACAGTTTGGGACAACCAAAAGAAGATGATGTCTTGCCATGAGGAAGAAAAATTAAGAATCTCTATAGATTGGATAGAAAAAAGATTTTTAAAAATAAAATAAAATAGAGAGGATAGAGCTAGAGAGATCCTTGAATTGTTAGGATTGGAGACCTTAGAAACTTTTATAGAACTAAGAGAGGATTGTGGTGGATTAAAGAATTTTATGGGACTAAATAAAGGTCAAGAATTTCTTCTTCTTTTTTTTTTAATTAAAGACCCAATGGGTCATTTATTGAAAAGAAAGAAACAGCACACACTAATGAGTCAACCCACAGAGCTGATTCCCAAAATGAACAACAGCAACAAAAATAAAAGAAAAAGAACCCAATGTCTGGTATTTGTATTGGAGCTCGACTATTTTGAATTCGCGCTGCGTAAGGCCCCATTTCAAGGAAAATGCTCCCTATCAAGGATTTTTTCATACCGTGTGGCTCGAATCCGAGACTTCTGGTTAACAGAGGAACCGCCACATCCACTATACCACATCCTCTAGCGGTTAAAAAGGCTAATCATCATGTCCTCGACCACATACCAATCTGGAAAATCTTTTCCTATTTTCTCATGTTTGGTTGACTTAAATCTTTTGGAACATATTTTCTAAATCAATTTATTTTCCTCAAATTTAAGGAAAATGACTTCCCTTCGAAAATTAAGGAAAACATTTTCCAAAATTCTCCTACAACCTCAAATTACAATTTTTTTACCCCACCCCGTACCTCGACACTCCCCATTCAAAAATAAAAATAAAAATTTTAAAAACTTCTTTTTAGAAAAATCAATTTATTTTACCCCTACCCCCCAAACCAACCCCTCCCCCAACCAAAAAAAATTAACAATATAAATTATTTTTTTTGAAAAATAATTCAAATTTTAAAATTTTTTATTTTTTTTATCCCATCCAGCCCCTGACTACCTCTACCCCCTACAAAAAAAAATTATTTTAAAAAAAAAAAATCATTTTCTTTAATCCACACCTACCACAACCTCCTACCAACCCCCCTACCGCCCCCACCCATCTAAAAAAATATTTTCAATATTAAAATTTTCCTTTTTACTTCACCCCAACACCCCCCCCACCCCCACTCCCCCCCCCCCCCCCCGCAAAAACAAAAATTAAAATTATTTTTGTAAAATATTTTCAAGTTTTAAGAATTTTATTTTATACCTCATCCTACCCCGACCCCCTACTCCAACCCCTTAACACCACCCCCACCCCCCACAAAAAAAATTAAAAATTTATTTTTGAAAATTATTTTCAAATTTTTAAATTTTCATTTTTTTACTCCACCCTATCCCCCCCCCCCCCCCCCCCCCCCCCAAACACACACACAAAAGAAATTTTTATTTTTATTTTTTTTTAAAAAAAAAATCTCAGTTTGAAAGTTAGGTCCCGAGTCGGGTGTGGTTGGATTCCGGTTTAGAAGTTGGGGTCAAAATTCTGATTTGAAAGTCGAATCTTGGGTCTCGCATCAATTGTTGGTTGTCGGAGTCAGAACCTGATTTGGAAGTTGGGTCTCAATTCGAGTGTCGAAGTAGAAATTCGGATTGATCAATTGTGTTCAAGTTCAGGCATCGGGGTCAGGTCCTGGGTCGGATATCCGATCCTAATTTGAATGTCGGATATCAGGTAGAAAGTCTGGGTCAGATCTCAAGGTCGAATTTCAGATCGGTTGTTGGGGTTATGTCCTAGTTTGTGTATCGGGGTCACGTCCTAGATCGATTATCGAGGTTGGTTCCCGAATTAGAAATTATTTTCCTAAAATGTATTTTCTACTCTCTAGTAAAAAAATAAAAGATATTTTCTTTAAAATATTTTTCATGCACAAACCAAACACTGAAAAATATTTCACTCACCAACCAAACATGAGAAAATAAATCAGAAATCCACTTGTTTTCGAGGAAAACATTTTCCATGAAAATCATTTTCCTTCGTACCAAACACACCCTGAAATCAGAAAGCTATAATTTTAAATGAATCCGTTATGAGAAATTTGAGAAATAACTAACATTAGGCTAAAATTAGGCCTTCTTAGCTAATTACAATTCATAGTGTTATTCTTTTCTTGAATTGGTTGCTTGTCCTCTATGATCTCTCTGCCCCTACTATCATTTTTGTATTTGCTTCTTCTTTGCATCCAATCTTATTGTTTCCGAAAAATCTACTAACATTATTAGGTAAAGCAATTAGAAAAAAGAACTCATATGTACATAACATCGTTGTATATGTTAAATTCCCCGCATATAAATTCCTCAAAATCACAAGCAGATGGTTGAAACGTATTGTTGATGCCGCGATTTATGTCATTCCCATAGGTAATAACTTCATTCATCGCTAGTACTGGAATTGGAACATTGAATCGTTTCATCCAATGTTATTCTTAGAAAGATCTTGATTGCTTGTGTTCACCTTGAAATCCTGACAGTTAAACTGATCTAATGAGAGCCATTCGGAAAATAATGCTTTGGGTAAATTGCTTTGGCAATTTTCTCTTGCAAATTCGTTATTAGCAGATACAGATTGATCTGTATTGGCTAATAATGAACTTTCTATGTGTTCAAATAGGTCCAGATTACTTGAATTTTGAGAAGCCAATTTCATGGAAGAAGGTGAAGATTCTCCATTTTCACTTATATGTGTTCTAGCATGCCTTCTTCATTTTCATTCATTTTGGGCACTCTCTTCTTTAGAGAAGAGTGCCAATGGTTCTTTATCTCATTATCAGTTCTTTCAGGTAAATATTGTGCTATTTGAGACCACTTGTGCATATATTAATAAAATTAGCAAATGAAAATATGATCTATACAAGCGACATAAGTTTGAGCGTGTTAATGACTCGCTCATTTTGTCATTTATTAACTTTGCTTATCTTGATCTATTTAAATTTAGTTCATCTAAAAATTGAATTGATTTGGGCTAAGTATGTAACCTAAGTTGACCAGTGAGAAAATATAATTTTTTTAATTTTATTTAATATGTTATATATAACTATGATAAAAGAAGGAAATTGTTTCTTAATTTTATATGGTAGTTAAACAAATTAAATAAATTAAAACTTGATAAATTGCGCTAGTTGAGTTATTTTAACCAAATCTTTCTCACCTCAACTAACTTTTTGAATAGTTATACGATTGCTCATTTATTAATTCAATTCATTTTAACCAATCAAATTTAATTGAACCACCCATTTGGAAAGAAAGAATCTTGACATAGTCTGATATCTTATGAATTCCAATAAAAGGAAAGGGATAATTAAGATATATAAATCATTGTCCAATTATATTAATTAACTTGTCCCAAAAATTTTACAACTCTCTCACTATTTGAAAAAAGTCAACTTTGAAGTGTTTGTCTATTGCAGCCAATTGGATGGACTATTATAAAGTCAACTTACAAAAACCATTAACAATTAATTATTTTATGACTCGAATTTGTAATCTATAGATTATATGGAGATTTTATGATATATTTATTGAACTAAAAGAGGACTTATAAATTCTTACTTGTTGCCTAACATGCCATGAAGGGTCAGGATTGTCTCTTCCTCATCAGTGCTAAATGTCCCTCTCTTTAAGCCTGGCCTTAAATAATTAATCCACCTCAATCTACAACTTTTTCCAGTCCTTTGCAACCCTAATTAAAATTTTAAAAAATATTAGAAGCGGATTCAGGTTTTCAAGTTAATGTAAATTAAAAATTGAGTTCATAATTAATTATTTATAATTTTTTAAATATATATATAAGGTATGAACAAAAGTTGTTGAGTTTCCAGGAATCATACCTTAAAGGGCTAGATTCGCACCCGATAGGAATACAAAAAATGCATGTCAACTATATAATTTAAATGCCTTAATTGATTAATAATATTTTTTTCTATATTTATATTGAGTTGAATTTCTCCTCATAACAGAAATTCTATTATTTGTTGACTTCTGTTGCAATCCTATTTGTTCCTATAGATGTACCTTTGTCATAAGCAAAAGTTCTTCTGTTTTAAATTTATTTTTTCCTTTTCAATAATTTTAATAAAATAAATATATGACACTCGATCTTTTTGGTTTACTTTTTATTTTCACTCTTTATTTTATGTTTTTATGATCACAAAAATAGCATGACATATGTTTAAATTTAAAAATTAAAACTAGAAATTTTTAAAGTCTTTCTTTAATTTTTTTTTCCTTGAACTTCTCAGCTCAAACACCATCACCTAAAATGAAACGTATGAGTAGGAAGTAAGTGATGTATTATATTAGGATAGTTGTCTTACCTAGCTTGAATGAAATCATTTGTGAAATAAATTAAGCATAAAAAATAGCCAAAGGAGGCAACTAATGGTATGCTAATTTTATTAGTACTAAGGATGTCATCTACAAATAATTTTGTATATCTTGGTAATAAGTGAAGTAATAGATGTAGAAAAGTTTTTAGGATGGAAAAATATTAGCTCAAGAGTAAAGAGTTGTTCATGTCTATAAAATGAGTCCAATCTCCCTTCCCACAATCGACATGGGACTTAACACCCTGCACGCTCAGTACTGAACATTCGGAGAGTGAACAATTTTAAAATGGGGTTGAATATCGAATAAACAATTTTTGAATTACTCCATCCGTTTATTTTTACTTGTTAATGTTTGACTTGACACATCCCTCAAAAAGTAATTAATAAAATAATAAATTTACTATATCACCTTTTGAGTATAGTAAATTCAAGATTTTGTGAAATGACTATAGTTAATATAAGGATGAACTAGGAACTAAGTGATAATGATCTCTTGATTTTTCAGAAACTAGACAAAGTAATAAAAATAAATATCTATTTTTAATATAACAGACGAGAAATAGTAATAGTAATTAGCTAACCAGCATTGATTGGCATAGATGCCCAACAACCATGACCATGTTTGAGGATGTAGTCTTTGAGTTTTTGGTCTTCATATGGAGACCATAATCCCCTCTTATGCTTTTGCTTTGGATTTGGTTTGTCTATTTGCTTGCATCCCATTATTTTCAAATAAATGAAAACTGAAGAGAATATTAATATATGTTTTAGAAACTTGTAAGGAAAAAAAAACATGAGTTTTCTATGGCCTTGTGAGGGAAAAGAAGAATTGATGGTGAGGATTTAAAGGGAGGATTAGTTGAGACTAAGTACTCATTTTTATAAACAAACCAAACAAAAAACAAAGTTAAAAAGTGACTATTTGTCCCTGCAGAATGAAAGTGATAAAAAGGTGAAATGAAATTAAAAAATTCTCCTCTTTTTTTTTTTTAATTTCAAATAATGAAATTCAAAATAACATTTGATTATAGTCAATATATACCAACTGAACTGAATTTTTTAAATGATTTTGAAGATGAGTTTTAAATCTGAAAAAGTGATATTGATAAAAGAAAAATCAAGTGAATTTTTCTTTGATCACTCACAAAACTTCTACTCTTTCCATTTCAATTTACGTAATGTATTTTGACTTGACACTTTGCTTATCTCTGCTTCTCTTCGTACCGACTAAAAAAGAAAATGTGTTATATAAATTAAGACAAACAAATATCTATTTTCAGGTTAAATACATATTCCAACATATATTTCATTTCAAGTGAATTAATTATAAATATATTTTTATATCAAGAGTGTACGAGTACATATGTAGATCTTAGGGTGTGTTTTGCACGGTTAAAAAAAATCATGTTTAATTCATCAAAAAAGTTGGAATCATTTTTGTTTCAATAGCATAGAAGTTAATTCCTTAAAAATAAGAAAAATAATTTTTCTAATGGAAAAAAAATAAGTTTCATAAATAACACATTATACTTATTGTTTTCCGCTGACTCTCCAACACACCCCAACCCACCCGGCCCCTATCGCCATCACCCCCACATGCTACCCCTAGGCCAATGGCTTAGCTAGGGGTGCCCAAGGAGGTTCACTTTATATATAAGATCAAAATTAAGTTTTATCCATGTATAATAGATATGGAATCTTCTTAAATTTTTCATATGAATAACTTTTTATTTTCTGAACATCTTTTTGATAAAAATTCTAATTCGGTCACTATCTATATTCTATCACTATAATGTTTAACTAGATTATATAACAATATTTTTGATAAAATATTTTTTACTCACTGATCGAACATAAGAAAATCACTTATATATTCCCTCTTTTCCTCTACCTTTCCTTCAAGTAAAAGAATCCCCATGTTGAATAAATCTTAACCTAATCATATCTTAAACGTTCCTAAGTTGAATAAATAAATAAAAATAATTTGTCAATTACTATTTTCAGCACCCCTCTTTTTCTCTTCTAGAAAACAATACAGAAAAAGAAACATATTTTCTTTTCCCTTCAGTATGATCAAGTCCTTTATTTGACTGGTTCTAAATAACATTAAACGTGTTTTTGGTACGATGAAAAATATTATTTTTTTTGAAAAATTTCTTTTTGAAAAATAAGTAATGTTTTAATTTACTTTTTGATGTTTGGCAAGTAAACAGAAACTATAATGTTTCAAATGAAGCAGTTTTCTTATTATTAGGAAAAAATAAAATTGATTTTTCATAGAAGCAGAAGTAGAAAATTAATTTCTTTAAGATAAAAAAATATTCTTATCATAAATTTATATTTATTAATCTATCACTCATTAATTTAACACATATATCTTTCAATTAAATATAAACTCTTTATTTTTTAAATATAAAAAAAACAACACTAATTATTTTTTTAATTCTATCTCTTTCTTTTTGCTTTCCTCTTGGAATATGTAGTGCGCCGTAGTAAAATATATCATTGGTTGCAGAGGCGGAGCCGGGATTAAGAGTTTGGAGGTTCTAAATATTAGGACAACTGTCAGTTAATTTTATTAGGGGGTTCACAAGTTAATAAACATATATATTATTTTTTTAACTTTCTAATACAAATACAAAATCTATGAAAAAGCTAGTGGGTTCGTCCGAACCCATGAACCCCGCCTAGTTCCACCTCTGTTGGCGAATGTCCTGGCTATAATACTTTGTCAAGGTATATTGATCGAATGTTACGTCTCCATATTTGTTTTACATGACAAGAGTTACTCTATGATTAAGTTTCTATTACTTAATGACATGTATGAAATATTTTATATTGGTCCCTTCACTATCAATAATAGGCCAATCATATTGAAACCACGGTCTGTTGATTTTGACCTTGGTAATGAGTTCTTTTATGAGACCTTCCTGAGGGTTACTTTTTCCAGGTATTGCCCTTGAACTGTTCGGGGTTGGATTATTTGTTATTATTTAAAATTGAGGAACTTTCACATATAGCCACTCAAAATATTTTAATTATGCTCCAAAGCTATAATTTGATAATTACGATTCGTAGCTACATGTTATAAGGAGAAGAGTGGCGAGCGAGACTGGGAGAGAGAGGATAGAGGAGAGAGGCGAGCAAGAGAGGGCAGAGAGTGGAGAGAGGCGAATTGTATATGTATATCTGTCAAAATAATGTATAAATGTAACTGATATACATATTTATTTGTATATCTGGCGAGCGAAACTAGGAGAGGGAGGAGAGAGGCGAGCGAGACTGGGAGAGAGTTGAGAGAGGCGAGTGAGAGAGGGCAGAGAGTGGAGAGAGGCGAATTGTATATGTATATATGTCGAATTATACATATGCATATATGTCAAAATAATTGTATATATGTATATGTATCAAATATTGTATTTGTATATCTACATATAATTTGAATTCGTATACAATTGAATCGAGTTAAAACATTTGTATTGTATATCCAATCTCTCTTGCTTTATACAAACACAAATGTATAATTTGTGTTTGTATAAAGCGAGAGAGAGAGAAAGACAAATGAGAACTGGGCAGGGGAATATTTGTATATGTATAATTATAAGTGTATAGGGCGGAGAGATATGTATATTTATTTGTATATCCCGTCTCTCTCGCTTTATACAAATGCAAATTATACATTTGTGTTTGTATAAAGTGAGAGAGAGATTGGCAGAAGAGAAGCGAGAGAGAGAGACTGGGCAGGGAGAGGAGAGTGGCGAGCCAGAATTCCAAAGAGATGGGGGAGAGGCGCGAGAGAGAGAGGAAGAGAGGAGAGAGGCGAGAGAGAGAATGAAATTATACCTTAAAGTTAGTTTCGAATTGTAATTAATGCAAACTATAGCTATGGTAGATAATTAAGTAGTATAAATTTGCTTAGCTACGTAATGTTCCCTTTAAAATTCAAGGTTACGATGACACTTATATTATCTCCCTCAATAGATAAGTCAATTCTTTGTGTGCCAACGCAGAAACCCTTTAAAGAAATGTAGAAAAAATAAGGGATTACTAAATCATATGATACCTAGGTTGACCCCATCTCCTTAGGTTGATAAGCCACATCCTTAATCTCAACCTATGGTTCTGGGGATGCTTTCCTAGCACGATCCGGAGCAGGTGCAATAGCATGTGCTCTATATCTGCTTCGTCCTCGACCCCTTCCTTGGCCATATACAAGGGCCCTAGCAATGAGTGCAGGCTCTTCTTCTTCCACCACAGCTGACCTCATCCTTACCATATGTGAGAGAATAAAACACGAAGTCTCGAAATTCAAGAGATAGCCAATTACACACGATAAAAAAAATTAAAGAATGGATTTTTTTAAAAGATGTCATATAACCACTCGAAGTTAAGTACGAGCGTCATCATATCGATCTGCAAGTCTCTACTGGACACTAGCTCTTGTACTTGTAAGGCTAGTGATCAATCTAGACACTCTGGTATCAAATTATCATGATAGTGCCTACCAAATTTCCTGATATATAAGTCAACCCTTTGCCAACATAAAAACATTTTAAAGAAATGTGGAAGAAATAAATAATAAAGTAAATAGTTTTGAAACTCATTCTTTCATAAGTAAAGACAAGTAGTGTGGAAGTCAAGCCAATCCCAAAACCTAGTATCACTAGAACAAAAGCTTACTAAACATACAATTGTTTACTACATCAAAATGTTTAAAACATCAACAACAAAAAACATAAAGGAAAATATATATGAAGTGGGGCTAATGCTCCGGACGCATGAAGCTCACCGCAATTTTGAATCAAGCACAATTTCAGAATGATCAAAATCAATGGAGACAACTGATAAGAATGAAAGGGGCAATTGAAAGAAATAAGAAAACATATGTGGAATTATCGAAATCTAATCGAATTTATGAGCAACAAAGGACTTTATACCTTCACCTCTCAATTGAATCCGATCAAGCAACAATAACCCAAACTCAATCAAAAACGAAAAAACCAAATTGAATCCACAAAGAGGGTAACTCGATGATCGATTAAGCTAGAAGAAGTTAACTATCAATTCTAAGAGTTAACCACTAATTACTCACTAATTCCTTAATGGAATTAAACTAACACTAAATTAGCAACTACAATTTGAGAGTATTCAATTTCAACATTCAACATACTCTAAGTCTTCCAAAATGAAAAAAGACTAATATTTATACTAAGGAAATAAAGAAGACACTTCTTTGACAATTTTACCCTTAATGAGATAAGGGTCTTGTTTGGCTGTCTTCTTTTGTGAATTCTTGAATTCATGAGATAGTCATTTGCACACATGACCACTTTCTTCTTTCTCTTCACTTTGATGGACCTTTAACACATTATATGTCTTTATTTTGTGTCCATCAAGCTCCTCTAAAGCTTTCATATGATATATGTTATCCATGTCGTTATCACAACCTATCTCTATTCCGCCATATAGAATGGATCCAGCTGAGTTAAAAGAGTTAAAAGAGCAGTTGAGAGATCTTCTTGATAAGGGTTTCATTCGACCAAGTGTCTCATTTTGGGGCGCTCCGGTCTTATTCGCGAGAAAGAAAGATGGTTCCCTTAGAATGTGTATCGATTACCTCCAGTTGAACAAGGTCACCATAAAAAATAAGTATCCCCTTCCGAGAATTGATGACATTTTCGACCAACTTCAGGGTGCTAGTGCCACTTGTTTCTCTAACATAGACCACAGATCTGGCTATCATCAGTTGAGGGTAATAGAAAGTGACATCCCGACGACAGCTTTCAGGACCCGTTACGGTCATTATGAGTTCCTCGTTATGTCCTTTCATTTGACTAACGCTCATGCAGCATTCATGGATCTTATGAACAGAGTATTTAAGCCATATCTGGATATGTTTGTTATCGTGTTCATTGATGACATATTGATTTATTCGAGGAATGAGGAGGACCATGCTAGTCATCTCAGAATAGTCCTCTAAACTCTCAAAGATCGAGAGTTATATGCCAAGTTTTCTAAGTGTGAGTTCTGGTTCGAATCTGTGGCATTCTTAGGCCACATTGTGTCTGGCGAAGGAATTTGAGTCGACACTCAAAAGATTAAGGCAATGCAGAATTGTCTAAGACCCACATCTCCAACTGATATAAGGAGTTTCTTGGGGATTGGCTAGTTACTACAGAAGGTTCACCGAGGGGTTCTCATCTATTTCTTCTCCATTGACTAAGTTGACTAAGAAAACAGCTAAGTTTCAATGGTCTGAAGCTTGTGAGAAAAACTTTCTGGAATTGAAAACTCGGTTAACTACTGCTTTGGTATTGACCCTACCAGAAGGTACAGAGGATTTCCTCGCCTACTGTGATGCGTCCAGAGTTGGACTTGGTTGTGTATTGATGCAGAATGGTAATCTTATAGCCTATGCCTCCAAACAGCTTAAGATTCACGAGATGAACTACCCGACTCATGATCTCGAGTTGGTAGCAGTGGCTTTTGCTCTCAAAATATGGTGTCATTATCTCTATGGTGTTCATGTGGATGTGTTCACAGACCACAAGAATCTCTAGTATGTTTTCAGTCAAAAGGAGCTCAATCTCAGACAAAGGATGTGGTTAGAGTTGCTCAAGGATTACGACATGAGTATCCTCTATCACCCAGGTAAGGCTAATGTTGTTGTTAATGCTTTGAGCAGGTTATCCATAGGGAGCATTGCTCATGTCTAGGAAGGCAAGAAAGAATTAGCTAAGGAAGTGCACAGACTTGCACGGTTGGGTGTTCGATTGTTGGATTCCAGTGAAGGTGGGGTTGTTGTGATGAATGGAGCTGAGTCTTCATTAGTGGCAAAGGTAAAGGAGAAACAAGACAAAGACCCCATTTTACTTGAGCTGAAGGCAAATGTGCAAAAGCAGAAAGTGATGGCTTTTGTACAAGGGGGAGATGGTGTATTGAGATATCAAGGAAGATTATGTATTCCAAAGGTGGATGACCTCCAACAGAGGATCATGGAAGAAGTTCATAGTTCCAGATAATCGATTCATCCGGGTTCCACCAAGATGTACCATGACTTGAGAGAAGTCTATTGGTGGAATAGTATGAAGAGGGGTATTACTGAGTTTGTTGCTAAGTGCCTAAATTGCCAACAAGTCAAGGCTGAGCATCAAAGGCCATGTGGAGTGACTCATAATATACCTCTTCCAGAATGGAAGTGGGAGATGATTAATATGGACTTCATTACAGTTTTACCATGATCTCGCAGGCAGCATGATTCCATTTGGGTGATTGTGGATCGGATGACCAAATAAGCCCACTTCTTACTAGTAAAGACTACCAATACAGCAAAAGGGTATGCAATCCTATACATTCGTGAGATAGTTCGACTGCATGGAGTCCCCTAGTCTATCATCTCAGATAGGGGTGCTCAGTTTACCGCGCAGTTTTGGAAGTCATTTCAGAAATGTTTGGGTTCGAAAGTGAACTTTAGATCTGCTTTTCATCCTCAGATTGATGGTCAAGCGGAGCGCACAATTCAGACCTTAGAGGACATGTTGAGAGCTTGTGTTATGGATTTCAAAGGTAATTGGGATGACCACTTGCCTCTTATCGAGCTCACATACAATAATAGTTACCATCCAACATTCAGATGGCTCCGTATGAGGTTCTTTATGGGCGAAGGTGTAGATCTCATATTGGCTGGTTTGAGGTTGGTGAAGCTGAGTTGATAGGGCCAGACTTGGTTCATCAATCCATGGAGAAGGTGAAGTTAATACAAGAGGTTGAAAACAGCACAGAGCCGTCAGAAATCCTATACCAATGTTAGAAGAAGAGATTAAGAGTTTGAAGTTGATGATTGGGTATATCTGAAAGTTTCACCCATGAAGGGTGTTATGAGGTTTGGTAAGAAAGGGAAGCTCAGTCCCCATTACCTTGGTCCATACCGGATATCCAAGAGAGTTCACAATGTAGCTTATGAGTTGGAGCTACCTTCAGAGTTAGCAGCAGTCCTTCTGGTATTTCACATCTCTATGTTAAAGAAGTGTTTGGGCGATCCTCTACTTATCATACCCACTGAGAGCATTGGAGTTAAGTACAACTTGTCCTATGAGGAGGTCCATGTTCAGATTCTTGATCGCCAGGTTCGTAAGTTGAGAACCAAAGAGGTTGCATCGGTCAAAGTTTGTAGAGGAATCAGTTTGTTGAAGAGGCTACATGGGAAGCCAATGAAGATATGAAAAAGAGGTACCCTCATCTGTTTCCCTTTGAATCAGTCCAGGAACAAGGTACTACCTCATTGTAATGTACTCCTTCGGTTTGATATGTTGAGTTTGTGCATCTGTATAAATTATGCCTTGTGTTGAGTTGTTGGACTTTTCTCCACCCCTTTTCATGCTTAGTATGATCTCATTCGAGGACGAATGTTTTCAAAGGGGAGATAATGTAAAACCCCAGCACTTGTGATGAAAAAATACAGAAAATAAATTGCTAAGTACTGGTTCTACGGAAGCCACCTACGTACCGTAGAAGGTTCTATGGGCCGTAGGAAGGCAACCGTAGAAACCAAGTTGAGTTTGGAGAAATTGAAGTTTCTGAAGTTGAGTTACGAGTTGACAGGACACACCGTCATTAGTTCTACGGGCCATAGATGGGTTCCATAGGAGTGGTCCAGACTTAGTGAAATCTCAAGGTTGAAATTAAGTTCTACGAAAGGGTCCTATGGACCTTAAAAAGTTCAACGATCCGTAGAAGGGACCCGTAGGAAGATGGCCAAATATTTAGGTTTCTTAAGTTTATTCTATGGTTGGACAGGACGGACCATAGAACGACCTACAGACCATAGGTCACTTCGGTAGTTTTAATTAAGGGTAATTCTGACTTTTTCCATCCCTTCTAAACCTACATCCAGACCCTTTTCTACCTAATTAAGGGTCTAAATAGTATTAAAACATTCTTTTACATTCTTTAACACTTGGAAGATTCAGAGCAGGTTCCTAGAGGAGAAAAGCTAGGGTTTCCAAGCATTCTTCAAGATTCGTCGAGTTTCGCAAAGAACTTTGTTCTTCCCAGATATGTAACGCTATGGACTGAGTTTTTCCTCACGCCCTACATCTACTTTCTATCAGTAAAAGAATAATCTAGGGTTATATCCTTAGTTTGGAGTATTCATAAGATGAGTTTGATGCTGAGTCCTGAGTTCTTGAATTTCTGATCTTGAGTTTCTATTCCTAATTATTGAGTTGTTGTATGTTGTACATTGAAATTGTTGAGTTGATTGTTCATGTCCATTTTTCAGCATGAACCATATTCCGGAGTAATTCATTGAGTTCTTGTTGAGAATCCTTTAAACAGAAACTAGTTGTTTAAATTGAGTTTTGAGAAAGAAAAAAGGGAGTTTGAGAATCTTTTTAGAACAAATGTTTTGTCTTTAAAATTGATTCTGAGAAGAGCAAAAGATGAGTTTCGAGAGAGATATAGGGAACTAAAAAAAGGACTAACCTTCAAGTTATGTAGGTTACTGATTCAAGTCACTAATTCAGGAATAGCCACACATCCACAATTTCAGCAACTCTATCAAGAAACACGATCAAGAAGCTATCACGCTATCAAGAACTATCAAGAAACACGATTTGGTCTTTGATGTCGGATCAGCCTAAGGGAAACGGGTTTGGGAAAGAGAAAGGTTTGCCTAAATTTGATTTCTTGTTTTTGACTTTTAAAATATATTTCTTAAAATGAATTTATTAAACTAATTGACTAATTTAATTAATTTAATGAATTAAATAGCGCGTGTGACACACTCAATAACGATTGACTAAGTAACTTGTCCAGCTGGGCGCATATATGTATTTAAAATACACTATTTAATAGTGCATGGGGGGTAATAGGTCCTTCCCAAAGTTTGGAATTGTTACAGCAATTTCGATCAAAGTTGGTGTATTTTTTGGACCCTTTTCCCTTTTAAAAATACATATCAAATACCATAGAACCCGAATCATGGTGTTAAAATTTTTTGTTTCAGTATGATATATTTGATATCTACCATATCATGCCCACCCCTAAGCCTAGCTAGTATAGTTCAGTCAACTTACCATGATATTCATTCAACATACCATGATATCTATTCATTTTTCTTTCTTTGCAATTCACTAAGTCCAAACAAATATTTTGGGTGTAATAATTGAATATAAATTGTCAAAAATAATATTTGTCAAGACTATTAAGGAAAAAGTTTAATGAAGGAATTATAAATTGGAAAGAGTAAAAGGAAACAAATCTCTTAGGTATAATTAAATCATTTGGAAAGTCCAAAGATGAGGAAAAAACAAGGTGTATATAAATGCAAGTGAAAAAAAAATAGAACAAAACATAAATGGCTTCAAAATTTTATTTGAAAATAGTTTTTATATTAAGCCTTATTTTTGTATGCACTAATGCTGATGACAAAATTTTTAGTGTCATTTCCTATGGTGCCAAAGCAGATGGAGTGACAGATGATAGTGAGGTGAGAACCAATCATTTTACCTTTTAATGTATTTTTAATTAATTGTCATTTTTATATACATACAAACACCATAATAAAAATAGCTTTTAGCGGCAATTAATATGCACATTAACAAAAAATGTTAATGTCTTTATCTTTTTTTATTATTTTTTTCTATTTTTTTGCTAATGTCTTTAGCAACATTAGTTAATTGTTATTGCATCTAATATCGCTATAAGTTTTAGGGACATTTACTAATTACCATGAAAAAAAACATATTTAGCGGCAATTAAATTATTATTGTTAATTAATTGCCGCTAAAGATAAGTTTTGACATAGTAAAAGTTTCATTTTAGTTTTTAATGTGTCTTTAATTTTATTTAAGTCATTATTACATTGTATAACAATGTCTTCTTCTTTTTTTCAAAATGAGTAAATATAGTTTTTTTTGTTTTCCACTCGATGTCCGGGCTCCCTAACAAAGGCGTATCCAAGGGGGGATTCAAACCCGAGACCTCTTAATTAAGGATGAAAGAGTACTCACCACTCCATCACAACCCTTGTTGGTAGTAAATATAATTGTGACTCATGTATATATAAGAAATTTAGTGTCTAATTAAATATTATTTTGCTAATTTATTTTTTATTTTTTTATAAATAAAAGATATTTTTGAAAGCTTGGATGGATGCATGCAAATGGAATGGAGAAGCTACATTTTTGATACCTTTAGGAACATATATGGTATATGGTGCAAATTTTAATGGACCATGCAAAGGATCCTTGATTGTTAAAATTCAAGGAGTTATTAAGGCTTCAACAAATCCTAAAATATTTTGCAAAGACTCTTGGATTTCTTTTGAACATTTAAATACCTTAGAGATTGAAGGAGGTGGAACTTTAGATGGACAAGGAGCTTCTGCTTGGGGAAAATCTCAATGTCAAACTCGTCCTTTGGTAAGTTTTCATTAATCATACATCCTATATTATTTCTCTAAATTATTCTGATTTGATATTATAATTTCAATTAAGATTATATATACTGAATTCGACGTTATTTATATATTTTTTAATTTAAAAAAGATTACTTATTTGATGAAGCATTGGATGAAAGTTAAAGTGAAAAATTTAAATCATTATTTGACACGATTAAAATTTTAATTTTGGTCAGTAAATTAATTTGTGTTCTTATTTTTTTGTATTCATTTTGTGCCTCCTCTAGTGAAAGGTAAAGTAAAAAATTTAAAAATAGTTTGTACTACTATAAGGTCACAAATTAGGGGGTACATGAATAGATTAGTGCGAGTTTTTCAAATATATCAAATAAAATTATTTGTGTCAGATTTTTAAATTTCTAAATCAAATCAAACTAATAAAATTTGAGTTTTTCAACCTCGGATTTTTTGGGTTTTTCAGTTTTTCATATTTTTCCAGTAAAGTAATCATACAAACATATAATTAATTTGTGCTCTAAATATTTCTTCAGTCCTATCAAAATACGCGATTTGATTTGGTTTTCGGTTTAGTTCAAAAAAGTTTGTGTTATTTTATTGATCTTTTTATGGTTACAATTTTTTTTTTGTGCGTGTGAAATTATAATGTAAAGTTACTAACTAAATATTATTTTCAACGTCTTGTTTTTTTTTAATGGACCAGACACTTGGATTGAGTTCTATCCAAAATGCGATTGTGCACGATATACACGCTATCAATAGCAAGATGTTCCATTTTAATGTCTTTAATTGCAATAACGTGACATTTAGTCATGTTAACATAACCGCACCAAGTGATAGTCCTAACACCGATGGAATTCACATTAGCACATCGTCAAATATTCAAGTTTTCGATTCCAACATCGGTACTGGAGATGATTGTATATCTATATTTGCTGGAAGTCAAAACGTTAATATTTCAAGAGTCACTTGTGGCCCTGGCCATGGAATAAGCATTGGAAGCTTAGGGAATTCACCAAATGAATTTGTCAAGAATGTACATGTTAAAAATTGTACTCTCATTGCTACTCAAAATGGGATGAGGATTAAGACTTGGGCATCATCAAATACTGGTGAAGCTACAAGTATAAATTTTGAGGATATAATAATGGACAAGGTGAATAATCCTATAATTATTGATCAATATTATTGTCCGGCACATACTTGCACTTCCCAGGTACCAAATGCTTTTTCCTTCTTTTCATCTTCAAATTTTATATGTTGAGTATCCAGTAATTTTTTCGTAAACTCTGTATTTGTATATTAACTTGCGAACCCCCTAAAAAAATTGATTGATATTTATTAATTTCACTCTCTTTTAATTTGTAGAAAAGCTTAGTGCAAGTGAAGGATGTGACATTCAACAACATAAGGGGAACTTCAAATTCATTGGTAGCAGTAAATTTCAATTGCAGTTCTTCATTACCTTGTCAAAAAATCAATCTTAATAATATTAAGTTGACTGACAATAACGGTAAACCTACAATTGCATCGTGTGCTAATGCCATAGGACACGCCACCGGCATTGAGTTACCTCCGAGTTGCTTAAAGCCTGCTCTTGATTCTTGAACTTACGCAGTTATTAGAATTTCAAAAGTTAAAAAGAAAATGTTCAATGATTTCTTATAGATTGAGATTTTTTTGTACTCGATTTCTTCAAATAATAATTCTTAATCCACTTAATCATTCTTCAGACATTATTGATCAATTATTTTTAATTTTGAAAAACTTCTTTCTGTTAAGGCATTGATGATGACTGTTACAGAAATCGTTCTATAAGAGAAATGAGCAGTTGAAAAAGAATGAGTTTTTTTTTTAATTTGATTGAGTATATCAATTAGAATATTATCTTTTACTTGTATAATTTTCTTAATACTTTTAATTGTGAATTAAGTCAACCGTCAACATGATAGTGATTATTATGTTTTAAGAAATATTCTAACACATTTTTAAATTCTTATTATCTATTGATCTCCTTTTTTTTTCACTAAATAGAATTTCAAAAATATTTTCATATGCTTCACGTACTTAAAAAAAAAATTGAAGTGAAAAAATGACTTAGTATACTATGTATAAGATATATAGATCCACACTAGTAAAATTCTTCAAGAGTCTTTGTGATTTTTATTTTATTTTTTTATTATTATTTTTTGATGAGTTGCAATTCGGGCCATTATGGAAGATACTATCCATCTCATTGATAAGGATGATATTAATTTTACTCACGGCTTTAGAAAAGCCAACGAAGTAGCAAAATTATCTGGTGAAATAGGTCACGACGATTTTCTGTATCCTATATGTTTTCAAAGCAAAAGCTAAATGTATATTTGGTCATCTGTATGTGCGACATATGTATGGGCAATTAGGACATTTAAACACACAGATACATGTATAAGTGTATGTATGCTATAAAATTACATATACTTTTTCTAAAATACCACAATAAAGAGTAATATGTTAACCGAGATCGCTAGTTCTGACTGAAGCAGAGCTAAAAGGCCTCAGTCAGAAATGAGCTAGGCTGACAAGCCTCGGTCTCAAATCTTCAAAAGGGAGTTGGATTGGTTTAGATGAATTTCTTGCTCACTTTTTAGTGATCACAGAAACAGAAACAGCTCCTTTATCCTCACTAGGTGTGTGTACACACATCCTCCACAAACCCTACTTGTGGGATAACAATGTCGTCGATACTTTTTGGTGATCACTTCAACCAAGTCTAGAAAGTAACTGTTTTCAGTATTCAAAGCGATACAAGCAGCAAAATTTCGGTATTCCATAATGAAACATTTGAAAATCATAGGCCAGAAACAAAATTGTCTCGCACAGGAGAGCAGAAGAAACTAGAATACCTACTTTTCTTTATCAAGACAATAAGACGAGAACAGTACTGCTTTCATCAGTGATTCACAGAAGAAAGATCACTTAGGATTGCTACTTCTAAAAGCCTCTCGGAACGAAAGAAACTTAGCAGACCTATGTCAATATTCAACAAGCAAGTACGCAAAAATATGTTCAATATTGTTGCAAAGTTGCAAGTTAACAGGCTTTCATACTGTACCCGTCATTGTGGCCATCCAAAAGAAGCCAACACAAACAATCAGATGAGCGTCATATATCTGCCTATTCTAGGAAAGTGAATCAAGTCATGGAGTAGGCCTCAGTCACCCTCAAACTATGGGAACCAACCAAATCATTTTGATGCCATTTTTATCCCGGAGGAGAACTTGAATGTCCATCTACTATCTATTGATGGATCATGTTGAACTGCAATCTGGAAAGCTGTTGAGGAATTGTAGATATTACAGGTCCATATCTCTGCCATGTATTAGGAGAGCATCAGTATGATAAGAAAGAATTATGAAGATGGTCGCATATATGAATAGTACTCGCTGGCACTTGAAAGATTACACCAGATGACACAATCCCGAAAGGACCCTTTGATCACAGTTCTTATATGCAAACTAACTTGATAGAACAGAATAGGGGGCAAGAGAGAGACCATAAATCATTCTATACCTGAACATTGTCGTAAAGTTCAAACAATGGCACAGCAAGAAGTTTTAGATTTTTGGGGACTGCAAAGTACTCTCTATCAGATAAGTGAACAAGGTAGAGCTTCTTACACTCCTGCACGACATTCAAAGAGCCAACTAAATCAGGCAAATATGAAACAAGGCATAGATCAGCGATTCATGAAACAACGGGATATATCAGTCAATCAGAAAAACTTTATACTACTATACCTTAGGTTTTGTTATGTGAGGAGGACAGTATGGATACATTATGGTTTCAAAGTTCGGCCTCCACCAGGTGGCCACGCACTCACCTATCTGCATTTACAAATGCCACATCATAGGAAGATGTATTTATTTATATGTCAAGAGAGATAGAGATAGAGAGAGAGAGAGTTATACCTTAAAGAACAAATAAAGCCAAGTAATAATTGGGCGGGTTGGCTTTTGACACACTTTTTATCCCATTTCAACCCAAGTAACTTTTGGCCAGGTTATTTATCAATTAGTCCATTTTAACCAGCCCGCCCATTTAACACCTATACACCTATATATTCAACCATACAAATTGCACTTCAAAATTAATCATGTGGCGAACTTTCACCGTATACCATAAAAAGATGTCCAATCCTCGTTTCTTTTATCACTATTTCCATACAACATAAAGTATCCCGAATATCTCCATACCCCTATACCTCCTATGCAAAGAAAAAAAAAACTATGTTTCAATTTGTTTGTCTTAGTTTGACTTGGCACGGAATTTAAGAAAGTAAAGAGACTTAAATATTGTGGTCTTAAACTAAATATGTGTATAATGTACCAAAATGTCTTTTAATCTTGTGGCCTTAAACATGTCACACATGGGACGTTGAAATTAAAGAGTTTCCAAAATAGGAAAAAGACATTCTTTTTTAAATAGACTAAAAAAGAAAAGTAAGACAAACAAATTAAAACAGAGGGAATACCAAACAGTGTAACAGGCACCAAATTACCTGCCAATTTGGCTGAATGGCAGGAGTATTAGCTGCAAGTTTGCTGGAGAGTTTCCTTTTCAAACCCTCAATTTCTGCAAATAACCAAAGAGAGAGAAGAAAAACAGAGAAACTTAGCAAGAAATTCACGACTTGACAGAAAAAAAAAGAAGGGAGAGAGTATGATAAGAATTTAATTTTTAATAGTATGATAAGAATCAATGTGTCACAAATAAAGACAAGAACACACCATTTTCTCCTGGCTTTAGGCGTCCACCTGGAAGCTTGCAAAATGTGTTCCCAATTTGCAGAAGAAGAATATGAGGATGGTTATGTTCTTGTACCTGTGAATTTTACCCACAATTAGTGATATCTGAATATTTGATAATCAGAGTGTCATCTGATTAAACAAACTTCTCCAATCTCGTTGATTTATGTGCCAAAATTAGTATTTTCACATATCTTCCTTCATACTGTACCACTTTGCCATGTATCTCTACAGAATCTATATGAAATGTAAAAACTGCACAATTTCAAATTTTCAATAGTACGAGCTAGTTTTTTTTGAGATTCGGAGGAAAAGAAAGCAGCTGATAAGTCATCTTAAATTCTTAATTTGATGAGCGTGTATATTCATTCTTTTCCCATCACAAAATCCTGAGACCTGCTAATAGTACCTCAATCTGTCTCCTCCCCTTCCATTAATAAATCTTGAGACCTGCTAATAGTAGCTCTATGAAGGAAATAACATCAATCATCGGCAGTCTCAACAATGAAAAAACTGCTCAAAAGGTGAGTCACTACCAAGTGAAGAAAAGGTTTGATATATGAAAAGGTGTACTCAAGCCATCTGTCCTACATACTTCTTATTGAAACCAACTCACACGGTTCACCAGTTCTTCCAACTGTACAAAAATACTCAAGAAGTGTGGGAGATAACTGTCTAAATCACTCAAGTATCCCTCAATTCTGAAATAGTTAGGTTGCATTACATAAATCCTATGTAGCATTCTTCTCTACTACAGAGGTTCTTCAAAACTAGAAATAGTCTAAAACTCACATTCATCCCTGCATTGACATGCAAATCTATAACTAGACTAAGAATATCACGATAACACTGAACCAACTGTGAATGTACACGATAACACTGAACCAACTGTGAATGTAATAAAAACTTAGCTTTAATCCCAACTAAAATGAGCGATTTTATAGATCCTTTACTTCCTTTGTGCTTTTAACTGATCCACCTAGATTTCAGGAGATTGTCTTTTGCAGCAATTTATATTCTCTACCTTAATAATTTCAATCATGATAGTATTGCATCAACAGGGACAGGCCCAAAGTCTAATTAGGACATGTTGAAACTATTTTAGGTGATATTATTTCACTAATCCTCTCTGTGTCACTTGCATCCTCTTTTTGACTGAACATTTCCAAGCTAGTCCAGTTTTGTATAACCACACATCTATCTTAGAAACAACAACCTCATACCCAGTGTAGTCCCACAAGTGGGGTCTAGGGAGGGTGGGGTGTACACTTACCCTACCTCTACCTTTGTGGGGTAGAGATGTTTCCCATAAACCCTCGGGTCAAGAAGATCGTTTTTCAGGACAGGTTTGGAAAAAAAAGCACGAGTAAAAAAGATATGATGAAAATATTGAAAAATGAAAAGAAATGACAGTAAAAATAGTAAAGATAACCAAAGTAAAAAATACAACAATAATAATAAAATTGAAGAATAAGCTACTGCTAGCATAATAATAATAACACATCTATCTTATCATCCACATTAATATGGCATTCACCTAGTGGATATTCTAGGCCTTAGAGGCCCAAGACACCCAACAGTCAATACCATACACCACATTGATAGTTCAAGCCCCTTCTTAATAATCGGATTCCACTTTGTTTTGTCCAATTTTCTGATTCAAGCTCTCATCATAAAGCAGCAACAAAAACCTTCATGCAAGACTTGTGGCCCATAAAAATTAACCTTGACTTTGAAATTTAGCATAACCGAATATGCTATCATATGCTTTCTCCGGGTTAATTAACATCAGATGGAGATTCTTCCTCCTTCCTAGAAATTCCAAATAGATCTTCTAAACTAAAAGATAGCATGCATAAATACAGGTCCAATTCAACCATTTTGCAAAATTTGGCAAGTCATAATATCAGAGGAAGAAAAATAAGCTAACCCTAATTATAGATGAGCTAACCAACACAATACTAGATGAAATCTCGTAGTCTATGATATTTGCTGATTATATTGTGCTAATTCACTTAATTGAGAAACCAGGGAGGTGTCAACCAAAAGCGCTTGAACTAGGGAGAAATACTATAGAGAGTAAGGGGTCGTCTATTTGCAGTATAGGATAAAGTAGTTATAGTATAAAACTGTACAATGTTTATTCCTCTGTTTGGTTACTATTTTCTTTCTTGGTATAATAATCATTGTATAACTTATACACGAATCATTGTTTTATTATATACCATCTGCTATGTGGGATAAGCATTACATTGATTAGTTATACATGAATAATAATCGAATTGACAAAAATTTCCTTCTCTCCAAAGTTTTTTTTTTTATGACAAAGGGAAACCCGCAGACGCTACCCTTTGGGTGCGCACAGGATAAAACCCCCCCTCCTATACAATAGCTCCGAAGTTTTTTTAATACCTTGGTCATTTCTCTTTCTTCAAGGACCAAGAGTATAATTGGAAACAAAAATTTATCTAACTTAAAACCAAACACATGATTTAAATTATACACTACATATCTCATTTTCAATGCAATGAACCAAACACCTGATAAAAAATAATCTTTGCATCACAATCCCTACATTTTTTTTTGAGATTCACAATCCCTACATTACTAATTTTTACATTATTAATCCATGTATTACAATCATTGCGCTACTTGTTTTTAAATCAAAAGACTCCTAAAGACTTTAGGATAAATGGAAGTAAAACTGAATACATGCACACCAAGGTTAATCATTAGTCAACATTGAGAAGAGCGAAGATGAGGTGAAGACTAGACGAGATTGAGGTATCAAAATGCAAATAATTTAGATATCGTTATTTCAAGAGAATGGAAGGATAGATGAAGACGTGAGCATGCCAATGAACCTTTTGGAATTCAAATGGCTATTAGACATGAAAGGGAAGCCACAAAATGAGTATCTGCCTGTTCCTTTTTCTTTTCACCTTGTGACATTCTGTCTAATAGCCATAGAAATCTCTACAAGTCAACATACTTGTATTTACTAATAAATTCATCACCCACTTTGTTAAATTTTGAAAAAGGTGGCATTGATCATCAAAATAAGCATGTGATGATTCATCTGATCTCATTATTCTTTCCAAGACTCTTTCTTAACTCTTCCCTAACAGATTTCGGGCATGTTGTACAAGTTCTGACATTAACTCGGTAAAGTTTACAACAACAACATACCTAGTGTGATCCCATAAATCGGGTCCGGGGAGGGTGGGGAGCACACAAACCTTACTCCTACCTTAGGTAAGGTAGAGGGGTTGTTTTTGATAAGACCCTCTCGAGAAAAGCATTTTCAAAACAGGTTTGAGAAATACAAGAGTGAAAAATTTTCCAAAAAAAATACAAGAGTGAAAACCTATGTTGAAAAACACTGAAGAAGAGTAAAGTATTGACAACAAAAAATAGTAGAGATAAGCAAAGTATAAAAAGAACAGCAACAGTAATAAAATAGAGGAATACGATAATACTAACACAATAGTAGTGAGACTGATAAGGGAAAGGTAAGCAAATAAAGTGTTATAAAAGCTCACCCACAGATAAGAGAGACCACGCTCAACTACCTACTAACCTTCTACCCAAATCCTCGACCTCCCCTTTCTCCTATCTAATATCATGTCCTCGGTAAGCTGAAGATGCGTCATGTCATGTCTAATCACCTCTCCCCCACTCTTCTTCTACCACTCCTCAAACCTTTCACTGCCACTCTCAGACCTCCTCACTGAGGCATCTATGTTCCCCCTCTTCACATGCCCGAACCATCTCAATCTCGCTCCCGGCATCTTTTCCACCATCATTTCCACCACGGAGGTCACTCCCACCTTGTCCCGAATATCCTCCTTCCTAATGTTATCTCCCCTAGTAATGTTTGTAACAATTAATAGCCATAACTTTAAAATACGGCAGATTAGTTGAAAAACAGCCAGTTGAGCTTCAGGGAATTCAGTTCAAACTTCAGGAAATTTTCCTAAAATTATTCTCTCATGTTGCCTGTTGAGATTCGCATCTAGGTGCGTTGTAAACAAAACTTGTCTGCTTTATAAGTGATAGTTAATAAATTAGCAACAAGATGCAGCACACAGAACATAAGTCAGCATCTAGGACAAAATCAGACATATACATCCACCCCAGAGGTTTTTTCTTTTCTTTTTTTTTTAGTGATCTTAAAGCTAACGCGAATAGAAGCATTACAAATTGAAATGAAGGATGGAGAAACATACCAAGAGAATTCCTTCAACACTTGTCCTTACACCCTCCTTCATGTAGCTGCAAACAATACCTTATCTTAGATGTTTGTTAGTTAAAAAAGGTAGAACACCTTGAGTACTACAGAACCTTAGTACCAGTTTAGGCATGAATACTAAACTTAGGTATTTCTTACAAATGCTTAAGTGTGATACTGAAATTCTCCGAATTTCAAGTGCAATACTAAAATATTGAGTCGAATGTCTGTCGGAAACAGTCTCTCTATCTCCCAAGATAGGGGTAAGGTCTATATACACTCTACCCTCCCTAGACCCTACTTGTGAGATTACACCGTGTATGTTGTTGTTGATGATGATGTATTTTAAGTTAAATACTGGTCCATTCACAAATCTACAACTTTCACAAATCATTTCTAAATGAAATTCACGTTCAAAACCAACTTCCACTTGCACAAACCTTTTGTTTGAACTTAAACAAAAACTCTTATTTTTTCAACTTCAACTCAAATATTGTCTAAACGCCTACTTAATTTGCTAATCAAATAACTAAGCATTAGATTGAGATGCGTTCAAATGAAACAGAATAGTACTAAGTCCCGAAAGGGTTTAATCTAGGGTTTTAAGGAATCTCTTAGTCCAAGTACTACAACGAATAGAAAAATTTCAAGGACGAAAGGAAAGTTAAGGGAAAACGAACGTACTTGACTTTCATACGAGCAAGGCGATCGGCAACGGATGAATCCTTCTCCATCTTAGGCTCTTTTGTGCCAAACGTATAGCTAGAGAGTGGATATGTGTTCACTATAGCTGATGTGACCATTTTTATCTGTTCAACCGCTTCTTTTGGTAAACGGCGAGAAGGAGATTCCGGCGACCGCTCGCCGGTGATACTAGTTTCTTCTCTCTTCAATTTTCCTTTTTCCCCTCGTCCTGAAGTTAGTTCATGCCTTCATTTGCGTTTAATGGATGCTTCTGGACTGTTGTGTCCTTTTTTATTTTACTATTTCACAGGCATATAAGGAAACTAAATTAAGGCTAAATTGTTAGTTACACGTCTAAATTATTTGAGATTTTATTATTTCTTATATTTTATATTACTGAATTATGCATTAGTAATGTTACTCTGAACTATGTGAGGGTTTTATTATCTTTTGAATATATTTAATATATTGTGTTTATTAAAATGATATTATTTTTCATTTAAGCACATTTTTGTACTTTTATTTATATGAGGCGCATTACTCATTTTGATATATATTATATTTATTTTTGATATTTTGTATAGATTTTTTTTTATTTATGAAATTGTTATCATACCAAAATTTAAGGGGGGTTGAGAAATATATATCTTGTACATTTATTTTTGTATATTTAGTTTTCATATTTGTAGATAAAATTTCATTAATTGAGAATCATGATTTCTTACCTAAAGATAGATTAGATTGATTTGTATCAAGTTATATATATATGAAAAATTACCTAACTAAACATACATTCCTATCAGCTACCATATATACTAATATCACCTCTACTTTTAAATAATTAAATATATTATCAATTTTAATATTTATACGATATATTTTAAAAGATACATTAGATACACAAAACTAGGATTAATTAATAATCTTTAGATTTAAATATCAAAATTAATGGTCCAATTACAATATTTTTTTTCTCTCTCATCAATCCCTACTCCAACAGTATCTCTACTCCCCCAACCCCATGTCCTCCACCACCTTCACTATTTCTCTCTCTTCCTTCAACCTCTCAATACACGTTTCGTCAGTAATATATTACGACAACCATTTTGACGGATTATCTGAGTAACTTTTTCTTTGACTATTTAAAATTATTCCGTTGGTCCTGGGCACAAAGAATTTTCAATTCAATGATGTTGCTTGTTGTCTTTGTAGTTTGAAGTGTTAATGGAGTTTGAGAGGACCTCTATGGAAATAGAGAAAACTCAATGTTGAGGAAGAGCTATAGTTTACATTGAATTCCTAGCTTCAATTTTGAGGAAGAGTTATAGTTTACCTTGAATCCCTAATTTTATGAAAATAGCCCCACATAATGATTTAGCATTGAGATTGTGTTTAGTTATGATGTTTCTTTATTTATCTTATTCGAGTGCATGTTAACATTTTATAAGTCTCCTCTTCTGATCGTGTCATATGGTACACCAAATCTTATTGAATCATTTCAAGCATAAAGGAAAGAGTGAGTGATGAATGGAGGGTTGGAGTTGGAGTTCATTTTATGTCAATCTGTACATCTACCAAAATATACACAATTATATGTATATGCTTACTATGTATCTGAGATACATGTTTTTTTGATCTAACGTATAAAATTGATACTTGATACATCAAATTATACATATAAAAGATACATGAAATAATATTTTAGATCATATAAATAGATACATGAAATTAATATTGATAAAAGGCATAGATTTCTCCCTGAACTTGTCCGGAAAAGTCAGTTATACGTTTAAACTATCATGGTGACCTATTACTCATATTTACTACTCAAAAGTGAATTTATTACCAACCTGAGACGTGTAACACCACTCTCACATTATGTGGTGTATTACACTCACTGCCACATCAACGCTACGTCAGCGCCATGTCATAAATCATATTTTTTTGTTTTTTTCTTTATTAATTAATTTTTCTTTTGTTAACTATATTTTGCTCTAATTAATTATTTTAATTCTCTAATAATTATATCATCTTCATCACTAAATCCCACCCATTTCACTTGTCATTTCATCGGAAAAATCATATCCAGCCACCTTCACTATTGATTTTGTTCTTCACCACCACTATATCACCTTCGATTCTTCTTCTTTTTTGTCACCCAATACCAAATATCACCACCACCATTATCAATATCGATTTTTTCTTCTTCACCACCTTCAATTACCATTTTTAGTTTTAGCCACCCGCCACCCATCACCACCAAATCCATAAAGCTGCTATCACCACCAAACCCAAAAATTGATTAACCAAAATTTCTTCAAAAAAGTGAAAAAGATAGAAACAATCAATCGAAACTTTTCTAGATCAAATACAATTATTTACTAACAAATCTATGGGAATAAACCTAATTGCGAATAAAAAAAATTGTGCTCTCAGATTGTAATTATAAAAAGACGAAATGTGATAAAAATAAAGAATGAAGAAGAAGAGGACAATAGGTGGGGTGTGAAGAAGAAGAAGTGTGGGGGATTGGGGTGGAAAAGAGGATTCTAACTTTTTTTTTAACTTTAATTTCAAACTGACGCACCTATTTTTTGTTTTTATTTTATTTTTTTGCCACGTCAGTTTTAGGTGTAAGAAAATTCACTTTTGAGTAGTATAGGTGTGTAATAGGTCACTGTGATAGTTTAAGCGTGTAACTGACTTTTCGAGACAAGTTCAAGAGGGAATTTATGTCTTTTTTCATTAATATTAGATCATATAAATAGATACATGAAATTAATACTAGATACATATAACAAATACATGAAATTAATGCTAGATACTTCTATGATATATATATGAATGTACTTGTATGATACACATGTATCTAAGTGTTTAGTTTGTTGAATACATCATATATTGATAATTGATACATCTAATTAATGAATTTATTATTTTAAGAGTAACAAAATGAAATTAATCAAATTACATGACCAAGATATACATATTTTTGTCTTTTATTAATAATATTAATGAACTTATTATTTCAAAGAACTATAAAATAAAATTAACTAAACATAGATACATTCCTTGATTTCTGTCTTATATTAACGGATTTGATTAATTTAAATTTTCAGAATTAATTGTCCATGTGTCCTGAAAATCCTCAATTACTCCTCTAATTAAGGAAATTAGTTACAACTAATTAATTTAAACAAATAAAATATGTATCTCAGTTTTAAAATTCGACGATACATGTATCTCGCGAATTCAGACTCATGTATCATAAGCACGAAATATGCTAGAGGAAGTAATATTTGAAATATCGGGAATCTTAGTAATTATGACCTAAACTAGTGGAATTTACATAGTTTGCCCATATATATATATGTATATATACATATATATATGTGTATATATATACACATATATATGTGTCATATATATATATATATATATATATCAGTAATTATTTGATAAATCAAGATAATTGACATAGATATGATTTTATTACTAACCTGGGTACCCCACGCTCTCTTTCTGCTGCATTGTTCACATAGAAAGCAGTACACGACCAGGGTGACTTTGAAGGTTTTATTAACCCCTTTTGTAACAAATTATCTATTTCTTTTTTACAGAATTCAACTAATTCAGCGTTCATCTGACAAGGTCGAGATTTGGTAGGAATATTTTCCTCAGAAAAATCTTCTTCATAAGAAAGAGTAACAATATGCTTTTTTCTGTTCCAGAAAGCACTGGGATGGTCAGCGCAAATATCTACAGCCATTTTTTCAGAAATTATTTTTATTTTTTCTTGAACTTTCGTAGCTTTTAGCGTATCTGCTAAATTCATACTAAAACATTCTAATTGTAATACTTCAGGGTCGTTGCTAGCTATCGTGCGGTAGTCCGCCATGACAACTGCTCAGATCTATCGATCGGATAAAACACCGAAATATAAAGGAATTTATCTGATTTTAATAATTGTATGGACTGGGTTATCCACCCTTTTACCCAAGCAAGGGGCCTGTCTAGATAGTAGTACATACTCAAGTTGAGCCCATGTATCTGGAGGTTCTAACCGGGGAAAAGCTACCCTTTTTTCACTAACATCGGGACTTACAACCACCGGCTTATCAGACGTAGCTACTAAGGCAAAGCCAACAAGAGTAGTGCTAGGATCTGACTGTACCTCCATCTCGGAACCAAGTTAAGAACATCGGAATAAATTTTTTCATACTTAAGTTGAGTCTAAGCTATTTTCATAGTTAATATGATCTAAACTTCAGATTCTTGGCATAGATATGAAGACGTTTAGCCGGACATAGTCCTAGCTTGCAATAAGAAGTTATAAAAATAAAAGTAAAATACCTTAAGACTTGATCTGCCTTCAAAACTTGAAAATTTTCGATTTTGATTTTTACAAAAGAGAGGAAAGTAAAGCTTATCTAAAATTTGAGGTGCCTCTAAGCTTCCTCAGTTCCTTCTATATATAGCGAAAAAGAAAAGGGAAACAAACAAACTAAAAAGTAAAGTTACATAGACTGGGTTCCTTATCTGGGCCCTATACACAGTTTTTCTACTGTTCCCACCTGTTGTGGGTCCTTCGTGTCCTCATATCTGATTTTTCCCTTTGAGACTTTATATATATATATATATATCAGCCTGATTATAAAGAAAATCACTTCACCAAAATATATTATTTTCTCTCATTTTCTAAGATGGTATCAGAGCTTAATCATTTCAAAAGTTCAAATACCAACAATAAGACTCACAATATGGATACATCAAATCAATATTTTCTTCGACATTCAAATCATCCCAGCCTCATGCTTGTTCCAATTAAGTTGAATGAGATCAATCATCATCTTGAAGCAAATTAATGATATATACTCTCACAATCAAAAACAAATTATCTTTTATTGATGGATTAATTGAACCGTCACCGAAAATAGATAAGCATACAAAGTATGCACAATGGAATCAATGCAACAGTATGATTTTATCTTGGCTGGCTTATTTGGTGGAACCTGATCAAATAAAGGAGTCATGTCAAAACTGTTCATTGAGTATGATAAGATCTTAAAGATCAATTCTCTCAAAAAAATGCACCAACAATATATCATATTCAATAATTATTGGCTTCACTCTCACAAGGCAACATGAATGTTTCTTCCTATTTCACAAAACTCAAAGATCTTTGGGATGAGTTATATACATTTCAAACACTTTTTACATGAAATAAAATTAAAGCACATACCGATCAAATTGAAGAAGATCGTGTGATGCAATTTCTAATAGATCTAAATGATATAAATAATTTTGTTCAATCATTTACTTTCATGATGTCTCCCTTATTTATTGTACGCCAGCATATTCATTTGTTATTCAAGAGAAAATACATAGACAAATAACGTCAAAATCAACAGAAAATTTTTCTATCGCGGCTGCACTTCAAAGACGTACCAATAATTTTTTCAACAAATTCAAGGATAAGCATTATGAGCATTGCAATCGAGAAGGAAACATGAATCAGAATTACCGCACTATGAAATTTCTTTGCAAGCATTGCAATAGAAAAGGTCATACAGAAGTCAAAATAACCAACAACATAGCGGATCTCGAGGTAATCCTTCTCATGTTGCTAATGTAACAGAATCTTATCAATCTAAGAATGAGATTCATTCCCAAGATATCAACGATTCACATGGATTTAGAGCAAAACAACTCCGGCAGATTGCTCAGACAGTAAGTTTATTCACTCATAATAATAATTTTGCCGGTAACAGAGACGTCTATACAAATGCAGCAGATTTATCTCTTTTTCATAATGTTTCAATTAATTTTGTATTCACTAGGTCATGAATCTTGAACAATGGAGCAACTGATCATGTTACTTTCGATTTCACATTCTTCACTTAAACAAAATCTTCGTCTATACCCATTGTCAATTTGCCCAATGGGTCACCAATGTCAACTCATTCCACTGGCACAATACCTTTTAATTCAGACGTTACCCTAAACAATGTTTTACATGTTTTCTCTTTTCATTTTAATTTAATGTATGTTAGTAAATTTACTAATGACTTAAATTGTTGTGCCCTTCTGTTTTTTCACCTTTTTATGTTGCAAGACTTGGCTATAGGGAAGATGACTGGCTCGAATTAACATCATGGTGATCTCTATTACATGTCATTAATACAGAAACCATCAATTTCTTATCAAGTTTCACAATAAAAAAATTTATGGCACATGTGTTTAGGACACCCGTCACCTTCTCACCTTCAATGAATTATTCCAGTATTACCTTCTCATAGTGTTTCCTTTGATAATAATTGTGATGGCAACTGACAATTTCATCATAGTTCAAAAACGATTCTTATGCCTTATTTCTCATTTTATCATGACAAATGCATAAGTAGTGAATTTTAGGTGTTTTAACGTCCTAATCAAAATTTATATTTTTAACAAGTAGATGTTTTAAGTTAGTTTCTACAAACTTCAAATTTTATTTTCGGTATCCTCTATTTGAAGTCAATCGACTCGATAAACTTGTATTTGTAGTGCACGGCCATTAAGATGATATCGGAGGAGGTTTCAGCTAGCCGAATTTGATGATTTTATGGCATTTGTAGTATTCATTCAATAAAAAATTCGATAATAATAGTGGTGTTTCGTGAAAAGGATAAATTGGTACTGCAAACTATAAAAGAACACGAAAACATAAGAGAAATGGGAAAAAGAAAAAAGATGCAATATGACGATATTATAGTTCTCCAATAATGATCATTGTCGGTCCTCCAATGTTGGAGTACACTGTAGAAGGCAATGGAGTTGTTATGAACCAATCTCGACCCAATGTCGATATTTATATGGATGTCACACAACTAATTATTTGATCGAGAAAAAACAACAAAATTGGAAGGCCTTTGCAAAGGTTGATTTGAGATCCAAACACAATTAACAACTAGCTAAAAGGATGTCGGATGAGAACGAGTGATTTATGCACATTTTTGAGAAAAATGTTTAGTTCTCTCATCCCCTTTCTCTAAGTTCTGCTTCTCATCCCCTTTCTTCTATCTGTGTTCTTCGATTTTCCTTTTAGTTCTTAAATTCCTTTGTAATTATGAGTTAGTGAAATATATCTATCGATTGCTTGAGTTTGAATTGTGTTAGTCTAGTTATTGAGTTTTTTATATTGGTACTTTCATCGAGAGTTTTCTCTAATGCAGGACCAAAAACTACTCTAGGCTTTCGTCGATGATTCAATAAAAAAATAAAGGATTTTATCTCTAAAGATCTCGCTGAATTTCGTTCGATGTTGCTGCTTTAGGGGAAAATGCTACAACCTCTTTTCAACCCCCAAACATAGTTATAGACACTAAATTAAGGTAGTTTTGAAGCGAGAATTTGGAGGCTTGAATAATCCAAGTGGTGCATTATTTACTTAATGTTTGAATAAAAATTCTTTCCTATTGATTTCTATAATATTGAGGAAGATCAGAAGCTTACCGTAGCGTCATTCTACCTTGATGGTGAAGAATTAGACTGGTATCGATGGTTATTTAGGAATAATCAATTAATTGATTGGCCGCATTTTACTACTAAGGTGAGAATTCGATTTAAACAGAAATGACTTGAGTCCTCGAGAGGGAGATTCAGCAGTCTTGGGCAGGTAACCTACATGACTGAGTATCAAAATTATTGTGAGAATAATTGCCGCGCTTTCATGAGACAAATGTACTTTTTCTAAGCCACACATATGTTCATTCACAATGGAGCAACATAATCAAGTCACTTTTACCACAATATTATGGTGATTAATCAGAATTCCAAAGCAATGAAGGTCAGGTGTTTGATGAATTTTCTGATGGGTCTAAAGGTGCAATATTAGAACCACACAAGGTGTGTACGATGACCAAGATACTATTGAAACACATTTCCCTACTAATCATGAATATCATGTTGCCTCGAGTGATGTGGCTAATGACTACGCTATTGTTGTTGAAAATAAAGACAAGAACGAGAGACAGACTTCACCTATCATTTCTACAGAAGATGATGTGATTGTCGAGTTTTACCCATGCCTATTCGCCCAACCCTGTTAACCCTTGATGCTTGATGATTTTGGGGATCTAACATTGTGTGTGAGCATGAAAAATAGATTATCCCCTTGCTATTGGTTTGACACTAGGCAACATACTTCTCAGCCTAATTACAACTTGGGAATGAGTTGCTCACAATTTGCTACTTAAAATGTCGATGAGCCACATCCAAGGTACCTCACAGTTGTTCTTGGCAATCTAGTGGAGGACTTGGTGACATATTTTATATATTTGCATACTTTTATTATCTTATTATAGTGTGAGATCTTAGATGGCTATGGTGTGTGAATTCCTACATTAGGGGAATAATTGAACATAAAATTATTGATGTAGATATTATTGATATATATGTAGGCATTTAATGGTAACAGTGACTATATGGCTCTTGGTATTAAGGTAACAACTTATTGTTATTTATTGGCTCAGCAACCTGAGATGGATCTTTATGTTTGATATCTAGAAATTAGTTTTAAGTTTTGGGCCATCACAGGTTCTACAGACAGTTTGAAGGTGTTAGGAATGTTTGAAGCAATTAAAAACAAATAGAGTTGTTTATTTGCAAAATTGTCTGATTTGAAATAGTTAGGTGGAGTTGAAATGGGTGTTGAGACCTTTAATGTCATATATTTAGATAGATGTTTATGGGTAACTGAGCATATTGGAGATCATCTTGATTATTTTTGTATGGAGTATAAGTTTGATATTCCAGTAAAAGAACTTCATTCTTACAATAACAAAGGGGGAATCTCTGAATTTATTGTATCAACAATATTTTTGTGTAAGATTTTGGAGTACCAATTGAGGATTGTACAAAGGCAGAACAAATGGATGGCATTGAGTTCTCCTTCTTATTTTGTGTCCAATATTGTCATGAAAGTTTTATACAACCAGTTTTCATTATTTCTCTCATCTTTGCAAATCATCCATTTGATCCTGGTATACATGATATTCCTCTATCCTATGGTGCCAACGAGATTATGTTTCAAAATAATAGTTTTGTTTCTATTTATGTTTTAGTAGGTACATTGTGGGGTGAACAAATTTGTGTCATAGGCGGAAACGTGTAGGAATTACTGCGTCTGAACATTTTATTAGTTTCTTGGAGCTTCTCTTAGTACTCAATTCTGTTAGTTTGGATGTGAGCATTGATTATATCGACTACAAACAACTAGAGAAATGTGACACATTGTTTAGACCAAAGTTAATTGTTATTAATGCAAGTTCTTATGCTCGTCGATATGATTATGCATATCTCTACAAGGTATGTAGCAAGCAAGAAGTTTCTCTCTTTGTGGACATGACATATACCAGTGGCTTGGTTGCTTCTTTGGTCATGTGCTCTTCTTTCGAGTATTCAACTGTTGTTATATTTGCTACACAATTTATGGGTGCTAAAGTTGTGTTTGGAAAGAGCTTGTTTGCACTTGAGGGCTTTGGTAATGAGCATACCATCTTTTATATTATTTTCAGGTTGGTGGTTGTTGCAGGAAGTATACAAGATCACATACTATATTTTGTCAACATTGCACAGTTTGTTTTGTCTACAATTGGTAGGGAGCGCGCTACTAACATTGTTCTTGACTCGAACCATGAGGACAAGGTTCTTATTGAGGATAAGAGTATTGTTATTAACCAGCCTCGGCTCAATGTCGATTCTTATACGGATGTCACACAACTAGTTATTGGGCCGAGAAGAAGCAACAAAATTGAAAGGTCTTTGCAAAGGCTGATTTGACACCCAGACCCATTTAACAACTAGCTAAAAGGATGACGGATGAGAAAGAACGGTTTATGCAAATTGTTGAGAAAAATATTTAGTTCTCTCATCTCCTCTTTCTGAGTTCTGCTTCTCACCCCCTTTCTTCTATATGTGTTCTTCGATTTTTCTTTTAGTTCTTAAATTCCTTTATAATTTCAATTACGAATTTGTGAAATATATCTATCAATTGTTTGAGTTTGAATTACGTTGGTCTAATTATTGAATTTGTTATAGAAGCTCAGAAGGGATAAGCTTTGTGCAAACTTCAAGAAAGAGGAGCTCTTTGACAAAATAATATTAAGAAGAATCAGATGGCTAACTTAAAAATAAAATGGGTAAGGTATATTTTGGCTCCAATATACTTTTTATCCTTTTTTCTTTAGATTTATCTCTTTTGAATTTGGACTCTTCTTCTCCAACCAGACACATTTGAATTTGAAATTGAAGCCCATTAAACTTGTCTTTAAATTTTTTGGTTTAAGATTTTGTCATGGACCTCATTGAAGCTTCTAAAGTTTCATCCTTATCCTTTAATATATATATATATAGTAGGGGAAATTGAGTTTCCTCAAATTGTTGCTAGTAAATGGCGAAGTATGATTAATTAATATTACAGGTCATAATAAATCTATCAAACATATTCTCTAAAATGTCTGCCCAAGCAGCTTCATTAACAAACATAAGAGAAACTATTAAAATCTTTGGCCTTCAAAAAAATTTCTCTTTTGCTCTCATATTTGCTAGTAAAAAGTTTGCAACTATGTTTTGCTTGCACTAAAATTAAAAGGGCTTAATTTCTGAACTTGCTAGTTTCCTAATCAACAACATGTATTCATCAATAATAAGGTTATGAACATTGTGTTCCTTATTGATCATATCATTCCCCTGTAGAGTCCGTGGAGACTTCCAGAGGTACGAGTTTATTATTATCCCAAGCAATATTCAATCCTTGCATTAGAGCACTTAGTTCAACATGATTGCTAATAATGTGAGGTAAACCTTTCACGAAGCCAATGATTCACTCACCCTCCCCCCCCACCCTAGCATGCATTATTTCTAATTATATCTGAGTTAATATCTCAAATGGTCACTCAACTTTTAATAGTTCATAAAAATAGTCACTCAATTTTGTTTTACGATCCAAAAGTCACTCAATCTAGTTATAAGTATGGTGTGTTTTCTCGTTCCTTTATTATTTTTATAGTTCTTTCTTAGTGTACTGTCGATTTGTTTTTAAAAAAATTGTTATGCCCCGTTCAGACAATTTTGGAATTGAATGTTGACAAACATTGAAGCAAGCAACTTGACACATAGAAACCTTATTTTGAATTTATTTATTTTTATTATCAAGTTATGAACTTTCATAATTTGTTGAAAATTTTTTTATCCTTCTTTCTATCAAGTTTTTTATGTTTTAATTTTTTTTTGTTTCAGATGTATATATGATAATTTGTTATTATTGATTGCTTAGTTTAAATATGTCAATTACAAAATATAAATTTGATTATTTAATAGTCAAATAACAGAATCTTTTTAAAAATAATTTTATATGTTAAAAAGCTAGAAAATAAACTTCAAACAAAAATACATATAATTTTTACTAAACAAAAAAATTTAAAGTCTCTTATTAATCTTTGACTTTAGGTTTCTAATTCTATTGAGTCGCTCTTGGATGACTTTATCTTGAGTAGAGAGTTATATTTACGGATGATGTTAAAGGATTTCACAACTTTTGCTATGGTGTTAGAAACAAAGATGGAGACACCTTTTTGTTCTCGGAGATATTAATGTTTCTTGTTCGTCAGATACACTTAGGGGTGGAGTTAGAAGGTTGGATACAGATTTAGTTGAATTCGGTAACTTTAATAAAAAATGTATTGTATTAAAAAAATTATCAAACGTATATAAATATTAAATTTAGAATTCAATTATTAACACTTAAAATTATCGATATAACTAAAATCCAGAATTCACTTAGTAATGCTATTGAAATCCTTTTATCATTGATAGTTTTCCACATATTTGACCAATCATGGTTAATATCCTTTATCTCATTAGTTTTGCTAAATAAGTCAAGTTCAATTCTAAGCTTGTTAAAAGAAATACAAAATTATAAGTCAAAATTGTTGAAAAATCTCCATTTGTCATGAATTAATTGAGTTGAGTTTTATTTATACGAATTAGATCAATTCTTAATTTGTTAGTCAATTTTCAAACCAAAATTATACGAAATACACTACTTCACCAAACATGACTTTTGTAATTAAAATAATAGTAGAAAATAAACATGACTTTTGTAATTAAAATAATAGTAGAAAATACTTCTTTAGAAAAATAAGAATAAGACATGGTGTACATGAATAAGACAGAGAGGATTGTTGTTATTATTATATACTAGATACAAAAGCCCGGACAAGTCCGGGTCCAATATATATTATTTTATTTATTTTAATTTATATGATTTTGTTGTTAATTATTTTTATAATATTTTAAACGTATTTTTTAAATAATATATGTGGCACATGTGATATTTTGAGAGCTAATTAATTTTTTAATATATTTTAAGTACATAATTTTAAAATAATATATGTTATTTCCCATGTCCCAATTTATACGTGGCACGTGTGAAATTTCGAGAATTAATCAATTTTTTAAATATGTTTTTAAATACTTTGAGTTGTGTTTTATAGTACTCTCAACGTAATTTTCAAATAATATATGTTACTCATGTTGTCCCAATTTATATGGCACATGTAAAATTTCGAGAGTTAATCACATTTTAATATGTTTTCCAAATATTTTAGGTTGTTAACTATTGTTCTTTTATTTTTTACATAGTTTTTAAATATGTATATTTTAAATTTAAAAATTAATCAAATTAAATAATTTCACTAATTTTTAGAAAAGTACATTCAAATTCTAAATTTTTTGTGCGAAATGTAAAGAAAAATGCCATAAACTTTGAAAAAATTAATTAATGTAAAAGCATAGAAGCAAAATGGATAGTAAAATAAAATAATGTTGCCACTCAGGTTCAAACCGATGACCTTTAACATATAATATCAAGCTCTGACCAACAAGCCAAGCAGCTGATTTGTGGTGAAGCACACAGCTGAAGCGTACATGTTGACATTCAGCTGTGTGCTTATTGCCACTTATATATTAGTAGTAGATACATACAAAAGTAATACGTAGTTGTGACTTGTGAGGTTTATCATCTTTTTTGAGGTTGAGGATGAAGAATAAGACATGGTTTACATGAATTTATTTATTTATAGTATGTATATGACGTGAACTATATAGTATAATATATAGTATATAAGACGTGAACATCTCTCCTACTACTTTTTAATTAATGAAGAGAAAAATAGGATCCTTGTATTGATAACAACAAATTGATTTTCACAAAAGTTTGATGAAGATCGCTAGTCAGATATTTTCGTTCAAATTTTAATAGAGATAAGATAATTTCATTTTTTTGGTCAAAATTTTAATGAATTGAATTCGTTGCCCATGCTAAAAAAGTTGATACGTATTAAAAAAAAAAGTTAAAATACTACTATTAAAAAAAGAGAGATTATTTTCATATAAATGTCAAATCTAGAGATAATATTTAGATAATAGCAAAATAATATCATTTTCGTGTAAATCATCCTCTGCCATTTGTTTTTAAGAAATTACATTAAATGACCTTAAAAATGAGTGATCTTGAACTTTTGACTTCCACACTTCTCGCATAGTAAACCTTCAACTTCAAAAGACAAAAACTCACTCACCTTGAAGCTTTCTTTAAATTACTTTTCACTAGGTGTCTGGTCTCCATATTAAAGTCTAACAAAATCTTAATTCGCAAGGAAAGTTTCACATTCCTAACAAAAGCTACCATATACTCAAGGAAACTCAAATCGAAGATATTTGATAAAAAAAATGAAAAAACACTTAATAATCCACCACAATTATTAACAACCTTGAAATTTTGCCCACGAGACAAGTAGGGCTGCGTATCGGTTGGTTCGGTTCGGTTTTGAAGTTTATCGGTTTGACTTATTGGTTATCGGTTTATAGAGATGTTAAACCGTTAAAGAACCATTAAGATATTGACTTATCGGTTATTGGTTTATCGGTTATTGATCATTATCGGTTTAACCGTTAAGATTTGACACAAAAAAAGTCATTAAAAATCACTTAGAAACAAGGTGACAAACCAAATGAACCATGCACATGAGCTCACAAATAACATCTTGCTAAAAAACAAACACTTTTACATTGTAGAATACCCAAGAGTTTGAGACAACCAAAAATAAAAGTAGGAAACTAAACTCTAAGTCAAGGATTTTATTTCCAAATGATAAAAATATAATTATATAATTTACTATCGGGTCATCGGTTAATCCGTTAAGAAAAAACCTCAAACCGTTAAGAACCGATAACTCGATAACAAAAAAAATCAAAACCGTTATCAAAACCGCTAAACCAATAACCCATTACTAATAAACCAATAATATTTTTTCGATTCGAATTATCGATTTCGGTTCGATTTTGAACAACAGTACATACAAGTAAAGTCAAAAGTTCAATCACCCGCATCTTTAGAAAGAGAATACAATTCACCCATTAGTCTATGGAGGTCGAAAAAGCCCAAAATATTCTAGTCCGATTACCGGGTCAGTTGAAAATGAAAGCTTTCCAAATTGAAGACCCATTTAATTTGTCGGCGGAGTGCATTGGACAAAGACCTTCTCTCTCCTTCCAACTCATTGTCATCTGCAAAAACTCCCAATTGCAGGTTCATCTCTTGATTTTTTTTTTTTTTTGTAGTTTCTTGCTTAATATGCGTTCTTCTGCTTCCCAGTAAGTAGAGAAATCAGAATAGTTCAGTATTTGTTTTAGCGGATACTAATGTGCTTGAGTTGAACCCTCTGAATTGTACTAGATCTAATAGCTGTAAATTTTTGGTTTATAAATCTACCTTTTGGGCAAAACTAGGTATATCACGCGGAATCTTAGTAGCTCAGTAGGTTGGTTATTTAGACTTTCACCTTGTTGGTGGTATGTATGCCATATTGAGAGTTTTCAATTGATTTAGGTGCTTTTGGTACGAAGAAAGATGTATCAATAGAACTTTCAGTCTTTTTCTTTTTGGATTTTGGTTTGTTTATTTTATCTGATGAGTGAATTGATGTTTTTTCAGGAGAATCAGGTTTAGACTGCATCAACTAAACAAAATTTGATCATATTGGGGAAAATGTAATGTGTTCATTCTCTATAAATTGTATTTTTAGCCAGATCTTTGTTTTTTACTTGAAGTCAATTTCTGCTGCTAATGTTTGTTTGGTAGACAAGGATAAAGAAAAGAAATTCTGTTGGGATATGATGTGTTGCACCTAAGGATGTGACTTAGTGGTCAATGAAGTGTGTTGAGAATCATGAGACCTCAGGCTCAAATTCTAGCAGAGACAAAAACACTAGGTGATTTCTTTCTCATCTGTCATAGCCTTGATGTATAGAGTTATCTGATACCTGTTGTTGGTGGGAGGTGATAGGTATCCCTTGGAAGTAGTTGAGATGGGAGTTGTTGACTTAATGTTCTTCTCGTCACCCAAAAGCTGAAATATTTTAACTAGGAGGGTAGATTATTCTTTCTTATGAAGTTTCATCTGAAAATGTTGCTGTCCTTAGAAGGGCAACTTGCTTGGGCGATTCACAGTTTCTTTGCTAAAGGCATTGTTAATTCAAATTTATTCGCCCACCACCAAGGTTTACAACTTAGTGGTTCCGGTAGGATGTCCCAACATAACAAAAATTTACCCTTACTCAAAAAGCCTATGCAATGCGTCAAATTTTACGAATTCCAACCTTTTATATCTGGGATAGATAAACGAGTAACTTTTTCCGTAAATTCTCTCTAAATCGAAGAACTAATTATATTCTCCTTATTAAAAATATGAGTCCTTATAGAAAGAAGTTAAGGAAAACGGGGTCAAGTTGTTTGACCTACTCTTTTTGGAAGAAGCTGAACCTTTTTGAGATTGTCTTATGCAATTAGTTTAGTGTTTTTATTGGTGTTTTTTTAAATTTGCTTCCAACATATTTTTTTGATGTGCAGGGGGGCACATGTAAAATGGGATGAAGCAAATCTGGAAGAAATTGAGGCAAATAAGCCAGTGAGGCAGAAAATAACTGAACCAAAGACACCATTTCACCGTTCCATAGACGATGATGATGGTATGTTCATGCAATTTCTATTTGTTTCCTCATGCATTATCATCAAAATAGAAGTTCTCTTGCACCAAGGGTGTTGTCTAGTAGTCAATGAAGTGGATTGAGAACCATGAGTTTTCAAGTTCAAATTGCAGCAAAGACAAAAACACAAGGTGATTTCTTCCCATCTTCGTGCGGGTGTCCGATACAGGTGAAGATCTAGAGGTCGGATCTTTCATGATCTAATTTTTAAGATTCGGGGATATGGGTCCATGTATGGATATGGGTGCGGGGATTCGCCTAAAAAAATTAAAACATCTAAAAAATAGAGTTATAAAACCTAAATTATGAGATATTATGTGAAGAACTTGAGGAGAATCCTGGAAGGTGATTAAAGGAAAAGGAGTGATGTAGTATTTTATATATAAAAGGTATTCAATTTTCTTTAATTTCACCTTAGCTTTTGTATTGATTATAGAAATCATTAAAACTGTCCAGACTTTCTCCATCGATTTTGGTCAAAGTACCCAAAATCGGTTGACCAAATCGGACATGGATCCCACATCCACACCCACACCCACACCCATGTCGTGTTGACACGGGTGCGGCACCAAAAGTGAAGAGTCCAAGCAACTTAGGTGGAGAGAGTTACGTGGTACCTATTGTTGGTGGGAGGTGGCAGGCATCCCCCAGAATTAGTCGAGGTGTGCAAAAATCGGTCCGGACACCACAGTTACAAAACAAAAGATAAATAAAAGAATAGAAGTTCTCTTTTTATATACCAATAGAGCAAATGTGTTGCAAATTCTAATTTTTTTTTACATGACTATGAATTTAAATAGATGAAATGTACAGTTACTAACCTGGTTCAGGGCACTAAATGATCTTCTTTCTTGCCCTCAATGCCGTCAATGGTGAGCTTCTACCGAGGGATGGTTGGGGATTGTATGATAGACAACCTAAGCGCTTCTTTGTTTGGTGTCTTTTCCCTTTTGAATGAGTCGTAGTCATATTGATGATCTATAATTTGACTTGAGGTTGGATTTGATTTTTGTTGATAGTTTGATTAGATGTAGTTTATAAGTATTTCTTCAACTCCAAATGCTAAAAAGGTTGATTTATGTTCTTCTTCTCAATATTTCTATTGCCTTGGAAGCTTCTAATTTGATACTTAACCTTCTAGATTTTTAAAAATTGTGGGCTGCTGGAGCTTAATGACTTATGAGCCTCTGGGATTTTCTTTATTGTATGTGGCAACAAACGTTGGATAATATATTAGGTTATTCGTTTACAACAGTCCAAGAATTATATCATGTAAATTGAGATCTTCGAAGTTCTGAAAACAGAATTTGAAAGGTTGAAAAACAAAGCCAGGCTCAACTTAATTATTATCTTCTGGGAAGTGTGTTTTTACCTTTGAATTCTCAAATTGCGTTGATGAAATGTAATTGAAGGAAATTTGATAACCTGGCAATCTTATACATATAACACATACATAATGTATATGGATAAGTGGTCTTGACCACTATGTAAATGTTGAGATATGTGCCTCTTCATAAGCTTCATAATCATCCCTCTAGACGTGATCCTCATAAGCCTAATATGCATAATACCTTCCTTTTCTCTTTATGTCATTAACAGAATTTAGCATTATAGGCCAAAGAAAGGGTTCGAGATGGATTTAGGATGGGACACTATAAGTGGCATTTTTTCCTCTCTACTCGTGTAGATTTTCTTTTTTAAAGGATCTCATAAGGGTAACTATGTAAGCATGAGGTTTTTACTCTATTTAATGTATTTCACGTACAAATAAATTATTGTAAATGTTTGCTATTTTCTCAATATTCCTCTCATTTTTTGTTATTGAAACTGAGTATTCTAATGTTAGTTAGATTTGATATTGATTTTGCAAATGGATGGTGACAGAGTTGAATAGGGTTATATTATAATGTGTAAAAGAGATTTTTAAATGTGACATCATTGTTAGTATACAAGGACTAAAACTATAATTTGCTCTTATTGATTTTCCAATATTTTGCTGACTACAACGATACTATAGGATCTCCATCTCCGTGGGATAGTATTGAGGAGGCCAGTGCATTGGATGAAGCTTCTTCCAGTGAAAATAAATCCCGACAGTCTGTCTGGCCATCTTCTGACGATGAGGCTGATATCATGGACCAAGATGACGAAGGTCTAATTTTATCTGTATTTTATGTCTCAATATTGTGCTTCAGATTTCTAATTCTTATTATACAGAAGATACTAAGCAACAATAGTATGTCATATAGAAAAATCCGTCAAAGTATCTTACTTTTTGTGTGCTTTCTCATTGGGACTGCCTTAAGTGGTGAAAGGTTATGCTATAAATCACCTGATTTCTTGCTCGGTTATTTTTGGTTATCAACTGGCTGCACTTGGCGTAACTGGTAAAGTTGCTGCCATGTGACCAGGAGGTCATAAGTTCGAGCCGTGAAAACAACCTCTTGCAGAAATGCAGGGTGAGGCTGCGTACAATAGACCTTTGTAGTCCCGGCCCTTCCCTGGACCCCACACATAGTGGGAGCTTAGTGCACCAGGTTGTCCTTTAGTGTATTTGGATTATTGAGGGATTGGGTTAGGTTGGGGTTGCATCAGTGAATTCGATTATGTTGTATGTTTTATATAGTATGCACGACCAACTATGCCCTAATCTTTAATTTGTTTTTCTACAACGTCAATAGATTCTGGTACAGAAAGGAGCAGGAGCTTTAGGGAGCACAGGCGAGCACACTATGACGAATATAGGAAAATCAGAGAAATGCGTACAAAGGGCTCCTCTCTTGAAGGAGCATCCGACGATGAGGTTGAGGATCTTGAGAAAAGGGATGATAGGTGTAATACATCATCGTCATTGACATCTGCTGTTGAGGGCATTGACATTTCAGAAGGAAGCACAGACGATTCTAAATAGTCCTTTGTCCCAGCCAATTGAACAAAGATCGTCCTGAAAAAGTGCATTTTATTTCTAAGAAGGTTGTTACCATAACCCATTCTGTTTTTCATATGTTCACTTTTGCTTGTAAGTTGTATATAGATGGTATTTCACATATGGGGTGAACATCTTCCATTCCGTGGTTAACATAATCTTTAAAAATTGTGAAATTACAAACTAAGATTATCCGACTTTCAGTACTGTTCTTTCGTAGTTGTCATTGTTGACATGTTTGGTAGCCAAGTCTGGTCAGTTTTCTGGGATCCGAGTCATGAGAGTAATAAGTTTGTGTTGGCTTTTTGGGCCTTTTCACTTCAACTTTTGATTGAATTTCCTGAAATATACAAGTTTGTGTACTTTATAAACTATAGAATTGTTGTAACACTATTTTGGAGCCACAAGTAGAGTTTCTTGAATGTATACAAGTTTGTGTACTTTTGTAAACGATAGAATTTTTGAAATACAACACTTCACAGCCATTTTTCATTCTTGACTAGCTTCTAGATTAATGCTCCACTGTTACATTATTGGTACATACACGTATAACAACATACCTAGTATAATCTCACTTTGGGATGATATTTATTAAGTATCGTATAATATTTGGCTAGCTTCTAGAGAGTTGATTCATTGCTTAGTTCATATAGTTTTTAGGTTGTTCATATAAACAATAACAAGTATGCCTTAATCTCAAACTATTTCAATTCTATATAAATTGTGAAGGAATCATAATAAAAGTTAAGCTAAGTAGTATTTTTCTCAAATCCTCTAAAACTAGATAATAGGTAGGTGCTTGTTTTTCTCTATTAAATTTACTTTCCAAACATTACTTCAATTTTATTTTTTTTGCTAATAATAGAGGAGAAATATAAATGTCGAATAAATATCACAAGTACGGTACCTAATTAAATATTTGCATACAATTGCCTATGAGATTGCATCCCATTCATTTTCTAACCCTCCTTTACATAATTATCAAATATCTCTTCCTATTAGAATGAGATTAGGAGTGAGGCCTAGGGGTGTACAAAATCGAATCGAAAATCGAATCAAACCGCAAATCGAGTCAAATCGGAAAAAAAATCAAACTAATGGTTTGGTATTGAAAAAAAGAACCCGACTATACTTGGGTTAGTTTGGTTTTAATTAAAAAAAGTCAACCCGAGACCAAACCAACCCGACATTATATATATTATTTTTAAAATTTATTTTATACATAAAAGTATTGATTTTGATGTAATTTCTAAATATTAATTATACTTTTTCATAATTTTTATATTTTAACATGTTTTTTCAAGTTTTTTGAGACATAGAATTATGAATGGTCCAATAAAGATTATAGTCCATAGATATTAGTAACTTTAATAAAGGTCAATTCAAAATAAAATCAATACTAATGCTAACAAAAAAATTAATTCAACACTAAGAATGACAATAATATTGAATGTTGTTCTTTAGTTTTACATTGGTTAAGACATTTAAAATACATAACCTAATTTTAATTTTTCTTTAATATTTAATTATGTAATTAATACTTATTAGACTTATTTTAGCATGATTTAGTACTTTTACATTATGATCATTTTTTATGACTTATTAATTTGCAATATTTATTTTATTCTATTTCATTATTATTTTTTATTGAATATTTTAGTGTCATCGCTCATCTCATAGTTTATGTTATTTTCTTAAGAAACACCTTAGATAGTTGTATTTTGGTTGGGCTAAAGAAATATTTGGAGCTCAAGTTAATTATATGTTTGTATGAATACTTACCGAAAAAATTTGAAAATTCGAAAAAACCCGAGGTTTATTAGTTTGGTTTGATTTATAAATTTAAAAATTTGACACAAATGTTTGGTTTGATTTTTGAAAAATTCGAACCAACCCGAAAATACCCGAGGTTGAAAAACCCGACTTTTACTAGTTTGGTTTGGTTTATAAATTTAAAATTTGACACAAATAATTTGATTTAATATTTGAAAAATCCGAACCAATCCGGTCATGTACATCCTAGTGAGGCCTTTTAGAAGAGCCAATGATCATTTCAATCAAAGATGAATTAGTATTTTTAGAACATGAGTATACCATTAAAAAAAGATGGAAAAAATGTATTTAGTGGGAATTGACCCTCCTTTGTTCTCTAGTAAATCACTCAACCTTTAAAAAAGTGTACCACTTAGCTTTTTTTAGCATGAGCATCAACAAATATTATTATATCAATTTTAGAAAAAAAATATATAAAATACCTAGTTTTGCGAAGAAACTAAACTAAGAGACCATGAATTTACGTGCCATGTACACCTGTACTTTGCCTGTAAATTCGCCATTAACTCCAATGTATCCTCTTGTAATACTCGGAAAATTTCTAAGTTAAGACACGAACCATTCTTGAATTGCATATAAGGTCGTATCGAGTGATTCTTAATTGTTCTTAGATTATAAGTTCAATTCATTAGTGTGGAAATGGTTTTGGGTATCAATTTAAGTCCACTAGAATCCCCTAGCACAAAGTTGAGTTGGAAGCTTCCCTATCGAGTGAGTTTTGACCTAAGATTCTACTTAGGTTAACTTCAAATGATCATATCTCTCAGCACCTAATGAGTTAGGTGGTCCATGAGTCCTCTTTCCAACGCCATCAACTTTGCTCCATTTGAAGCTTGGAGTAAAAAGTTATGCTCGTTTGAATGAAACCTCTCTATTTAAGGCACTTCATTCGTTTTAGGAAAGGATATTTTGGTCTTTTCCTTTTTCTCACTAGGCTTAACACATTTTTCCTGAACTAATTAAGGGTTTACTCAGATTCTAAATCACCTATTCACGTTCCTTAACACTTAGGGTTTTAGAGCGAGGTTTCAAGAAGAGAAAAAGGACTAAGTTTAAGTGTTATTCAAGAATTGTGGTTTTTGCCAAGAACATCTTTCTTTCCAGGTATGTAAGGCTTCCCATAGTGATGAATTTGTTCATCCTCACGCCAAGCATGTAATTCTTTCGTTAATTCGCCCATATAATCGTTTATGTAAGTATTCTTGAAGAGTTCTAGAATTTTAAGCTTCATTCTTTAACAATGGAGGTTTTGAGTTTTTGAGGTGAGGGTTTTGCGAATGAGTGGTGTTTCTTGATAGAAGTTGAGTGGGATTTCGATAATTTCATGTTGGGTTTGTGAATCAAAGAGAGTTTAGAAGAAACCAATTGATTCTAGATGAGTTAGGACCCGAAATTGAGCAAGAAAATTCGTCAAAAATTCTTGGTAGGGGGCTGGCGTGGCACGCCACCATAGCGCCAGGATTACTGATCAGCAGTTTGGGGCCGGCATGCCACGCCAACAGTACGCCCCAAACTCTGGTAAGTAGTTTGGGGCCTGGCGCCCCACGCTAGCAGTACGCCAGGGGTTGCCGCCCTATTTCTTCTTTGTTCATTCGGGCGTGTTCCTTTAAGTTGTGGCTATGCTTTCCCACTCTATATTAGCTCCTATAGACTCCATTTATCATTGAAAACTCATGCATTATCTGACTCATATGTCTTAATGCATTTTCAAAACTAAAGTTAGTTTAAGAGAAGAGTCAAGAGCTATTTTTGAGAAAGTAAAGAGAAGTTTAAGAATCTTTTTAGAACAAATGCTTTGTCTTTAAAAATTGATTCTGAGAAAGAGTAAAAGATGAGTTTCAAGAAAAGTATAGGGAACTAAGTAATTCCCTAAGGGGTCGTTTGGTTTGAATACAAGTTATGATGGGATAAGTTATGATGAGATTAGTTATGTTGGGATTAGATTTTCTAGTATTATTTTTATTGACTGTTTGGTTTGTTGTACTGAAAAATGGCATAATACATAAACATGACCCTTAACTTGGCTTCAGTGGACAACTATGCCCCTCCAACTTTGAGTGTGTACAAGTAGGCACTTAAACTTGTATAGAATTGAACAAGTAGACACACATGTCCTACATGACATAATACACGTAGGACGCCACGTAGGACACAAAATTGCCATGTAGGTGCCATGTAAGACGAATGTGTCTATTTGTTCAATTTTATACAAGTTTAAGTGTCTACTTGTGCACACCCAAAGTTAAAGGTCATAGTTGCCAGCTGACGCCAAGTTAAGGGTCATGTTTATGTATTATGCCAAATAATATCTATTGCATACTTTCTAAAAATAAATTGGTTGTTTACAAAAATATCCTCTACCTTATTTAGCTATTTATATTTTTTTTGGTAGAGCTTTAGTTAATATTTCATTCTTAATAACAAAACCTCCACCTTATTTAGCTTAATTTTTTTATGTATCAATTCTTATGAATTTTTTGTGATCAACTATGTGCCAATTTTGGAGATGTCAATACTCCACTGTAAAAACCAAGCCTGATTAAACTTTTCACATTTAATTAAGTTGTATTAGTATCAACTTGTTTGGATTAGAAATTAATTAATTATGGTACAAAATTTTTGTTGTGGCAGCAGAAATTAACTGAGATGTGACCAAACCACATTAATTAGTATGAATTTTTATGTATGAATTCTCATCTTTTTCATATTTGAATTGCACTTTGGTGTCCCATCGACTTGGACCAAATGAAAAATCACGGACATCAAACTTGGAGTCACCAACTATGTTGTTTACTGAGCATCAAAGTGTAGTATATACTATAAAGTTTAATCCAGTAGGAACAATTATTACAAATACATATGTGAAGAGTGATAATATAAATGGTTTGAAGGATGATTTTGTCATTTAATAGATTTATCCCATGACAAATTATGATGGGATTATTATACCACCCAAAGGGAAGGATAACTTATCCCGGTACTAATTGTTAATCCTGGGATAAGTTATCCCGGAGTTGTCAACCAAACAACAAATTAAGCGTCACTATAATTTAATCCCAAGACTATTTGATATAATCCTTCACACCAAACGACCCCTAAGATAACAATTTTAAATTGAGAAAAGAGAAATTTTGCTTTCTAATTGAGTTATGAGTACTGAGATACTCTAGAGCAGTTACCTCTTTTAAGAGGATAGTTTGAGAAATTACCTCAAACCAGAGAAAAAGTAATGTTTTTATACATTTGAGCAACATTATATATATCATTGAGAGTAGTATTGAGCACCGATATGGAAGGAGAGTTCAGACAACTCTTAGCCCCCATAAACCATGTCTTGCCAGCATGGGTTCAGGATCATACTTTTTAGATGAATCCTTTTAGCTTAGTGGATCCACTTAGTTCAGGTGTTCTATGTCCCGGTACGATATAAGACAGTTCTGGCAGCGTGGACAAGACGATGTATCATCACTTAGCTCACAGTAATGGTTGTCGGTCAGAGAATCTCCCAATAAAGTTAAAGTGTATTTTCATATAACACTTATTATGTCGAGTTCAGAGATGAGTAAGTATTTTTGTAAAGTTAAATGATTTCATTCCTTTAATCCTTTACATTCAGTTGAGTTCATGCTATATATGCTGCAGTCATTCAGTTCAGTTATTTATTTCACTTTAGCCATATTACATACTCATACATTCAATATACTGATGTCATTCGACCTGCATCTTTTATGATGCAGATACATGTACTTAGGATCTTCAACAGGAGTTTCGTTGAGATCACTTCATCCGCTTGTCAGTTTTGAGTAAGACCTCCTTGGTTCTGGAGGACTCCAGTTTTATAAGTTGTTAGTAGTAGTTTTCTTAAGGAGTCGTGGGTCTTGTCCCCCCGACATCCTTGTACAGTAGAGGCTTCATAGATAGACAGGTTTGGAGAGTCTTTCAGTTACAGAAGTTTTATTTAAAACTTTATGTTTCATACTCAGTATTTTCATATAGTTTTGAGATTCAGTAAGTTGTATTAAACTTTTCCTCAACTTTGATGCTTGAGCTAGTCTTCCGTTTGTAGTCAGCCAGGATGAGGGTTCGCTTGGGGACCAGAAATGGTTCTCTAGTGCCGGCCACGTATAAGGTGTAGGCTTGGGTTGTGACACCTCTGTGTCGGGGGACTTTCAAAAATAACCTCTCTATCTTCATAAGGTAAAGATAAATTGCGTACACACCATCATTTTCAAATCTCACTGGCTCACTTATAAAATCAGTTGTATCCTCTGTGAATTTCATTTGCTTGCACTCTTTTTCCCTTTGTTTTTTTCCCTAATGATATTTTCTTATAAGATTGATATGACTTTAGATAAGAGAAGTTGGAAGTCGAATGTCATGACTCAAAAATGGGCGTGATGGCACTTGTCTATTCCCATCAAGACAAGTCAGCCTCAACCCAACAACATGAAAGAAATGCAATAAATAAAATAAGAACAAGATAAAATCGAAAAACTTATTCATTCTACTATAAGCTCAAAACCTGGTTATCACGTGTACAAGCCTCTAATACATAAAATGCGGAATTGAAAGATAATTACAAGTGTCAGTGTCTTTGATTCTAGAATAGAACAAAACATGAAATAAGAACAAGAGTGTCCGTCGGGATGATAAGCAGCTACCTCTCAAGTGCTTCAAAAGCCTCAAAAAATAGACGAAGAGCAATCGCACGGTACTGGGCTCGGAACCTACACAAGTGTAGAAGATAAGGGTGAGTACCAAACAACACGGTACTCATCAAGCAACATGATAAACAAAACAAAACTAGCTAGAAAATGAGTACTCCTTTCACCCCAACCGAACCTCCTCAAACTACAACCTGCATAGAAATCAGTCCAACCTAACAGTTCACAATATACAGTTCACAAGTTCTCATAATCACAATTAAAGAGTCACGATTCAACAATCATCAAGTATCAAGTATGACAATCATGAGAGTCAACTAGATAGATCACAAATATCAAGTTCAGCAAAGCACATTAATCAAGTACACTGACCACAAAATTCCAAGATTATCATGTACAATATCAATCGGAACTCATGAGAATCTCCCATAGTTCATGAACTCGCCGGTAATGACCTCAGCATCCATAACACTCACTAGAAATGACCTCGACATCAATAACACTTGCTAGAAATGACCTCGACATCAATAACACTTGCTAGAAATGACCTCGACATCAATAACACTTGTCGGAAATGACCTCGACATCAATAATACTTGCCGAAAATGACTTCGACATCAGTAACACTCATCGAAAATGACTTCGATATCAATAACACTTGCTAGAAATGACCTCGGCATCAATAACACTCGCCGAAAATGATCTGGCATCAATAGCACTTACCAGAAATGATCTCGGCATCAATAACCATCAGATGTCTCATCACGGTGCACAAAAATTAATGCAAATAAGCAATTTCATACCACAAGGAAGAGACAATAACTCAAGAAATTCAAGTCCACAATAATGTCATCAAAGCATTTCATCAATCAACATATTAGGGTTCACAACAAGACAAATTCACAAAGTATTATGATCAACACGTTACCTTTTCATTAATCCCCTTTTTACTCATTAATATCAATCAAGTGGAATAATTGAACTCATTACCTCATCCCCATTACTCTCCAACACATACAAATGAAGGGAAATAAACTATTCTACTAATTTTATAAGGTTTAGGAGATCACTTGCCTCAATTCAATCAAGTAGTCAATCCAAGACTTGAGTCTTCCCCTTTCGAATAATATCCAAAGCCTCACAATCTAGTTCAATCAAGTAATCACAATAAAATTATGGAAATAACAACACACAATTCATACATTTAGAAAAATGGGTCAATCAACTCAAGAACCCAATTCTGAAAATGAGGTTCAAATTCGAAAATCTTTACTTGAAAACATTACCCAAGGCATTTGGAACTCAAGGGTGAAAATCATTTCGAAAGAGGAGTTAAAATCAGATCATAATCACCATTTTATCAAGTTCTTGAAGAAAACCTCAATTTATCATTTCAAAACCTTGATTTGAACACTTAAATTCATAAAAAATAATGGGTCAATGAAGATTTAAGATTAGAAATCGTTACCCAAATATTTCTTCTCAAAAATCTTGTTCAAATTGCCACACCAATGCTCCTAAAATTTAAAAATGGTGAAATGAGGTTGAAACCCCAATTTTTAGAAAATATTTTGTCCAGGGGTCCTCCGTGAATGCAGACCCCTGTCCGCGAACATGGACGGACAACTCATAAAAGAGCCCGTAAACACGCCCCTCACTCTGTGAACGCGATCGCTGAGGGTTGGCATCAGCAACACAGAACAAAAAAATCAACCAACTCAGAATCATCGAATGAACCCTCGCGATTTGTTCGGAACCCCATACACACAAATCATATATGCAGATTGACTAAATTCAACGTTCAGGACTAATGGACCATCGAACCATAAATCTGAGGTCTCCTTGACCCGAAACTTGTGAATGTCTCGAGAAATGAACATAATGCCTAAAAAGGCCAAATCAAGTTCAGGACCTCTAAAAATTCAATCAAGACCTCACCTAGGCCTACAAACATCCCCCCAATCCAATGGAACTCTCGAAATTCTGATCCGAGCATCCAAACCCCGAATGTTGACCAAAGTCAATCCAAAGGCTAAAATTTAACAATTTTCCAATTTAGGACCTCAAATTTTCAAAAAGACTCAAAATCTGAAACTGACTACTCCCTTTGACCAATTTCCACATTCCGGGACTGATGGAATCAACAGAATTTCATTCTGACACTCGAAACTCCAAAAGACACCGAAAACCACCTTTTTTTACAACTTTAGCCTTTAAAAATCCAAAATTCTCTAAATTCACAAATCTTAACTCAAAACTTGGAACCAATTCCAAAACTCATTCAAAAATGACTCGGGACCAATAACGGGAGAGGTAAAATGATAATTTTACAAAAAAATTTTAAAAATGACCAACCTGGTCATTACATCAAAGATTAATAAGCAGTTAAATATTGTTTAGTTTCTTTACTGGTATTATAATTATTACTTTTTTATTATTTTATTTTTTGATTTTACTATTATCTGTTGTTTTCTTTACTTCATCTGGCATATTATTTATTATCGATACTATTCATTTTTTATTTTTTTAATGACTTATTCATTACTGTATTTCCTTTTAAACCTGCTCTAATATGCTTTACTTGCTCTGACAACCTCTCTACCTTCCAGAATAAAGTTTGCATACTCGCCATCCTCCAAGTTATAAGATTACACTAAATTTGTTATTGTTATAATGAAATGACATGTTTAAAATTCATAAAAGTTTTAAAAAATATTTTTAATATATTATATTCATCTTTAATTTAAAATCACAAAATATAAAGAATTGAATGTTTAAACTTCATGACCAGTTAACTAGGATACATTAAGTGAGGCTATTAGTATTAGTTACTCTTATATACAAGAGGCTAGGGAAGTAGATCTTGGATGACATGCCTGCTTCCCAGTTGAAGGATAATTTGATTATTTATTGTGTTATTGTGATTTTTATCATGTTTTTATTGTTTGTACACCACATAATATTCGGTATGTTCTCTGTCCACGCACTTTTGCATGTCCTCTTTTTAGTTTTGAATATTCATAATTATTTTTGGACTTCCTTTTTATTGTGTTTTTGAGCAAAAATTATTTATTTCATGCTGAAATTAACTAATAAAATTTATGGTATTCCACATTTCATTACTAAGATAGATTTTACTAATATGCTTTCAATATTGTTCATTACTAAATATTTTAGAATAATATAAAAAATTAATTGACTTTCAAAATTTAATCAATGCCACATAAGTTAAAATAAAAGGAATAACATATATTATTTGAAAGTTATGTAAAAATAATATAAATCACTATAATTAACAACTTAAAATATTTAAAAATCATATAAATTTTTTGATTGATTCTCGAAATTTCATTTGCGCACATAAATTGGGATAAATGGAATAACATATATTATTTGAAAATGAGGTAAAAAGTACTACTATAAGTTACAATAATTAGTAACTTAAAATATTTTAAAACATATAAAAAAATTTGATTGACTCTCTAAATTTTAGCTATGACACATAAATTAAAATAGAAAAAATTACATATATTGGACTTGTGCTGAATAAACACTCAAGATGTCCCTTAATTTTCGGTAAAACTCAAGGATGTCCCTTAATTGTCAAAGAGGTGGATTGAAAAATCATAATTTTTTAAATTTAGGTAATTTCTTTTATTTGTCCTTACCTTGGTTGTTAAAGGTAAAATATGTGCAAGCTAAGCTCAAACATATTTTAACGTCAAAACTATTCAATATTGTAGAATCCGGATCAAGAGAGACAGAAACTCCTAGGTCACATGTCATGATTTAAATTTTGGGAGTCAAATTTCTTTATTTTAATAGCAAATTTGGATATTTAGAGAATTTTTAATTCTTTTGAAACAAGATTTATATATTTGAAAACTAGATATAAAAAATTACAAATCATAATAATTAACAATACAAAATATTAATACTAATATTTAGAGTAGTATATTAGTATTGTATAGAGGGTAAAATTTATTTTATCGAGGTAATATAGATCATTGAACAAATCAAAACTTTCATTAAGAAAGAAAAGAGATTGGAAAGGGTTGTTGGGGAACAGGTTATGAAGGGGTTATGAAGGATATATCTAGATAGTAAGAATTCAATTTTTTTTTTTGTATCGTTAATTTTCATTTTTTCAATAGACTAAATCTTATTTCTTTCTACTAATTTTCAGGCACATATCAAGTAAGTTGACCTACAATACGCACTACTTTTAATATTATAAGATACAATATTATTCTTGAGTATAATTTACCGTTATTAAATGATTATTTGAATATGGTGTATACCTAAATGACAAAAAATAGTTGTTAAATTGGGTATTTACTCTTTCTATAAGCTTGGTAACCTAATTACATACAATGAAAACTCTGATCCGATCCCTAATATTGATAATATTGTTATTTTTATTTTTCAATAAAAATATTAACAAAAAGCATTATTTCTTTCTCAATAAGGCCGAGATTGAACATATCCCTAACTTGAAGGCTAAGTTGACCATATATCAATTTATGTAATTTTTCATAAGACATTAATAGATATTTATAAATTATTATATGTCACATAACATCACAAGTGTTTAAATCTTAGGTAAGTTTTTATTGATTTTAATTTTAAGAACTTTTTAAAATTGAGTTTATTGTTACATAAACTATTAAAATTATTTTAGGAGTACTAAAAATATTTAAAAACAAATTAAGACTTCACTTAATTGAGTATGATTAGAGTTTCATTTTGTGACACCCTAACTTGAGGAAAATGTTTCACATTGACAAAAATACATTAGAGATGTTGGATATATGATCCATATATAATAGACCCTTAATAACACGTTTTAAAATCATGCAGGCCTAGGTTCAAAGCAAATAATATCACTAGTATTACTATAGACTACTTGACATCCAGATGGTGAACTCTCCCCCCTCCAAGCTCCAACCGTAATGTTTCTGAATATTTCTTTGGTTTTATTTTAGTTGTTCTACTTTCTTTTTTAATCTTTTTAATATTAAAGTCTAGACCTCCTTATTTGTGTTTATTTTCATTAAGAATTTTTTATATTTTTAATAAAATGCCACTAGACATGCTCTAGTGGTAAATTTGCCAAAATATTTTTTCCCCCACATGACATGATTAAAGAGCAATTTGGTATTCTATATATATTTTTAGTTTAAGATCTCAAAATTCAAAAAAGTTCTTCACTTTCTTAAATTTCGTATCAAGTCAAAATGAGACAAATAAATAAAATGGACAAGAACTTGGAGCATTGTAAAATCTTCCCGAGTTAATATCTCAAAAGGTCACTCAAGTTTGAAAATATATCTAGCAAAGTCATTGAACTTTATTTATATCAATTAAATCACTCAACTTAAACATTTGAATCAATAAAATCATTCAACTAAATTTATCATTAATTAAATATATGAGATTATTTTTATGGAAAAATTACCTATATACACACCTTTATTTTTCATAATTTCCATTATTCCGTACCATTTCAAAATCCCTTATTTTTTCTCAATTCTCAAGTCAGCCGGATACATAAGTATCCCAGCCTTAACCCACGTTTTCCCTTCCTTTTTTTCACTCCTTTAATCTCTCCCTAATTTCACTCCACAATCTTATCAGTTACATTTTTCATCTCAATTTGAATTTCAAAAGGATTCTCTCTCCAGTCAATCAAATTCAAACAACTAAATAGGTACTTTTCGTATTCTCCATTGTCGTTTTTTTCAATATTTTTTGTTTTTACCCTTTTTTCCGGATACATATGGATCATGCTCATTCATTTAGTATTGGTATTACCCAACTAAACTCTGGAAATAGATCCAAAAAAGGCACGATCCATTATTAACGAAGAACTCGAGTGTGGAGAAGTCAAAGTTGAAGAAGGATGCACCTTCGGCTTCTAAAGTTATTGTGGAAAAAAAACCCCCAAAAAGGGGTAAAAAGAGTTAGATCTGTATTATCTCGTCCAACTCTACATAAGGTACAAATTTTTAATGTATATACTTTATTTTGATTTTTAATCTAGCCTTTGATAGTGGTTTCAATGATCTGATACATTACATTTACAGTAGTCTCTATTTTATGTAATGTATCTCTGTTGAAAAAGCTTCCAAAAAAAAGGGGGAAAGGTCGAATCTGGCAGTGCACGCCCTTCACTACTAAAGTTTCAGATTTACAATGTATCTAGTTCTGAATCGTGTTCAAATTAAAGTTTCTGATGCATAATCCTATTATTTTTAAACATCTATTAGTATTTATCAGGTTCGTTATACATGTATTTGATACATAACCTCTACAAAATATATCATTTATCATGTATCAGGTGTTGCTATGTATCTTCAACCTTATTCAAATTGGAAGAATATGTATCTACACATAGTTGCAAATCATATTTGTAATACATAAATCTTCTTATTTTCATATATAAATCAGTGTGTCTCATGCTTTTGATTATTTATCTGATACATAAGTATAATAAATTGTACAGTCGATCATGTATCGGTTGTTGATATATATGTACAGTCTTTAATTTTTGTTTAGATTTACTTAAATTAGAAGGCTGTGTATCTGTATACATTACCCAATAATACTCATGATACATAAACCCTAATGTTCTATAACTAAAGTACTGTGTATCAAATTCATTAATATGTATATGATACATAACTGTATCAAATTCGACTAATTCACTATGTATCAGATGTTGTTATATATCTTCAGTCTTTTAAGTATTGTTCATGTTTTTTAATGCAAGAAATTTCAAGTTGTCTTTGCTGAGTATCTCAACGATGGGATTCCGATCCCACCTAATGAATTTCAAGCTAATTACCTACGTACAAAATATGCAGCACTGTTATGAAAATATGGTAGCGAAAAGGCCAATGGAGGTTATATTAGTGAAAAAGATGATCCATCCAAACCTAAGGGTCATTTCATACCACCTGCTGCAGAAGATTTGGTTAATGTAGAGTAGTTATTTATCTAATAGACACCTTTAATTTTATTTTTTGTGTGTTAAAGATTTGGTTAAGTTTTAGAGGATTACTCTTAAAATTTGTATAAATGGCCTAATGTTTTAAGATGCTTCTACTCAAGTTTTAGTGTGTTTCTATAAAAACTTGTTTATTTTGACTTTAACTTTTATTATAATTAGTTGTTATTTACAGTATGGATAGTCTTAGACATTTGTCTTATATAATCTGATACAAAAATGTCATAAAATTAAGTATCAGATTCATTCATGCATACACATACAAAATTCTTTTTTCTCAGTAGTTCTAGTTAGTTGTTGATTCATTTGACACCTAACTAATGCAATGTACTCGATAATTTGATTGCTGATTCATTCATGTATATACTTGATAGCTTAGTTGTAGTAAGTTGCTGATTCATTCATGTATCTTATTGATAACTTACTTCTTATTTATTGTGATACATTTATAGATACACTTTATTTTAACTTACATACACCCTTTTGTCACAACCTTCTTGTATCAGATATATTATTATCAACTACAAAATGATACATTATATAAAAAAAATGTATCTGAAACATATTGAGTGATACCATATTCACAAACATAATGTATGTCACATTATTATCAACTACAAAATGATATATTATATAAAAAAACTAAATACAAAATGATACATTCTATTGAGTGATACCATGTTCACAAACATGCTAATACATTAGACACTTAGTTGTAGTTAGTTGATGATTCATTCATGTATCTAATTGATAACTTAATTCTTATTTATTGTGATACATTTATGAATACACTTTATTTCAGCTTACATACACCCTTTTGTCACAACCTTATTGTATCAGATACATTATTATCAACTACAAAATGATACATTATATAAAAAATGTATCTGAAACATATTGAGTGATACCATATTCACAAACATAATGTATGGTACATTATTATCAACTACAAAATGATACATTATATATATATATAAAAAGGTATATTAAACATAATGTGTGATTGAAATGAGCACAAGGTTGAAAAGATTAACATGTCAATTTATTGTATCAGAATTTCATCATCTAATAGTAAATTGTATTGTATATCAATGTAATAGTGGAAAATTCAAAAATTAAAAATATCTAATCTCAAAATAATGTATCTTAAACATAATAGTAATCCCAAAAAAGATTTTGTCAATCTTCTTTCGGAAAGAAAGTACAAGTTCTTCGGTTGTGACCTTCTTGTCTCTAACGTCTACAACAGTTTGTTTTTGTGCTTATCTTTTCATCTGATTTTTTTTCATTCTTTTTCTTGATCGTCCAGGCATCCTTTTGTACCTAGGTGGCAAGACAATTTCTTCCAAAACAAAAAAAATTAATATACATGCTAAAGTGGATAATAGATACATTAAAATAATATATTCTCTTCCACATCGGTACATTAAAAAAAAGGAATTCATATACTAATACTTTTAAAGAAATCACATGTATCTGATACGTTATAGTAACGACACACTAAATCATAGCTATAAAAATCCATTACATATATGTCAAACTAATAATGTATCAAGTTGTAACCAATAATGTATCATGACTTATATATCCATACACAAATTCAAAAATAAAAAAATATTTATTAAAGCACAAATATAAAATAAAAAAAATAAATTCACATGTATCTGATACTTTATATTATCAGCACACTAACTCAAAGATCTAAAAACACATTACATATACGTTAAACTAGTAATGTATCAACTTGTAATCAGTAATGTATCGCGACTTATATATCAATATACAAATTTAAAAATTAAAAAACAGAGGGTATACATAGCAAATCCAGATAATTGCACCAGTTGATACATCAAAGCTTTGTATCTCGCCAACATTCTTATTTGTTGTATCAATACAGAGGGGATACATAGCAAATCCAACCTCACGTTTCTTCACCTACATCTTTACTCCCATGTCATTCCTAATAATCAGTGGAGATGAATTACCTTCTACAATGTATCGGATCTCAATTTTTTCCTCAATCCATCAATATTCAACTCAGCTACAATTAATGAAATTAGATTCACGAATGAAATATTTTCCCCAACCAGTATCCCATCACACCTATATCGTTCATATCAAATTTTCGACAAAACAATTGTATCTTAGTGAAAAGTTTCTTCGAAACAGGGAGAACGATGAACAGGGAGAACGACGAAACATGGAGAACGATGAACATGGAGAACGACGAAACAGGGAGAACGATGACATATATGCAGTTTTGAATTTTGAATTGGTTTGTTATGTTAGGATCTACGGTTTAGTGATTGACAGTGAGGGAGGAACTGAATAGCGTAAATTATGGGATTGTAATTAGATTTTTTCCGTTTTCTTTCCTTTTTAAGCGCAACAGCCACACAATAATGTATCAAAATTAATGTATTCGGACAACTAGTTATGTATCCGGATGGCTGATTTTTTAAAAGATTTTTGTAAAATAGAAAAGAGTAGGGATATGATGTAATTTAGCTTTTACACTATGAGATTTATGTAAGTTATACTATTTTTATTGATCCACATGCAATAGACCCATTCACAATCCTACCCATTAGCCAAAACTCCAAACCCAATTAAAAGACCCAAAACTTCTTCATCTTCCTCAAACCTATGTTTGCTATAGCCCTCGTGTTTCTACCACCAAATGATGTGGTGGAATGAACATAAATGTTTCTCTCTTAACTAGAGGTGTTAGGTTTGAGCCCTGAATAAAAAAATCCTTGATAGAAAGCGAATTCCTCCGAATAAAAATGCAGATATTGAACACCAAGTAGAAAATAATAAAAAAAAGCCCTAGTATTTTTGCAGTCTACATACTCCTAAATTCATTCCTTCCAATTCTCATTCTCCCTTTCTCTCCCTGCCTCATTTTTCTCTTCCAAAAAATTGTTCTTTGACTACTTCCAAATTCTAGCTATTTCATTATTTTAGTTTCTTCATATGATAATCGGTCTAAGCAAAAAAATATGAAGGGAAATACTGAAAATCCACTAGCTTTGAAATATAGAAACAATCAAATAAAAGAACAAAAAAAGTAAAATAACATAGTGAATATAAGATGATCCACTTCAATTTTGAAAAAATAATTTTCGTCAAAGTCTTGAGTTGAATGATTTAATTGATACAAATGTCTAAGTTGAGTAATTTTATTGATACAAAACGAAGTTCAATAACTTTGTTATATAAATTACCAAAATTAGTTAATCTTTTGAGATATTAACTCATATCTTCCCATATTTTTTAAACTCCGTGCCCAGTCAAACTATGCTGTTGGGTTTAGGGTTGGTATCCTTTAGTCTTATTTGGATCAGCCCACTTTTGCTCATAAGTCCAAAATTATGTGGCAATATATAAGGCTTGTTTATGTCTTATTTTGAGAGCCATTTTAGAGATTGAGAAAAAGAGAGAAAAACTTCGTTTTGATTCAGGAAATTTCTACTCAGGCAGTTTGCTTTAAACAGAGGTTTTCGCTTCGTTAACCGTTGGATCGTGCTCAAATTTGAACTGAGAGTTCTCAACATTTGGTTCTTGCATTATAACGATGAAGATCAGATTTGGTTGGCTGTAGCTTTTGATTTTGGGCATGACCAATAGCTCATTTTTGGATGAATTCTCTAGTTTGGTGCAATCTTATTTCGCTGTTGCTTGTTGTTTGACACTTGTTTTGTGGTAAATTTTTAAAAATCATGGACCAAAAGCTCCACTATAATCACCAAGAGTTACAATATCGTTTTCCAAATTGGCCACAAAACAAGTGCCAAACAACGAGCAACAGCGAAACAAGATTGCACCAAAACTAAAGAATTAAAGGAGAGAATTCACCAAAAAATGAGCTACTATTCATGCCCAAAATCAGAAGCAACAGACAACCAAATTCGATCTCCACCGTTGAAATGCAAGAACCAGATGCTAAGAACTCCCAGTTCAAATCTGAGCACGATCTAAGTTCAAATTTGAGCATGATCCAAGTTCAAATTTGAGCACGATTCAATGGTTAACGAAGCGACAAACTCTTTATAAAGCGGACTGCCTGAGCAGAAATTTCCAAAAGCAAAACTACTTTTTTTTCTCTTTCTCTCAATCTCTAAAACGGCTCTCTCTTGATTTTTCTTAAAATAATACCTAAACAAGCCTTTTATATGCCAATCACATAATATTGGGCTTATGGCAAAAATGGACTAGAATAAATAATACTTTTATTTATTCAGATACGAAGGGAAAAAGACCCCTAAACCCAACATGTCTCAGTATAGAGAGAGTATTATTACAGCCTCTTAACCCAACCAACATTTATAACATTTATAAGTTTGTAACCAACATTTGTAACAAATTTCTTCCTCCATTCCAATTTCCTTGGTTGAGATTATTTCCTTGTCCAAATTATATCAAAGGAATGGCAACTAACAATGCAGTTATACATAATCCAACTTTCTAACTAAAATTTTCCCTATTTTTTAGAACTCCACAACAAACACTCAATTTTCTCTTGGTGGATATGCTATCTCCTCAGCAACTGTATAGCAATTTCGTATAATTCGTAAATCAATTGAGTAAGTAGGAAATAATTTGTTTTTATCATCATGGCAGGTCCTAAAACGCCTCCGTACTATAGCCCAACATACAAGAAGAATGGAGCAAACTATCCGTCTTCGCCTCATTCTATACGAATCAATCTATATACATTGGCTATCGCGTTTACTGTCCTCTGTTCTATCGCGTATTTAATAGGCAGAGGATCCATTTCCACCTCCCCTGTTTCTAATGTTGCTGCTTCCATCCCCTGCATTCCCTTGAAAATCACTTCCACTGCAGTTTCCAAAAATTCTTCGTCCGGACAACTAGACTTAACCGCCACTCAAGGTGACGAGGAAGGTGAAGTCGCGGTATCTGATGATGGTGTTAAGGTTTACCCGCCATGTGACTTTAAATATAGCGAGTATACGCCTTGTGAAGACCCTCAACGATCGTTGAAATTCAAGAGGGATAGATTGATTTATAGGGAGAGGCATTGTCCTGACAAGACTCAGTTGTTGAAATGTCGTGTACCCGCGCCTTATGGTTATAAGAAGCCGTTTAAGTGGCCTAAGAGTAGGGATTTGGCGTGGTACGCCAATGTACCTCACAAGGAATTGACTGTGGAGAAGGCGGTTCAGAATTGGATACGAAAAGAAGGAGATAAGTTTAGGTTCCCCGGTGGAGGGACTATGTTCCCTAATGGTGCCGATGCTTATGTTGATGACATTGATAAGTTGATCAATCTCAAAGATGGTTCCATTAGGACCGCCATTGACACGGGCTGTGGGGTAATTTACTATCTTTATCTATTGTAGGATCACATTTTAGACGTTTGTTCTAAAGAAATCGCGATGATCTATGCAGGTGGCGAGTTGGGGAGCTTATCTTCTATCGCGAGATATCCTAGCAATGTCATTTGCACCTAGAGATACACATGAAGCACAAGTTCAATTTGCTCTTGAGCGAGGTGTTCCTGCATTGATTGGAGTGCTCGCGTCTAAGAGACTTCCCTATCCATCTAGAGCTTTCGACATGGCCCATTGCTCTCGTTGCCTTATTCCTTGGGACCTGTATGGTACGTATAATTAAGTAAATTAAAATGTGTTATCCATTTAATCCAAATTTTGTTTTGTATGTTATATTTGCATTGATGTGTGGTGGATATATCAGATGGCGCGTACTTAATGGAAGTCGATAGAGTCTTGAGGCCCGGTGGATATTGGATACTCTCCGGTCCACCAATCCGTTGGAGGAAATATTTCAAAGGCTGGGAAAGAACCAGGGATGATCTTAATGGTGAGCAAACCAGAATTGAAGAGGTAGCTAAGAAACTATGCTGGAAAAAGTTCGTCGAAAAAGATGACATTGCAATATGGCAAAAGCCATACAATCATTTCCAGTGCAAAGAACAAAAGAAGAAGTTAATGTGTCCTGCCCAAGATTATGATAAAGCGTGGTTTGTGCTTTCCCAACTACTCAATGTTTTAATATCTTAATTCTTAGCTACTCGTCCCTCCGTTTCATTTTATATGACGATGTTTGACTCAAGCACAATACTAAAAGTACTTTTACAACTTGTTAACTTAAAATGTGTGATAAAATTGATCTTGTTTCGTGTTGTATTCGTTACTTTTAGGTACACGGAGCTTGAAACGTGTATAACTCCTTTGCCTGAAGTGTCAAGTGATGAAGATGTGGCTGGAGGACAATTGGAAAAATGGCCTAAAAGATTAAACGCGATACCACCAAGGATAAGCAGTGGAACTGTGAAAGGGGTGACGGCTGGATCATTCGAAGAAGATTCACAGCTATGGCAGAAAAGAGTTTCTTATTACAAGAGTATTGACAACAAACTTAATCAACTAGGGAGATATAGAAATCTGTTGGACATGAATGCTAACCTTGGTGGTTTTGCTGCTAGTTGGGTTGATGATCCTGTTTGGGTAATGAATATTGTTCCTGCTGAAGCAGAGGTCAATACACTTGGTGTCATTTATGAAAGAGGATTGATTGGAACATATCAAAGCTGGTAAGTTTCTTAGGTTCTACAATTACCTACCCCTCCCCCCCTCCCTCATTTTTAAGTAAATAAAAGTGTGCTCTGTCTCACGTGTCCTCAAACCTTTATGATTTCGTGGCCAATCTAGTATACATCTTAGAACTTCTCGTTTGATGAGACCCTAGGTCTTGTCATGCGTTAACTTTTGTTAGGAAGTGGAGTTGGCTAGCTGTCGGCATATATTTTACGTCATCAGCCACATAGTCCACAATGTCTTTCTCTTCTCTGCATCACATTTGCCGGGGCTGAATCCCCTTTCTTGAGTGATCGCCTTCGCTTGTTGGCAGAATGCCTTGATGTGTGCGTGTAGTTTGTTGGGGCGGGTGATACTTCGTTTCTTTATACTCTTTGGACGCGAGAAACTCCTATTCCCTTCTCCTTTCTATTCTCTCAAGAATGGTTTAGGAGGAGCTCGTTTCCCCTCTCCTCTAACAGGAGTAGGGAAATTTCAATAGATAGGCAGTAGCTTTGATGAGTTGGGACGTGGAAGTGAAAACTCTAAACTTTAAACCCTACCCTTCTTTTTGTTACTCACTATATATTTAAGGAGCAAATGTGAAGTCGGTTCTCAAGGCCTAGAAGCTAAGGGATTTAATACCCCTATGTTCCAAGTGACTAGCTTTACTAGTATCATTAACTTTTTAGATGAAATGATCACGTACTTCAACAACGCTTTGATTAATGTGTGTTCACCATGAATTTTGTTGCAGGTGCGAAGCCATGTCAACATACCCAAGAACATATGATCTTCTTCATGCTGATTCAATATTTACTATGTACAAAGAAAGGTAAATTCTAGTGTCATTATTAAATTTTATGCTCTCTCCATCCCCATTTATGTGAAGGTGTGCTATTTTGAGAGTCAAACAATTTTTTCTTTGACTATTTTTTTTCTTTAAACATTTGAAATCATTATATATTGACTCATAGTATTTTTGGTTTTCAAATATAAAAATAATAATAAGTAAAGCTTTTCTACAATATAACTGAAAAACTTATACAAAATTTCATAGTCAAGATTAAGTGTTCTAGCCTTCGTACTCCGAACCCCTTCTCATAAATTGGAATAAAAGGAGTATCTTATTTCTCATGATGGCCTTGTTCTTTTACTTTTATTAATTTTCCCAAAATTGAGAAATTTTCAAAAATATATAGTCCAACATAAAATACTACGCAACCCAATATACAATATTATACCTAGGGGAAAGCATTATATACATAATGTGTCAACCATGTATAAAAATGTATAATAGTATATAAAAGGCGCTTATACACAAATATGAGATAAACAAAATATAATGTTATATACTATTTTTTATCAGACTACGCCAACATACATACTTTCGCTTAATTTTTTCTAATATATATTAAATTCCCTTACTGAAAATCCTGATTTCGCTATGTGTTTGGCCTTTTTCATATACTTGTCAATGTTGTTAATATGTAGATGTGACATGGAGGACATATTACTAGAAATGGATAGAATATTAAGGCCAGAAGGAAGTATAATAATACGTGAGGATGTAGATATATTGGTTGAAGTAAAGAGGATTGTAGATGGGCTAAATTGGGAGAGTCTAATTGTTGATCATGAAGATGGACCTATGGAAAGAGAAAAGCTTCTATTTGCGGTGAAGACATATTGGACTGCACCAGCAAACACCACCACAAGCCCAAGGATCTAATTTTGTAACAACGTCAACAACAACAACATATTCACTATAATTCCACGACTGAGGTCTGAGAAGGATCTAATTTTGTGAAATTAACAATTTTGTTTTGTTCTTCTTTTCTTCTATTTTTTTGTTTGTTTTTGGAGTAAAGTGTAAAATTGAAGGAATTTTACTCTTGTGACTAAATTTTGTATAGTATATAAAAGCTTTTTGAAAAGTTTGTAAACAAATTCTATATGTCTTGATATGACTAATAGATTTTATTTTATTTTTTGGTAAACATGATGTAATAGATTTGTTTATCTTGAAAGTGTCTACTGAACTCTTATCATTTTTTTTGTTTTCTTTTGTCTGCCCCTTTTCCATTTTTTTTTTCTTTCAAGAAAGCAACTCACTTTACTAGATATGTAGAAACAAAAAATAGAAAAAAGAAAAGAAGATCAAGAGAAGAGGAAATTAAAAAATATATATATAAAAGATAAAAAGATTTAAGAGGAAGAAGAAGAAAATTTACGTTGATTAATCAAATTCTAAGAAAAGGAAAGATTGTGCATGCTATTATAATAATTTCAATTTGGAATATTACAAAATTTGGCTGAAAACTTGACATTTGATCAGTTTCACACACTAGTAATTTTCTTTTGGTGAATTTATATTAGACAGAGTATCTAGAGGTCTTTTATTAATAATATAATTAAAAAATTCTCAATTTTTTTCAAGAATCCAATCCATGTTTAGCTTGGTTTGGACTCGATCAAACTTTTTCCTAATTCTAAGCTAATTTCATACTCCCTTCGGTTCTATTTTTCTTTTGTCTTATTTTCTTTTTTAGTTCGTTTTAGAAAATGTCTCTTTTTTTTTGACAACTCTTTAATTTCAACTTTTCACATAACATATTTTAGACAACAAGATCAAAAGACATTTTGATACATTCTACCTATCTTTAATTTAAGACCACAAAATTCAAATATTTTATTTATTTTCTTAAACCCGTGTCAAGTCAAAACCAGACAAACAATAAACTCGAAATCCGAAAGGTGCCACGAATTGGAATGGAGGGAATATTTAACTCCAAATAAGATAATAGTGCTAATACATCGTGGTTCAATTACAAAGTGTGGGGAAAAAATGCAAGAAAGCTGACTATCAATATCTTCAATTAGGTCATTCACACAAAGGGTCTCTCATCTTATAAACACCTTTCTTCTCAGCTCTATAAATACTTCTCCCTTTTGGCATAACAAAAAGCAAGTCAACTAATTTCATTTTCTTTCGACAATCATTTATAAGTTATATAACAACTTATATTATTCGAATATCGACCATGGCAGCTGTGAAGTCATCATCAGTTGTTTCACTGTTGTTGTTGAGCTTGCTTGTGTTTGTGCTGCAAAGCCGGGTTATCGAGTGTCAGCCACAGCAGTCATGCACGGCATCACTTACTAGCCTGAACGTCTGCGCACCATTCCTGGTACCAGGCTCACCCACTGCAAGCACAGAGTGTTGCAATGCAGTACAGTCAATTAATCATGACTGTATGTGCAACACTATGCGTATTGCAGCTCAAATTCCATCTCAGTGCAACCTCCCTCCACTCTCTTGTTCCGGTTAGTATAAATTTAAGGCCTCTTATTAGAATTTGATATCTGATTCAAGTTTATAACGTTAGGACAATTAACTCACTGAGTTTTATTTTTGTTGCAGCAAATTGAGTTTGAGATCAATGCCAACAAGTTTGCATCTGCTACATGAGCAAATTAAATAATAATGTTAACAATAATTAACGTTGTCCCTTCTATCTTTTTTTTTTTTAATTCTGCAACAGACCAAGGTCAGGAAAGAGTTTGTAGTATCATATGATTATCAATAAATAAATTATGTGACTTGGTTAATTTTCTCTTAATTATCTCAAGCTCATATATTAAGTACGATGAGTTTCTGACTGACTAATTAATAATTTATGTTAATTTACCGCTTCATCACTTATACTGGAAGATCTGGACACTCTGTCATTATAAAGGTATGACGATGTATATAAGTTAAACTCGGTTATTAAAAGAGGTGGTTAAATCCACCAATAAGAACAACACGAAATTGTACGAGTTCCTTGCATAACTTTTGCATATGCTTCACGAAATTGAAAGAGGAATTCTCATGCCCTGTCATGGTTTAATACTACTTTTACCGTTTACCGTTTCAATTTATGTGACATAATTGAAATTTCAAACTGTCAAAAAGCCAAAAATCAGACACGCACATATAGTAGGACGCAAGGAGAGTCAATATTATGACATAACTTATCAAAAATTCTGCATACGCTACTGATAGTATTAGGCGTCAGTCTGCATAATGCACACCTTTATTATTTAATTTGCATAATTTTATTTTAATTTCTTGATGTTGATAAAGTTGGATGTACGTTCATCTTCTTCTGGCAGCAGTTTCTCTTTGGGCATTAAAGTAGACAGCAGCAACAGGGGAACCCAATCCATTTTCTGCTGCAAACTTTCGAGTGTTGAAATGGTCTCTTGTTGCTGGTGGTTTTACTGTTTGTCTTCCTCTATTTTGTTTATATAATACGAATACGTATCGATGAATTCCGATCACCGGTTTTGGACTCTCGTAGCTCAATATGTCTGTTCCTATATAATTTGATGAATTATTACGTGTCAGATCATTTGTTGAAGATATAATTAAGTAAATAAAATGATAACGAAAGAGTCAATTTGATTTTCTTACCAAAAGAAGCATCAGTTGAACCAGGAATATCTGTTACAATCCTGAAAAAGCAAAACAAATTTAAAGTCCATGCAAATATGACTAGCCTTTTAATTCTAGTCCTGTGTGCGATCCAGATTTAATAGGATCTATCGAGTGGAAAATCAAAAAAATAAAATATAATTACCAGTGGAGGTGCTCCCTCAAGAAAGGATCACTAGGACCTGGAACATCTGGATCAGTCATGATCTTTTCCAAACAAATATAGACAACAACATAGTTAGAAAACTACAATATAGAGAATGGAAAAAAAGAAGATAATTTGAAAATGTGACCGAGTAAGTTGCAATTCTTCTCTTATCAATATATATGATAAAAAGTTTGTTTTGAAATGTCAATCAAAATTTATATATTCCTTATGTTCCAATTTAATTGTCCTACTTTTTCATCATACATGAAAAGTTTAATTAAGACCACAAGATCTCATTTTACTTCTTAAATTTTGTGTCCAGTGAAACTAAGATACTTAAATTATTGGAACGGAGGGAGTAGTTTAATTTGAATATCAAGAAAAGAAAAGTGTCACATAAATTAATACAGAGACGACATACGAGTGTGTAAGCAGATCTCATGTCTTCTCCACCAATCTCCACACGAGGCTTAGTAGCAATGATAGGAGGCATGAGTTCATGACCATTAAACACTTGCTTGCTTCCATTATTGTAGCAATACATCACATTCATTTTCACACTTGGATTGAAACTATCTACTACTTCTCCTATCACTCTTGCAACAACAAGTGGTTCAATATCTCTACAAGACATATTCATCCTTCTTTTTTTGGTAACTAACTATTTATTGTGTGCTGTTTAGTTTAACTATATATGCAATGGGGAGATATATGTGAGATGGTTTTAACAATGTTACTTGCGTGGAGGGCTTTATATAGACGTCACTTGAGTTGGGGGCGTTGGTACTTTTGACAGCGTGTTCATCTGAATTCGGTATTTTTATGTGGAATATATAAATTTATTTATAAGAGTCTACTAAAATTGCAATTAATAGTAGTTCATACATCTCAATTTATATGATATTCTTTTCTTTTTATAAGTTAGTTCAAAAGAGAATGATACTTTTCTAGGCATAATACATAAATATACCTTTTAACTTCACATCAACTGACATCAATGTCCTCCAATTTTTGGATGTGCACAAGTAAACAATTAAACTTGTACAAAGTTGAACAAGTAGACAAACACGCTTTACATGACATAATACATGTAGAACGCCACATAAGATGCTCGGTAGGATGCGAATTACCACATAAAAAGCCAAGTAGGACATTTGTGTCTATTTATGTATACCCAAAATTGAAGTACATAGATATTAGTCATTAGATAAAGTTAAGTTAAAAGAGATATTTATATATTAGTCCTACTTTTCATATTTAATAACATTTTAACTTTGAATTTTTACACATAAATATCTTTAAAATTCTGAATCCACCACTCGAGAAAGGAAGGGCGGGGGATACATTAAGTTTAAAGATTCGGTGGGGAACAATTAAAAGTGTCACAAATTGAAAGGTTGTCTACATATGGAAAAATTCGAATGTTCCTAATAACAAAGAAATTTACTAATATTGGCAATTCATTATTGAAAGAGAAATCACTAGAGACGGTAGAGAGTTAATCCAAATATATATAGCATTTAATTATTAGTATGCGTTGTGTTTAAATTTGAAGACAAAATAATTAAGATTATTTATTTTCTCATCATATGAATATGTATAATATGTTTATCTTTATTCAAAAACTAAAGAATATCTAACTTTAAAAATAATAAAAAATTATGCAAAAAAAAATTAAATTAGAAAAATCTTAATTTATATGGTGTTGGATGAAGCACACTTAAAAAACTAGTGATGATGACAATTGAGAAAAATGCTTATTCATATTAAGATCTTAAACGAGACCATTATACATCAAACTTGCGAAAAATTTAAGACACGATTTTGTTATTTTATGTACATATAAATATTCAAATATAACGCGTATTTAGATTCAAAATCTTAATATTATACCATAAATATAAATGAGGCCTTGTATTGATATGAGTATCTTTTGAAAAAATTATATAAGAAGACACACATGTGGAATGTGTTTGTTATACACAATTATAATTTAAAAGAATTACGATTCGTAGCTACAGTTAAGATTTATAGCAACTTTCTCTCTCCTCTATCCCTTGCCCCGTTTCTCTCTTTGCACTCTCGCTCGACTCTCTTCTCTCTGCCCCCCCCCCCCACCCCTCCTCCTCCCCTCTCTGCAATACAAATGGTAACAGCCAATAATGATACAAAATGATAACATTCAATGATACAAATACAAATAATAATATACACATGGTAACACACAAATACAATACACAAGGCACTGGATGAATAAAATACAATTTGTTACGAGTGACAACAACGATACAATTGTATTTGTTGGTGCAATTGTATTCGTTAATATACTTGATACAATTGATTTGAATCAACAAATTGAATACAATAGTCTTTGATACAATTATATTCATTGATAAAAATCAATTGTAGTTCGTGATACAATTATCGGTCAGAAATACAATTATCGATTAGATATACAAATCAATTGTATCTCTCTCTCCCATATAATCTCTCTCTCCTCTCTCCCAGATCTCGCTTGTCTCTCTCCTCCCTCTCCTAATCTCGCTCGCCTTTCTCCTCCTTCTAGTAGCTAGTTTTTTTATACAAATCAATTTTATCAATTGTATTCATGATACAATTATCGATCAAATATACAAATTCATAGTGCCTCTCTCCCAAATCTCGCACGCCTCTCTTCTCCTTCTCCTAATCTCGCTCGTTTCTCTCCTCCTTCTAACATGTAGCTACAAGTCATAATTAAGCAAATCATAGCTAAGGAGCCTGATTATGATTCTAATTTTAGCTGTTTTTGAAATTTCTTCCTTTTCTTTTTCTGTTTTTATCATACTTACTACTTTGACGTATTCAATTCGATTTTTTCGAAGTCCAAATTCTGTCATATCTTACACTATATTTTCTCCATTCTTTTTTATTTGTCACATTTTATTTTTCGAGAGTCAAACTATTTAAACTTTGATCAATATTTTAAGATGTATTTTTTCATCAAATTAATATGAAAAGGATTGCAATTTATAATATTTTTCATATATATATCTAAATTTTAAATATTGAATTATACTAATTCAATTTAATTCCAAAAATTAATCAAATTGATTCTCATGAAATGTAATGTGATAAGTAAAAAAGGGACGGAGGGAGTATTATTTATTTAAATACAGGCATAATACTTCTGTTGGCTTTAGTCCATTGGCTTATTAGAATGAGGAATACTACTTTTTGAATTTTAAAACAATATTTTATACCAATGGGAATTCAACTTTTTGAGTTTTAAGGTTCTTAATTGTGTCGTGTTGAAATGAGAAATGAAGAATTATTCTTATTATGGAAGCAAAAAAAATGTACAAGTTTTATGTTACCTTAGCATGGATGCTTTGTTAAATTTGGTAATGACAAGACATCTCATACAAATTATTGGCCACATTTGCTACCTATTATACTTTAATTATACTTTGCCTACTCTAATGAAACATAGTTTTGTAACTGTTTAATTAGAATGCTTGATTTGACATCACTTTTTTGTTTTGTTAATTCGGTAGCCATTTTAAAATTCCTAAACTGATTTAGCCTGTTTGGTCAAACTTCTAAAATCAATTTATTTTGAGAAATATTTTTTTTAAAATGTTTTTTTGGTGAAAAACACTTTGTGTTTAATCATTAATTTTTCCTTAAAAAAATACTTTTAAGCCTGTTTTTTCAAAGTGTCACGACCCAAAAATGGACGTGATGGCACTCGTCTTATCCCACCAAGACAAGTCAACCTCAAACCCAGCCATTTTACAACAAAGTGCGGAAATAAAATAATATTTGAATTTTATTAGCAAATACTAATGCGGATAATAAGTCAATTCAACGAAATCCCCAAAATCTGGTTGTCATGTGCACAAGCCTCTAATGTATTACAATAGATTTGAAAGAAAACGCAAGTCTCAAATGATATTGTCACTAAAGCAGAACAAAATCATAAATAGGAGTAAGAAGGTCTGCTGAGATGACAAACAGCTACCTTGCAAATCTCCACAGGAAGCCTCGGAAGAGAAAAGAAGGAATAGAAAGTATCACGAAAATCCGAGCTCGTAACCTACAAAAAAATTGTAGAAGCAAGGGGTGAGTACCAAACCACGCGGTACTCAGCAAGTAAACTTCTAAACACAAGCTAAGGGAATAGAATACGGGTACTCCTTACACCCCATCCGAACCTCCACAACTACAACCTGCATAAAATCAGCCCAACCTAACAGTTCACAATTTACATAGCACATAATTCAATAACAACACTCCAACAATTACCGATCAGCAAGACGCATGATCAAGTCCATAAATCGCAAGTTCAACAGAAAGGCACTCACAAGTTCACAAATGATAAAGATATGCAATGCAATGAAATGCAATGCCACGTACGATGATGCATGTCTGACCTAATGATACACACCCGCTGTCTCTCAGTCCGGGACCCATGGGGGACATATCTGTCCGTGCATCCATCGCGGCGTGCGACACGACCCTCGATAGTACAATCCGTCGCGGCGTGCGACACGTCCCTCGATAATGAAATCCGTCGCGGCGTGCGACACGTCCCTCGATAATAGAATTCGTCGCGGCGTGCGACACGTCCCTCGAAATGGTACATCCTCTTTAATTTCTTATTCTTTCTCAATTCACACAACACTTGTCATCACATAACACTTGTCACAACCATGTCTCATAATCAATGCAAATAAATGTTCACACAATTAATGAAGAGATGACCATTTTCATAACAATGTACACTTCATAACAACACAATCGTGCTACAACATCAACAATGAATCAATGAGCCTTTTAAACCATTCTCAACACATCACACACCAATAATTAATCACATTGCCTTTTACTACCCCCTTTTTATCATTAAAATTATTCATTATGGACAAATCGACCCATCACCAAGTCCCATCACTTCCCAACACATACCACAAGGAAATACACGAATTCTATACGCTTAACAAGGGTTGAGAAATCCACTTGCCTCAAATAATCAAACAATCACTCCGGGACTTGAGCCTTTCCCTTTCGTTGAGCTTCCCAAATCAAAGCAATCTATCCAGATAAATAACCACAATAAGATTTTGAAACTAACAACACCCATATTATCATATGTCTAATCTATATCCAAAAACTCGCCCAAAACCATAATCATTTTCCTACATCTCAAGCCAAGTGTTAAGTCTTAATTTCTCCAAATAACCTAACTCTAATAATATTCATATAATGTAATACACCTAATATTTAATTACCTATTTCAGTATAACAAAACTTGAATTGTAGTGTGTTAATTATATAAAAATCTGAAATCGTAACAAAGTTATAAAACAGTACTTAAACACGAAACTAGGCAGAATGTCATTAGTGTTTATATGTTATAACATAGTATAACCCAATGATTACCCCTAATCATTAATCATTGCCATGTAACTTATACCGTATTCCAATTTCCAATTCATTAATAATACAGAATAATAGCAACATGCACTTTAATAATACAATATGACCATGTGTATATGTAATCAACAATTAGCAATTTGCATCAATCAAAATTAGGTACTTGCACTTCGTTGTTTGTCCAATGCACGATGCAGGTAGGTTTTCTGCCTTTCTTTATTTTCTTTTCTAAATTAATTAAGTATAAAATAAACCAGCCCTACTACTTATTTTAATATATTTCTTACTTGGCCCATTATTATTAACTAACTTAATTATTAAAAATTTATCCGTTAATTAAATAGCCATAGTTATCGAATAGTTCAAAATTTTCAAAAATGACCTTTCGGGTCATTACACAAAGTGTACGATTCTATAAAGTGCTTTTAAAAAAAATGTTTTTGGACAAAAATGACTTCTTTTAGCTTTTGAAAAATAGTTTGTGCTACTCTCCAAGAGCACTTATTTTCTCCCGAACCCAAAAGTTTGGCCAAGCACCTTATTATTATTTTTTTGTGAAAAAAACACACGTTTGACCTTTCAAAAGCTTGACCAAATAGGCTATTATAATTCTGATTGTGTCAAACCCCAAAATCAAGATATGGTTAAATGCTAAGTCAATGAAACTTAAATCGAGAATCGATAAACTTCAAAATCAAACCGAATCAATCAATATGCATGTCTAGTTTCAACTGACAATAAACACTCCAACTCATCTCCACTATGTTTCGTGCACATCAGAAGCTGACGTGACACATAAACTTTGGAGATGTCTAGATGATCATTTTGTAAGTTAAAGTGTTCATGTATTATTAAAACAAAAAGGTCATCATCTCAGATATATAAAAGAGAGAAGTACTAAATGTGCCAAGTGTCCTTGTTGAGAGACTAGGGAATCTAATGAAAGGAGAAATCAGTGGCAGCAAACAACATTAAAACGTCTTGAATTTTAGTTCTTGGAGAAACCATAGTTACAAAAGTGGTAATATATTCTCATGAAAGTAAACCTTTTCAAATATTCTCGATACCTACATGCCATTCCCAATTGACGGATTCAGAATTCAAATTTTATTGATTTAATGTTTAAGATTCTTGATATTGAATTAATCATATTTTTAAAATTATAAAATAATACCTATATTATTTATAATCGGAAAAAAATTATTACTGAATTCAAATAAATTCGATATCGAAAAGCTACATATGCCTATTCTCAATATTCCATTTTATAGACGTAGGACTGCAGCTTCTGCTAGGCTAAATTAATCATTATTTTCATATGTATTTAGTTATATACATGATTCATAATTTCTTACCAAAAAAGGGAAAAAAAAGGGAGGAAGAATAGATGTATTACACAATGTAATAGGAAGAGTATATTTTGACTAATTTAGACTAGAAATTATTGGTGCCATGTTGCTAGTGCCAAAATATCTGTCATTTTACCTTTTTGAATGATATTTAAGTGTTTCATCTCTTTATCAATATGTGTGATAATATAAGTTTTTTTTTTTGTTATGAATATACTGAATAGTGGATGTCTATTTATTATTTCTACACCCCACAGGAAAAACAAACTCAACATTTGGGGTGTGTAAAGATCGAATAGATCAATAAATCGAATAAAATAAAATGTTATTGATTAATTGTTATTGGGTTAACGAATTTTATAAAAAAAAATTATCGGATTATCGATTTGATTTTGGTTTTTTAATAGGAAAAATTACATAAATACACATCTTATTTTACCATAATCTATAAAATTCCTTATCATTTAAGAAAATTACAAAAATTCTCTCTCGGATACATCCCTTCCATTAAGTAATGTATCATCCGCAATCAGTGAGCTATGTATCCGTAGGTTTCCTTATGTATCTGAGATCCTATAAATTTAAGGGATTTTTATAAATTGCGAAAGAATAGGGATAGGATGTAATTAGCTCTTAACACTATGAGATTTATGTAATTTTTAGTTTTTAATATTGGGTTATTGGGTAAACCGATAACCCATTAAGACTGTAGTAATTTACTCATTTACCCCTACATAAATATTTAAATATTAATATTAGTATCTTACTGGTTACTATCTTCGTCATTTAGTGTTCAATTCATATTATTCTTCCAGTTCTTTTATTTGTGTTGCACTTACATAGTTCTTTTCATGTTAGTAACTACAGTTTCTATTTTATGAACATTATTTAAAGTTACATTATTGTTTTGTTGCTCCAAATTATTGGAGAAATCATACATTTGTTTTATGAGTATTTTCTTATGGGTTAATCCAAAAATCGAACCGTTAAGGACTAAAAACCAATAAATTAAAATTGATAAAAATATCTTATTAATATAGCTTATCGAAAATCGATAATACTTTAAACCAAATCGAACCGATCGATGCACATCCCTCCTCAAAAATCGCCTAAAATTGAGTCTCTTAACTCTCAAAATCCAAAAAAAAAAGAATAATGAGGTTGGGTAGAAAATTTATCTCATTAAAACGTGCAGGAGTTTCATATTTCCTTTTCCCTATGACTCAAAACACTTCGGAAACTGTGTCACCATGTCTACAAGTCACAAATTATATATATATATATATATATAATCTATAAGAAGGATTAAAAAAGGAAAAATAGGTGAAAAATACAAAATGATCACGAAGGTCGTTACAAGAAATAATTGACAACTGAAAAAATGTGTTTTGGAAGGATTAATATGTGATCATTCCTTATTCAATAATGGACTAAGGGTATCTTGATCCACATGAATTCCTTTTGTGAAAAAATGTGTTTTTGCCATTTCTTTAGAGTTCTGAATGAATTCCTTTTGTGTTTTATCGACCAGAAAAGACACCAAAGTCTTTTCGAGAAGTGAGTAGGATGTTAACCTAATTGATTATTCTAAAGAAAAGACCTATATTTTTCAGAATTAGTCTTCCTTCTGTCTTATTCGATATTGAACTCGATTGAGCTAGTATACAAGATCAAAATATATCTTCTTGAAGAATTATGTGTTTTTTAATTAGGAAAAGTAAAATACATATTGCACTCATTTTGTCTTAATTAAGATTTTGTCCCATTGAATTTTTTTGATAAGATTTTAGTGAGACATTTAATAATATGCGTATTCTAGATTTGTGTACTTTTTTTTCACTAAAATTTTTTCTAGTAAAATTTTAACGGGTGCACTATCTATTAATGAATATTTAAAAAGGAATATTATGAATACACTGGTGAGCGTTCACTAATTACTCTCATAGCTTCTTGAAGAAGCTTATTAGCAATTTACAAATAACTTATAAGTAGCTCTATAATTAGCTCCCAAAAAAGGTTTACAAGTAGCATGTAAATAGCTTTATAAGCATCTTCTAGAAGTAGCTTATAAATAGCTTTGCAAGCAGCTTACAGAGCAATTTTAAGAAAAATAAAATCTCTTTTTTTGGTATGCATATCTTGTTATTTTATATTTATTATTGTTTCATAACATATTTTAAAGTTTTAATTATTTCTAGTTTTAGTAAGGCAGAAAAAATAATTAAGTGAGAATGATTGATGGGGGATCAAGAATATAGGAATAGCTTTACAATATTCATGAGGAATATTAACCCCATCTTGTTTACTAAGTTATTCTTATTTATTAGAGATTTTTTTTTGGAGAATTAAATAATACCAAAAAGAACTATTTATTTAATATTAAGGATATAATTAAAAATATTATTCTGAATTTTAAATTTCTAAAATAACAATTATTTCAGAACAACATTTTTGAACTAGAATAATGAGTAATTTGGGATAGAAAGAGTAAGAAGTGATGTCAAATCAAGCATACTAATTAAACTGTTATAAATTGTGTTTCATGTTTCATTAGAGTAGGCAAAGTATAATTAAGGACATGCTTTACAACCACATACTCCAATAATTGCTAGAAAATTGTCCAAGAATTTATATAAGTTGTCTTGTCATTACCAAATTTAACAAAGCATCCATGCAAAGGTAGCATAAGAATTGTACTCTTGCCTCCATTGTAAGATTAATTTTCTATTTCTCATTTCTACACAACACAAGAACCTCAAAACTCAAAAGCTGAGTTCCCTTTTGTTTAAAAAAAATTCCCATTTGTCTAAAATATTGTTTTCAAATTCAAAAAGTAGTATTCCTCATTCTAATAAGCCAATGGACTAAGGGGTCATTTGGTGTGAAGGATAATACTAAATAGTCTTGGAATTAAATAATTATAGTGTCACTTAATTTGTTGTTTGGTTAGCAAGTCCGGGATGACTTATCCCGGGATTAATAATTAGTACCGGGATAAGTTATCCCTCCTCTTGGGTGGTATAGTAATTTATCCCGAGATATGTTGGGTTTTAAAAGGTGTGAATGGAAAATGAAGAGTTGCGACTTTTATAAAGAGTTGTGACTTTAATGAAAAGTTGCGACTTTTATGAAGAGTTGTGACTTTTACGAAAAGTTGTGACTTTTATGAAATGTTGTGACCTTTTCGAAAGGTTGTAGCTTTTCATATGGTTGTGACCTTTCTGATAAGGTACAATAAACATATGTTCACACTACCCTTGGTTGTCTATTAATAGAGGATTTCCTCTTTCTTTTTTTTAAAAAAAAATGAAATAATGAATTTCTAGACTTCTGCTTTTACTACTAAATCTAGTATTCTAAGTGTACTTTACTGCTGTTGAGTGGTTCGCTGACACCGTGGTTTTAGGTACCGATACACCGGTGAGTAAGATCGTTCTATCCTGGGAGGATATATTCCATTAATCTCGGGTACTTGAAGGGAATAATTTCCTTAAGGGGACACTGTGCATTCAGTGGGCTCGATTTTCTTCTTTGAGAAAAATATTTCGTATATTATTTTTAATCTGTTTCTGATTCTATTTTCTCTACTAATTTTAATTTTCTAGTTTTGAAAATACTCTTTAAACTTTGTTGTTTTTTACCAAGTTCTTCAAAGTTTTTGTTCTTAGTATCTTAGGAATACATGATCAACAACAGGATAAAATAAGTAAATGACAAGAATATCCCTTTAAACCCTTTTTATACATCACTTTTCATATTCATGAAGGGTATTTTTGTAAACAAATAAGTTGTTCTTAAAGTTTATTATTTTGAATACAACAAACCAAACACTCAATAAAAAATAATCTCATCATAACTTATCTCGTCATAACTAATCCCATCATAAATTGAATTCAAACCAAACGACTCCTAAAAGGAATAAGAAGTTTATTGCCGCCATTAAGGTAATAAATAATACTCTCTCTGTTCTAATTTATGTAACACCGTTTGACTTGGCACGATGTTTAAAAAAGAGGGAAAACTTTTGAAATGTATGATCTAAAATTATCCTTAGATATTTGTGTCACTATATATAAATCATTTCATTAAGGGTAGAAGAGAAATTTGAAAGTTGAATTGTTTCTAATTATATAAAGATGTCATAAATGCCATATCAGATATTTTTGTTTTGCTGATAACCTGCTCATATTCACTAGAGGTGATATTGGGTCTGCTCAACTACTTAGGGACAAGTTTGACCTATTCTCTAATGCTTCTGGCCTGAAAGCTAATATGTTGAAAAGTCAAGGCTACTTTGGTGGAGTGAACAAACTCAACCAAAGAAGCAATCCTCCCTCTACTTGGCTATGTGGTGGGTGAATTACCTTTCAAATACTTAGGTGTGCCCCTCCCTGTTGCCCAGTGTCTACCTTTAGTGGAAAAAATCACTGTTAGAATCAATTCTTGAATGGTTAAAGATATATATTATATACAAGCAGAACACAACTGATTAGATCAGTACTATTTGGTATTAAGGGCGTATCCAAGGGGGTCACCGGGTTCACGTGAACCCATGCTCTCCTCCCGAGATTATATATAGTAGTGTTATATTTTTTTTAAAAATATTGAAATAGAGATGTGTGAATCCACACTCGGAGTATCATATAATGCGATGATGACTGAGTGCACCTCTCTACGTGAGGTTAGAAATTTGAATCTTATATTTATCTTGTTTTATTTTATTTTTTCTAAAACTAGATAACACCTCTCTAAGTGGTTATTGGTAGCACTTTTGGCATTTTAATTAATTCATGTGTACTACATAAATATAATTCCCAATGCTGACTCATTGTAGAGGTACCTAAACAAGTTTCATGAATGATAAAAGAAGATCTTCAATATGAGAAAGTTTTGGCCTTTACTTGCAAATCAACCACTAGTAACTAGCAGGGGTAATTTCCAAATCAAAGGAACATATAAACTATTGAGAAGGTATGTTATAATTGTTCTTTGGAGAAATCTTGTATCCCACAATGCAGCTTTTCTAAATATGTTATCATATTATATCACTAACACTATTGGAAAGGATGAGAACAGAGGCGGAGCTAGGTGGGGATTTGAGGGTTCGGACGAATCCAGTAACTTTTCTGTAGATCTTGTATTTGCACTAGAAAATTAAATAAATATATATGTGTATATTAACTTGTGAACCCCTAACAAAATTGATTGACGGTTTAGTGGTAAGGAAGGGACCGTGGAAATGTTTTTCATGCTAGAGTTGTGTGTTCGAACCCTTCTCTCGAACCCTTCTCTCTTTTTTTAAAAAGAAAATTTAGAACCCCAAAATCTTAATCTTGGCTCCGCCTCTGGTCATGAGAATGAAAGAAAAATTAATTAGCTGAGAGATTAACATTAATGCCAATTGTGTGCTTGGCAACAATCACCCTGAGACTTCGTCGCAAAAATCTTCGGAACTCTCAGTCTTTAAAATGGACTTTCCTTTTACAACAATTTAATTATTTACTCTTAATTTAGATTGAATTATTCGAAACGTCTACAGAGTCTTAAAATTATTAGATATTATTCACTTGAGAATTTCGATATACCACACAACCACCTTCAAACCAACATTCACTACCGGACTATTACTATCATTAGCAACCATCATCAATCTGTTGGATTCGAAAGTGATTAGGGCGTCATGCGAAAACTTATAATTGCAAATCATATGTCGATAAATTAGATAACACATTTAAAGGCATAATATTATTATACGATATGACCAACTGGCCTACATAATTAAAAACTAATAAAAAACATATAAACTGTAGAGAGAAAATCTCCCCATAAACTAAACTCTTAAACGTCTACAATGATAATGCTATTGTGTTCTTGATATAAGAAGAGAGATCTTCAATTTATAGAGTTTCAAGTTTTTCCACTATGGAAGGAATAAGCCAAATATGGAAAAGAAATATATTTTCCTTTTATAAAAAATTAAAGCATTTATGATAATACTTTGACTTTTTTTTTAGGAAAAAATAAACTTCAAATAAAGTAAGAAAATCAGAGCAAAACACCATTTTTGTTAGTCATCTCCATCGACATCGTTCACTACAACCTTACTATCATTGTCAATCTCCTTCACCACTAATCAAATCACCTTCATTGCAGTCTTCACCACTAACCCTCATGATCGCTTTTTGACCAATCGTTACTAACAACCACCTTGTACAACAAAGATTACTCCTATCAACTATCATTATCACAATAATTATACTCCTTCGGTATATCTTTTCATATATGAACTCCTTGGTGTATTTCATCAAATAAATAGTTTTTATAACATCATACTATAAATTAAAATTTATTCTATAATATTTCATTATTTTTAAATTAAATATTTTTAAAAAGTTTAGAATAAAAGATGATTTATGGTGAGAATAAATAATTTTATCATCAAGTATTTAAATTTAAATTTAAAGATAATATTTCAATAGTTAGATACTATATCAACTTTCCTAGGGGGCTGCAAGTGGAAATGAAGGAAGCATAGAAAATAAATAAACTTATCCCCATTCTCTACCGTCTCTAGTGGCTTCTCTTTCCGCCATGAATTCCCAATATTGGAAATTTATTTGTTATTAGAGAACATCTTTAACTTTTATTTTTTTTTAAAATGTACATATTTAGAAACTAGGTACGAAATACTATAAATAACAATTCAGAATATTTCGAAAAGCACATGAGAAAAAATTACGGTAAGAAAATTACTCAGTTAACTTTGAAAATCCGAAAGGCATTTGGATAAAAATACTCAATTAACTCTCGACATATTTATTGCAATTTTGACACTCATACATAACTTCATAAATTTTACGTGAAAAATGCTGAGTTCAGATAAACATGCAGTAAAAAAACACCATTGGTCCCAACTCAAGTGACGTCTATATAAAGTCCTCCACGCAAGTAACATTGTTAAAACCATCTCACATATATATCTCTCCATTGCATATATAGCTTAAACTAAAAAGCACATAATATATAGTTAGTTACCAAAAAAAGAAGGATAAATATGTCTTGTAGAGATATTGAACCACTTGTTGTTGCAAGAGTGATAGGAGAAGTAGTAGATAGTTTCAATCCAAGTGTGAAAATGAATGTGATATACAATTGCTATAATAATGGAAGCAAGCAAGTTTTTAATGGTCATGAACTCATGCCTCCTATCATTGCTACTAAGCCTCGTGTGGAGATTGGTGGAGAAGACATGAGATTTGCTTACACACTCGTATGTATCTCTCAATTTCAATTTGTTTATCTCACTTTTCTTTTTAATCAGTTTAAAAAAGAATGACTTTTAAAAAAAAACTTTTTACATGATAGGTTTATAAATATTCTACATATTTTTATTAGCTTTAGACCACAAGATTCAAAAAATTTCTTTACTTTCTTAAATTTGATGTCCAGAATTATTTTCCAGTATCTCAGCGAAACATATGAGAAATATAAGAAAATTATATTTTATAACATAAATTTCTCATTGATTTGCAGTGGAAAAAATTATTTCTGGCAGTGCCATTAGTTGTATTACTCTGTCTCATTTTCACATTATCTGTTTTTTTATTAATTATCTAAATTTCTAACTATATTGTTGTCTTTCTTTTATTTGGAAAAGATTATGACTGATCCAGATGTTCCAGGTCCTAGTGATCCTTACTTGAGGGAACACCTCCACTGGTAATAATTTAACTTTAATTTTTCTTATTATTCTCGTAATGACATGTTTAATTTTATTGTGACAGAAATATATTAACAAGTTTAAGATCATAAGTTTCAAAAATTCATCTTACTTTTATATTTTATGTCAAATCAAATTCGGTCACATAAATTAAACTGGAGGAATAGTAATTACTAATTAGTACCACCACTAACATTATCGTGTACTATTTGCATCGATGTGTATGAAATTCAACGTTAATGGGATTTCATATTTGTTTAATGAATTTTCAGGATTGTGACAGATATTCCTGGTTCTACTGATGCCTCTTTTGGTACCATCCATGATTTTTATACGTACATTTTTATTTACTTAATTATGATTTCAACAAATGATCTGACACGTAGTAATTCATCAAATTATACAGGAAAAGAGATAGTCAGCTACGAGAGTCCAAAACCAGTGATCGGGATTCATCGATACGTGTTCATATTATATAAGCAAAATAGAGGAAGACAAACAGTGAAACCACCAATTACAAGAGACCATTTCAACACTCGAAAATTTGCGACAGAAAATGGATTGGATTGCCCTATTGCTGCAGTCTACTTCAATGCTCAAAGAGAAACTGCTGCAAGAAGAAGATGAACATTGTCCAAATTCATCAAAATCAATAAATAAAAATAAAACTATGCTAATTAAATAAGGTCAGCATTATGATGACTGATACCTAATAATATTACAGGACCAGTAGTATACGCAGAATTTTTCGTAAGTGATGATCTATGTGGGCTGTGAGCTTTCCACCAATTAGGTTGCACTTGCGGCGCGCTGGCTATTTGTTTGTTGTATCTTATCTACTTCGTCTTTAATTTTGACTTTCTATTTGTCCTATTATATAATGTAGAGGATATACTAGTTTGATGTATTTTTATTAAATTTAAATTTTGATAATACATGTATGATTTTCAGTACCCATATTAATAATTCTTGAATTACTTATACCGCAATTCATGAATTATTTAATAGAGAGTCAAAACTTATAATGATTTGATCAGTCATTTTTGGAAATTTTCGTAAAATTATTGTTTTGTCCTTTTCGATATCGACTCAGAGTTACTTTTGTTTGAGTTTTAAAAGTTGGTTTCGAACTTTAAGTGAAGTTGTGAATTTTCTAAGTTTTGAGTTTGAAAGGCTAAAAGTTGCTTAAAAGTGATTTTCGGTGTCTTTTGGAGTTTCGGATGTCAGAATGAAAGTCCGTCAATTCCATCAGTCCCGAATGTGGAAATTGGTCAGACAGAGTTGTCGATTTTAGATTTGGAGTCTTTTTGAGGATTAGAGGTTCTAAGTTGGAAAATTGTGGAATTTTAGCCTTTGGGTTGACTTTGGTCAACATTCAGGGTTCGGATGCTCGGATCGGAATTTCGAGAGTTCTGTTGGATTCGAGGGATGTTTTAGGCCTAAGTGAGGTATTTGGTTGAATTTTTAGAGGTGCGAGATTAATTTAGCCTTTTTAGGCGTTATGTTCGTTTCTTGTGACTTTCACGAGTTTTGGGTCAAGGAGACCTCACATTCGTGTTTCGATGGTTTCATTGAGTCTGGAACGTTGAGTTTAGTCAATTTGCGTATGTGGTTTGTGTGAATGGGGTTCTGAACAAATCCCGAGGTTCCTTTCAATATTTTGAGTGTTGGCTGATTTTCTGGTGCCTGAGTTCTGTACCCTTCGCTTTTGCAATAAGCCTTCCGCTTTAGCGAAGGTGTGATCGCTAAAGTGAAGGCTGGACTTTTTCGGGATTCAGTTAAGTAAACCAGGGTTCGCTTTAGCGATGGTCACTTAAGCGGAGCATGGTTCGCAAAAGAAAGACCTCCAATTTTTGTTTATAGTGTGAGATTGCTTATTTGCATTGATTGTTGCGTACCGTGATGAGACATGTGATGTTATGCCGAAGGAAAATCGTTATGACAAGTAATGTGATATAAAGCCGAAGGAAAATGGTTCCGACTAGTGATGTGATATAAAGCTGAAGGGAAATGATTCCGGCTAGTGATACGATATCAAGCCGAAGGAAATGATTCCGGCTAGTGATAATGTGCCTAAGGAAAATGGTTCCGGGAAGTGATATGATATAAAGTTGAAGGGAAATAAATGATTTCAGCTAGTGATTTGTTATAAAGCCGAAGGAAAATGGTTTCGGCTAGTGATATTGTGCCGAAGGAAAATGGTTTTGGCAAGAGTTTGACTATTGTGATTTGATGCATTTTGATACTTGTGATTGGTATGCTTGTTAATTGTGATTGATGTACTTGATACTTCTGATTGATCTGTTTGACACTTGTGATTGATATACTTGATACATGTTGGTTGTTGAATAGTGATTGTTAAGCCTTGTGAACTGTGTATTGTGAAACTGTTAGTTTGGGCTGATTTCTATGCAGGTTATAATTTGAGAAGGTCCGGTTGGGATGAAAGGAGTACTTGTATTCTAGCTAGTTTTGACTTGTTTATTTGGTTACTTGCTGAGTATCGTGTTGTTTGGTACTCACTCCTTACTTCTACACTTGTGTAGGTTTCGAGACCGGATCTGTGTGATTGTTCTTCTTCTTGTACATCTGAGGCTTTTTGAGGATACGTTGAGAGGTAGTTGTTTGTCATCCCGGCGGACTCACTTGTTCCTTACCTAATACTTTGTTCTATTTGAGAAATAAAGACATTGAGACTTGTAATTATCTTTCAATTCCGCACTTTATATATTAGTGGCTTGTACACGTGACAATCAGGTTTTTGAGTTATATTAGAATGAATATTTTTCCGCTCTTATGTTATTCTTGCTTTACTTTCCGCATTTCTTTCATTTCGTTGGATTAAGGCTGACTTGTGTTGATGGGAATAGATGAGTATCATCACGTTCATCTTTGGACTATGACAAAACTAAACTCTTATATGAAAAAATGGTACATCTCCTGTGGAATTTAAACTAAACTTTTATATTAGAAAAATAAACAAATGAGTCAAAACTCATCTACAAAGTAAATTGGGAAAGTGCACAAATACTTCATTTCCCAGATCCCTATTCAAGCCATAGCCGAATTTCCTAAATTCTTGCAAAGTAATCAACTTCAGACGCATAAGAAATCATTTAGATAGATTACGGTCATAACATGCCACATACATTTTTCAATTAAGAGTCTGTTTGACATTGCTGTTGGGAGCCCAGAAGCACTTAATTTGAAAATTTTTTTAGGTGTTTTACAAACCTGTAAAATTACTTTTCAATGTAAGACACTCCTAATTAAAGAGTTACATGCTATTGGGAATATTTTGCAAATCGAGAATTATATTAAACATGTCAAGTGGGCAGATGTCACGATCCAAAAACAGGGTGTGATGGCACTTATCCTATTCCACCAGGACAAGTCAGCCTGAACCCAACAAGCGGAAACAACATAAATAAGAAAGAGAAAATAATCAAGCGGAAGTCTATCAACTTAAACAAAACCAACCCAAGACTGGTTGTCACATGTACAAGCTGCTAATACAGAAGTTCAATAAATAAGTACAAGTCTCAACATTCATTGTGTCTCAAATAGAACAAAGTATAGAAAAGGATCTAGAAGGGTCACCGGCAACGAAAAGCTACCTCTCAAGTATCCACAGAAGCCTCGGAGGAAAAAGGGAGAGAGAGAGAGAGATCAAATCACGGTCCGGGCTCACAACCTACACAGATGTAGAAGCAAGGGTGAGTACCAAAACCACGGTACCCAGCAAGTCAACCAATAATACAAGGTCAACCTAACTAAACTCACGAACCTCTTTCCTTCCAACCGAACCTCCCCAACTACAACCTGCACAGAAAATCAGCCCAACCTATTCTACATAATTATATCGCACATAGATTAATAACAGTCCACAAATATCAACAATAGAGCACATAGGCATCAAGTACATCAGATACAGTGTCACGAGATATAAACACAACTCCACAAGGTCAAGAAAAAGACAATGAAATGCAATGCAGTGCCAAGTATCATGATGCATAGACGTCCTACGATACACATCTGCTGAATCTCAGACAGGAACCCATGGGGGCCACACAAGGACCATGTATCCGCCGGAACCATTTTCCATCGGCATAATCATCACTCGCCGGAACCATTTCCCATCGGCATAAATCATCACTCGGCAGAACCATTTCCCATCGGCATAATCATCATTGGCCTCACATGGACCATATATCATCAAAGAGTCTCATCATAGTGTCTCAGAACCAATGCACACAAGCATGTTCACACAAATAATGAGAGAATGATAGTGTTCACAAACACAACGCAATTCATGTCAATGTAAATCACGTCACACTATCAACAATATATCAACATCATCAATTACATCATTTACAACAAGATCAATTGCCTAGTCTCCGATTCACTACTCCTTTCATCACAAGTAGGATCAATTGCTAAGCAAGATATCAAAGTCTAATTCCATAGTTCAAAATAGGCAAAAGACATATTCATCATTATCATGATTTCATCAAGGCTTTCATAGCACTTTACCAATTCACAACCCAACACACAAGATCAATACAATTCCACATAGTTCACAACATTAGCACATAAGCCTTTTTATTACCCCATCGATCAAGTTAGATTGATTTCATACAAGATTTCATCCCACTACTCCCCAACTCATACAAGGAAGAAATTCAGAATTTAATGAGGTTCACAAAGTTTTAAGGATCCACTTGCCTTAATCACAACACACTCAATCCACAACCGGAGCTTTTCCTTTCCGAGAGCTATCCAAAGCACCACAATCTACTCAAAATATGAACCACAATCACAATCCGGAGCTCACAACGCCAAAAACACAAAATTCAGAAAGAAAAGATAAAACAACCCCAAACTCCGATTTCGAAAACGGAACTAGAATTCGAAATTTCTTTCATGAAAGTGATGCTCAACGAAAAAGGAACTCAATGGTGAAAAGCAATTTGGAAAAGAAGCTCAAAACATCCCACAATCCTCAATAGTATCACAAGCTCGGAGTTCAATCAAAACCCCCAATTTCCATTTCAAAAACCTCAATTTTTCCAATCAAAATCATGTTTAAATCAATGGGTAATCAAAACCAAGGGTTAAAATCACTTACCCACACTGATTCTCATGAAAATCGTCTTCAAAAATCAATCAAAAGAGCTCCAAAATGATGAAAATGGAGAAAATGGGACATTTCTCGATTTTTACACTGCCAGGCCAAAAAATGACCTCCGCGAAAGCAACTAACTTAGCCCGTGAACGCGGAGACCAGAACCCAACACTCCGCGAACGCAGAGGTCACACGCCTAACCCTCGGCTAACGCGAGTAACAACCCTCCGCGAACGCGGAGGTCAAAATAGCTGGCACCAGATAACAGCAAAAACAGCAATTTCACAAGTCTCCGAAAGGACCCTCGGGATTCGTTCGGAACCCTAGGCACACAAACCAGATACACAACCCCACTAAATTTGACGTTCCGGACTCAATGGAACCGTCGGAAATCGAATTCGAGGTCTCCTTAACCCGGAATCCAATAAAATGCAACAACACTAACTCAAGCTTCAAAATCTCAAAACAAACACGGGACTTCTAAAAAATTCAACCAAGGCCACCCCTAGGCCTAAAATCATCCCTCAAATCCAATGGAGTCGTCTGAATCTACATCCGAGCATCCGATCTCCGAATGTTGACCAAAGTCAACCCTATGATCAAAATTTCACAATTTTCCAACTTAAGACCTCAAATCCACGATACAGCCCCAAAACTGATTCCGTCAACTCTCTTAGGTCAATTTCCATATACCGGAACTGATGGAATCGACGGAATTCCGATCCGAGTCCCGAAACTCCAAAAGACCTCAAAAATCACATTTTGACAACTTAAGCATTTAGAATTCAAAATTTCCAAAAATCACAACTCAACAAGAATTTTCGCAAAACCAACATTGGATATTAGCCAAACATGATTCGGGGCAACTCTCGGGAGGGGTAAAATGGTCATTTAACAAAATTTACCAAAATTGACCTTCAGGGTCATTACAACAGAGTCAATCGCATTTGGGCATGCTAAGCATGATTCAGTGATGGCTCGACACCGACATGGCGGCACAAACCGGCTCCTTGGACCCAGTTCATGGATCGGGTGGGGGTTGGATCTTCGGGACATCGGTCGGTACACCCGGTTAAAAAAATAATAATTAAAATTTTGATTCAATCATTGGGTCATTGGGCCTATTTTTGCCCCAAAAAAATCTGCTATATAAGACTCAAAATACCCCAAACTCCTTTAAAAAAAAAAAAAAACTAACCCACAAGTTTAAAATTATGTTTTAATCTATAAATATTATTTCGTATATTTCATCATTTTTCTTACAACAATCTCCTTATTTTCTCCTAATTTCTCTCTTAAAGTCTTAATTTTCTAGCAATCTCTTATTATTTTTGCAATTAACAACATCAAGTGTTCAATTCATCAATTTACGAATATTTAATTATTCTTTGATCTTCGACAAATTGATATATTTGTTTACTTTTATTTAGTATATTAATTCTTGAATATCTAATTATATTAATTTTGTATTTATAACTTTATTAATTTCGTTTTCATAGTGGATAAAAAAAAGGAAAGTAAGTAAAAATGTTAAAAATTTGTGTCACGAAGATAACAGTAGTAAGAAAAAAATTGATTATGATAAAGATAGTATAAGTACTAGATTTTATTCTTGTATGTCTCCAACATCATCTAGTGAAATAGGAGACATAGGTGTAGGTGTACATGATATGAATTATTTTAAGACCCAAAAACTTACGATATAAAGAAAGAACATGAAGTAGATGTAGACGTAGATAATAATAGTGATGATGAAGAAAAGATGCATCCACTAGTCTCGTTATTACTCGTGCTTAGTCTCAAACTCATAATCTTTCTTTACGGTCTAAAAAAATACAAGAAACTAGTATTGTGTGTGAAATTATTTTACTTAAATACAAAGAACCACTATAGTTTAATGCAATATTTGTCTGAATAAGTATTAACATAAAATTGGGGCACGAATCAATTGATTAGACATTTGAATGCTAACCACAAGGGATGAAAAGAACAGTTATAAGAAGGTGCGTATGTCACTAGAGTACCAATTCAAACTAGATTTAATTTGCAGACCAGTAAATTAATTGAGACCTATAATAAAACAAAAGTCCGTAAATAATTAGCGAAAATAATGGCTTTGGCTTATTTACCTTTCACACTTGCTTCTTCTGATGTTTTTATTCATTATATACAATCAATTTATAATCTCATGATCAAAGATATTTCTAAAACAAGGGACCATTATTTTAACACTCGAAAGCAGTGTTTTAAAAGGCATGGGCGTGAGGCGGGGCGTTTTACTTAGCATAGGGCAAGGCGTAAGCCTCGAGACGTGGGGCGTAAGCCCTATGGATCTTTAAAATTTTAATTTACAATATATAGTATAATAATATAAAAACACAAAATTATAAAAAATATATCAATAGTTTAAAATAAGTACAAACATGATTAAGGAAACTCATAGAAAATAAAACCTCTAACATGATTATACAAATATAAATAATCTAATATCTTAACTTTCTAATAATAAAAGAATCATTATTTCTAAAAATATATTATTATCATACTATATAATTTACCCGCCTAAAAGAAAATAATCAATAAAACTTACTAGTATTATAATAAAAACATCACTCCATCATAAACAAAAATAAAATTACTTTCAAATAGCTAACTAAAATATGATAATTTTGAGGCATATAACAAAAACATGAAGACCAATGATAAGTGAAAAAGTAAAATTTCGCTGTGTATTTTTAAAAGAAATGTTACGTAATATATAATCACACTCACAGTGTTACCAAATAGTAAATATGTGATATTACAACTTGTTATTTGAGTTACTCTCAATTTTCTTATTTCTATAGATTAAAAAACTATTAAGTATCATTCATTTATTCAAAAATTATGAGGGTCAACAATGTTAACTAAAGAATTTAACATATAATTTGTGTAAGATCTGTTAGGCGAGCCCCGAGCATTGGACATTGGACGTGCTTAGGGCGTACAATCGGGTGCTTAGGGCGTAAGTCTTACAGAACTAACCTCCACACTTGAGTCTCAGGGTTTTTTGTTAGAGCCCCGCTCTAGGGCTAGCTCCAAAACGAGTTTCAACAGAGTCTTTTAAAACACGGCTCGAAAGTTTGCGGCAGAGAATGGATTGGGTTTCCCTTTACAGCTACGGCGCGCAATCCTATTTGTTTGTCGTATCTATTTATTACTTTGTCTTTCATGTTACCCTTTTCAATGGGTTTTTCTAGTTTAATGTATTGGTTGAAACTTGAAAATAACATAAGTATAAATAATACATGTTTCATTTTCAATATCCATATATTAATAATAAATTATTGGCTTACTTACACTCCAATTTACCAATTATTTTACTTCAAAAATTTAACAAGAAACGTTAGTAAACATGGCACTGTGCAAGTGGTGGAGCTATAATGCTAGCAATAAATTTTCTATCAATATTTATTGTCGCAAACACATTTAATACTAATTAAGTTAATATTATATCGAAAGTCGCTAAAGTGTTTAGAGATATTTATATAAAATGTTATTCCCTCTATCCAACAATAGTTATCCACTATTGACTTGACACACTTTTTAAGAAACAATAAATAATAGTGGTAATATTATTATATTATCCTTTAACTTTATTAAATTTAATGTTTTGAGAAATATGTAATTAGATGATAAATAATATTTAATAGCAAGGGTAAAATAGACACAAAAAGTAAATTATCCCTTGATTTTTTAAATTGGACATCTATAGTTAGTATTGTGGACAACTATTATTGGACAGAGAGAGTACTTATAGACATTCATATTTAGTTATATTGTAGCTAAAAATAATTACGATAATTATATTATTATCACTAAATAATAGCTACAAAATCCTTATTATAGTAGCTAAGTGGTCAGATGAATATCTATTCTCTTTGAAGAGAACTGTCGTTTAGTTCTATTCTCTTCATTCTTCGTGTTTCACAATTATTGTTTCCATCATGTAGATAAAAGCTTAAAACTTATAAATGTTTCGATTCTAGGTTGAATTCGCTTCTCTCGTTCACTTTATGTTACGTTAAATATGAACATGTTTTCGATCTTTTTAAATTTCGATCGAAGCTAAATATTGCATAAATTGATTTTAAAATTTTTGGTGCATCTATTCATAAAAAGAAATTATTTACTAATATTGTGTAGTATAATTTTAAAATTTTTGGTGCATCCATTCATAAAAAGAAATTATTTACTAATATTATGTTGTATAATTTAAAATTAAATTTGATGTATTCATACATTAAAGGGGAAGTTTCGCAAATAGCCACAAATAAACTTAATTAGGCTCCATAGCTATAGTTTGCTAATTACGATTCTTAGCTACATGTTAGAGGAAGGAGAGAGGCAAGCGAGAGAGGGCAGAGAGAGGCGAATTGTATTTGTATATCTATCGAATTGTATATGTATATTTGTCAGATAACTGTATATATGTAACTGGTATACCTATGAATTTGTATATCTGGCCAGCGAGATTGGCAGAGGGAGGAGAGAGGCGAGCGAGAGAGGGAAGAGAGTGGAGAAAGGCTAATTGTATTTGTATATTTGTCATATAATTGTATATATATATGTATAACTTGTATTTGTATATGTATAAGAGAAGAGAGATGCGAGAGAGAGGAAGAGAGGAGAGAGGCGCACATAATTATAGCTAGAAATTAGTGGTGAATAGTAATTAATTCAAACTATAGCTATATTAACTAATTAACTAGTATATGTTTGCTTATCCGCGTAATTTCCCCTGCATTAAAAAATGACATCCAAAGCTTGAATATTGTTCTCAAAATTTTAGGCTACGGCCCAAAACTATGTACAAATTTAATAGAAGAAAACTTACATGACAAAAATGTCCTTTACTTATCTAGTTAAATATCTTTTACTTATGACCTCGTTTTTTCTAATAGACTGATGAATAACATAAGGAGAAGTGTATCCTTTAATTTTTATCTTATAAAAAATAGTTTCAAATATATATAATAAAGTAATTAATTTATAATAAATATAATGATGTTTTTATTTACATTAAAAAATAGCAAAAGTCACAGAAAATATATACTGACTATACATTATGATACACTCGAAAAGTTGAATATAACTTACTTATGCATGAAATATATACTGACTATACATTATGATACACTCAAAATATAGAATATAACTAGCTTATACATGTGATATACACTGATTATACATTATGATTCACTCAAAAAGTTGAATATAGTTTAACTATACATGAAGTATACACTGACAATACATTATGATACACTCAAAAAGTTGAATATAGTTTAACTATACATGAAGTATACACTGACTATACATTATGATAGACTCAAAAAGCTTAATATAATTTAACCATACATGAAATATGCACTGACTATACATAAAGTATACATTGACTATTCAATTCCGACCAACTCAAAATCTCCTCTGAACAGTCTCAAATTTTAAATATAAAATCCTCTTAATCTATTGAGTCTTTTGATATATTATTTATTCACGATATTGATTAATTATCTTCTTATCTTACCGGATAGCACCAACTCAGTGAAAGAGTTGACGGACTAATTACAAAATCTATAAAGCAAATGATTTAGTATACTAAGTGTCTCTCTTTTAAGATACTGATATCTTGTAGACAATATGTAATGAATTGATTATTGACACTTGAACAAGGTAACCATTAAGAACAAGTATCCATCGTCATGCATTGATGTTCATTTTGACTAGTTCTAAGGTGTCACCGTCTTCTCTAAGATTGTTTTGAGATCTGATCATTTTGACTAGTTATAAGGTGCCACCATCTTCTCTAAGATTGTTTTGAGATTTGAGTACCACTTAGTTGAAAATTAGGGCTCTAGATATCCCTAAAACATCTTTTAGTACTCGTTATGGATATTATGAATAAAAGTGTACGTTTAAATATTATGCCAATAAAAAGGATATAAATTTAACCATTTGAGTCAAAGAACGTACAAGCTAACAAAGATTTGTTAAATTATTCACAAATTTTACCAGACTGACTAACCTAATTTTGTTCATAAGTTATAACAAGCAGGCCATATATTTGACAATGAAAGGGAGGAAATACAAAAAGTTATAATCATTATAGACAAAGAAATTCAAGTACTAGTCAATAGTGCCACAAAAAAAGTCACAATAACATCAACAAAGTATCCAATTTAATCACAATGTAACTTTTACTATAAATAGAAGAAACCTTAACAATTTTCCATAAGTTTTTGATACATCAATCAACCACAACTAGCTTTTGATATTCTTCACCAGAAATTGCTGCTTCCATTATATCTTCAGGATTAAAATCCCTTTCTTCCATGAACAATGTAAGCAAATTCTTCGAAAAACCACTCACTAGTGCAACTCCTTTCTGGTTTGCTTTCACTGGTGTAGCTCTCGAGTCTCTCAAATTCCAAAACACAATCTCAGGAACACAATTTTCGTAACCATTCATCTTAAATTTCCTAACAATCCTGTGATAATCCGTTTCCCATGGATTCGACGAGGCTTGATCAAACTCCATGTCACTAAAAACAAACACTTTCTTGATCATTTCATCCTCTTTTAATTTCCCTTTAACAGCCACTTTTAGTATTAGATCAAACACCTTTTGAAAATCAGTATTCATTCCCCATTCCATCCTTTTCACGAACTCGACTTTAGAAATCAAACTCTCCCCTTCGACTTTTTGAAGCTTCGGGTTGCTACTGAACGTTATCAACTTGCCTTTCCATGGCTCTACACTCATCTCCGAAACGAGCACTCCTAGTGCCACGGACACTTCCATTGGAGTACCCCTCATACTACCAGATACATCACAAATAGCAAGACAATTTTTCAACTTCCCCTTTTTCGACAAGTCATCTACTATTCTCTTCCATTGTAATTCAGCAACTTCACCTTTATCATCTGTATCGTTCAACGCTCCGATTATCTGATGAGGCAGCAATGCACCAGCAGCAATCTTAGCCTTCCCCTGTCTCACTTTCTCAAGATACTCTTTAAATCTCACCTCATCATATTTCAAGAATTTGTCTTTGTATATCTTCATAGCAACTGATGCCACTCTATTGTAAGGTATCGAACCCCAATCTTTTCGCCCTATATAAACCTCTGGCAACTCTAATGCAGCACGTAAAGGAACGAGCACGTGCTTCCTCAATCGATCCCTCACTCTATACGAGTAATGTGCATCTTCAATCCCTTCATATTCAGGACACAATTCTCTTGGAAACACCTTCTTAGCTATAGTTTCACATAAAAGTGTCCTCTTATCAAAAGACGAATCTAAAGAAGGACACCATTTAGCAGCAAGACTAATCTCCGTCAATTTCTCAGCGCGTAATAACTCAAGATCCAACTTCAAACAATTCGCGAATAAATCAGATACGCGATCATGTAAGAATTTATAATCCGGATCAACCCAATATCTATCAAACGCCTTTTTCGCCATTTTAATTTTCTTCACCCCTTTCTCAATACTCACGTTCTGTTTCACAATTTCAACTTCACTCTTCGCATTTAGTCCTCCAAATGGTCTCCAACCTCCATTCTCCGCTTTTAATCTCTTCATTTTTCTACCACTCTTTTCTTTTTTCGCCCTTTTTCTCACATCAGGTCCTTCGAGCAATCTATACAAAATCTCAGGCAAATCCTTGAAATACCCGAAATTAGTTAGACATTCTAAATTACAAGCAAGAGTTTTCGGATGGAACTGATGAAGCCACAATGCAGCAGTGTAGTAACTTTCTTTATCAGATTTTCCAGTGCCACGAACACCGCGCAAATTGCAGATCAGTTTCAATGTAGTTAGAGAATTATGATCCCAAGCGCGGCGTAAGTATTGAGTGAGTGAATAAGGAGGAGTATCATTAACAACATGGAAGAAGAAATCTAAACAAGGATTGGTAGTAGAAAGATAAGTTGCTGACATGTTTTCAGTGTAGCCCATTTTTGAGGGGTTTTGGGTTTCTGTAGAGTTGAAATTTGCTAGCATTAGATCTATGAAAGGGTTGTTGGTGGTGGTGATGGTGGAAATTGGTGGTGATTTTTGTTTGGCATGGATTTCTGGAGGGCCAACAAGAGAAGCCATCAGGTCTCGGGTTCAAGACGTGGGTATAAAAAATTCTTGAATTCGAAATAGTTCGGCTCCAATACCGAACACCAAATGGAAAGAAAAAACAAAAAAGAGAATTGTAATTGGAGTGGAAGGATTGGAGGTGTGGAATTGGATTTATAGGGGGAAATATTACTTGAAGAGCAAAGTATTTGGTTTTTTTTTAATAAGAAAAGAAAATAAGCCTTGGAGGCCAAGTATTTATTATTTTATAAAAGTTTAAAGTCGGTTAGCTGGAAATTTGGAGGAGAATAAACAATCTGTGTCACTATAATCTTTGGGTAATTGATATTCTATTTCTCTTTTAATTTGTTTGTTTCATTTTGATTTTTAATCCGTTTTAAATAGAATGTTTCTTTTTCTATATTAACAACTTTTTAATTTCAATTTTTACATTAAGGGGTCGTTTGGTAAGGAACAATCCTGGATTAATTATTTCAAGATACGTGGGATAACCTATCACATCATTATAGTATAAATGATAATTAAATATAGGATAAAATAGTTCTGCATTTTATCCCGAATTTATGATTTCTTATACCTCACAGGCTCACACCAAAGGACTCCTAAGAGTTAAAAGTCAAAAACATATCTAAAGTATCTCATCTTTTGGAGTTTTATACTTGAACTATCAAGTGTATGAGTTTCCTACCTGAACTATCATCAAATGTTTATCGAAACACATATGAATTATCAGTTGTTTGAGTTTTATACCAAAAATATCAAGTAGGAAAAGTGAATAATTATACCAAACATATCAAGTAGGAAAAGTGAATAATTAATAGTTCAGATGTGTTTCGATAAACATTTGGTGATAGTTCATGTAGAAAACTCATACACCTGATAGTCAGGTATGAAAGAAAAAAAAAAGAGAAGATATTTTAGATGTGTTTTTTGATACTTCACTCTAAAATTTAACATCTTTAATTTAATAAAAAAGATTCAAAAGTTCCTTTATTTTCTTAAAAATCTAAATAAACATTTAAACTCTATGAAATTTTAATAGAAAAGATTCAAAAGTTTCTTTATTTTCTTAAAAACCTGAACAAACATTTAAACTCTATGAAATAAGCATTTTAGAAAAAGAACACTTAACATCCCCAAAGCTTGACAAACAAACTATAAATAAGCAAATATTGAGAGCCTAACCAAACATGCTATCAATAAGGTGTTGTTTCAATTTTTGCAAAAACTGAACTAAAAAGAATTTTGGAATTTGCAAAAGTTGTTAGTTTGATGAAGTTCTTACCAAAAGTAGCAAGGAATTCTTAAAAAAATTTACAATAGTAGTAAGAAATTCAACTGGTTCAATTGAATTTTGATCTCATTAAGACTTTGTACTGATCTTTCCTAATAGAAAACATAAAAAGGTATAATGAGTTGTTTAAGAAAAACGATTCATTTTATTATTAAAACCTTCAATGACTTATAATTGAAATGTAAAAAATATAACACCACTTGTGTGTCATCGTTCACACATTAAATTTTACGATACGACAATATACCCCATGTAATTTCAAAAGTAAGACTTCTAGGATAGAGTTTTTACTCATATTACCCCTAATATCCCAAAAGTGGGGTTTGGAGACTAGAATATACACAGACTTTACCCCTAAAATAGAGACTCTTACGCTCGACAGACCTTAACCAATGCCACATTCTACAAAGTTGAAGAGCAAAAAGGTTTAATAGCAGTCAAACCACAAAATTTGAGTTCTCCTTTAGATATGAAAGTTGACAATCTTCAAGAAAATCAACAGAAAGAGTGGTGCTGGTAGTGGTGACATTGGAAAGGAGAAAGCAAAAGTAAAATCATCACAAAAATGATATCAAGTTTTCAACTCAGTATCCAGGAGGACAACTAAACAAAAAATTCAATAGTATCTATAGCGTGTACAAGTCAAAACGCCTGAAGCTGCCAAGATTGTAATACAATATCCTTAGAAGATGCGTTGAGTCTTTCCCATGGTACTCTTCAAATACAAGCATCTCACCTGTTAGCATATTAACGACAAAGAAACATTAGTAATAAGTTGAAGGCTGAACAAGGTTATCATACTATAAGGCAAATGCTCGTTGATAAACAAAGTAATAGGATGTAAGTAAACTCACATTTTGCCAATTCTTCTTTAGCAAGGACACTAGAAAGTTGACACTCATCTGCACATTCTGGAAGATTTGTTTTTCCTCCATATCCATATTACCTACGGCAACTCCCATGCAAAGAACCTTCTTCAACTGGAATTTGATAGTGGCCTTGGTCTCGTTAACCTTAGACTCAAGTGATTCCTGGTGGGAAACAAGGGTAGGAAACTTACCTGCATTTTAAACATAATGAAAACTGGTTAAGAGATGGGCAAAAAACGATATAAATGAGCCACTTTTAAGTGAGATGGGCATTTATGATCTTTATGTTACAGTGCTGCAGTTGTGAAAAGTCGAGGCATGATGCTTAATGAGAACTACACAGTACGAAAAAGTACCAACTTTCCTCACACAACTGTGACTGCTAGATACTACATTTATTGCTGGAAACGTGCTAAATGGAAAAATCCAATGAATTAGAGAGGCAAAATTGAATCAATCAATATCTGGCTAGTAAGAGTGGATGGTAAGAGTATTGAGTGTGTTTTGGACAAGGTGATTTCTTCAAGTCAGGATAATAAGGTAAAGGAAGTAGTTCTCTATCAACATCAACCACGACAACCAATATGTACAACTATAAACCAAAAACATTAGATGTAAACCAAACAAGCTCTACAGCTAGTTAAAACATAAAAATAGTCGGTTGCACTTGCCTGCCTTGTTCAAACCAGGCCCCAAGAGACGGGGGATCTGCTTGATAACAGCTTCTGATGCCAAGAAAGCATGGTACTTCTTTGCGAGCTTCTTAACCAACTTCTTGTTTTTGTTAAGCTTCTTCAGGCCTTCCACGTCCATGTACTCCAAACCAATCTTTTCTGCCTGGAAAACAAATGCAACAAGTTTTGAACACACTTGCACAAAATCATCTATAGCGGTAACTTTAGCCTTTAGGTACACTAGCAACCACAAAATTCCAAATAGTTATGCGGACTAAGCAGGTCTACTCCATATAATAATGGACCTCTATAAAATTGCTGCTTCCTCAAAGCTAAGAAACAGCCAGTCAAAAAATGAAATTGCACTATCTAATATACAAGGTACTAGTATTGTATGTCTAAAAATTAAACCTCGGGATTCACTGCCAAGACATGTGTAATCGAAGCTACAGACTGACCAGAAATATTTCAAGAGTTTTTTGATAACAAATGCTATCATCTTATTAACACACTAAAGCTAGGAAGAAGATAATCGAATCAATGTTAGTCTTATTCAAATTGAGTACAAGACTTTAAGGATCCATCACCTAAAACTTCAACAGTAATCTCAAAGGGATGCTTATGCAAATGTGAGGCAGTAGCTTCCCAAATGTAAGAGATAAGGAATGCAGGAAAAATGCAGCTCAATATTATTTCATGTGACTAGTTCAGACGGATTACCTCTCCCACGTGCTGAGCATCTCCAAGCATGCAAATCTTCATCTTAGGGCGAGGAATGTGTGGCAACTTAACTGAACCACTGAAACGCTTGTCCTTTTGAGGATCATAGTTTTTCAACCCAATCTGAAGCTCAATAGTTTCAGTGAACTTCCTTTTCTTCTCACTTGAATCATTCTTAATCACGGTGATGGCTTCTCTTAAGGCATCACTCTGAAGCTTACTGTAGCAGAATCAGAATCAAACTAGATTAGCAAAGGTAATTAACAAGAATGTCCACAATATTCCCAATAACAAACTTAATAAAGTTCAATATCCAATATGTCATGCTAAAGGCACAGAAATAAATATGATCTTAACTCTACAACTCAATGAACTATACCTCAACCCAAACTAATCAGGGTTGACTATACAAATCCTCTATATACATTCCTTTACTTCTTTTTTCTTTTCCCCAAAGGCGGAACTAGAATTTTGAGTTTATGAGTTCTGAATTTTAAGAAACGAAAGTTAACGGGTTCATGATAAATTATTTATACATAGTAAGTGATTTTATTTAACATATACAAGGTATGCATCATTGCATCAAAGCTACCCATAACAGGGATGCTAGCTCTGCTCCTGCTTTTCCCCTTCCTGAGACATGGTAAACCCCACCCTCGAACCTACTACCTACGAGTCAAATGCTGTGGCCCTTTTCCTCTTTGTTCCCTTTGTTTCAAGACTCAACATCTAGGCCGGCAGCTGCAGCAACCTCACATACCATATCCATACAGCATTATTTAGGCCCAATTCATTTCAACAATCCTTTAAAGAAAATTCGGTTTTCCCTAAACTACTGATTCTCTAAATCTCACCCTTCTCCCTACACTGAAATAACACTGACCAAACTAACCATATCAAAATGAATTGAAACGATTCAAATTCAAAACCTAACCTGCAATATTTGAAACTTTGCGAAAGCAGTAAATTTTACTCAACTTTCTATATGTTTAATTTAAAAATCAGTTCTTTTTCATTACATTACATTCATTTACACATTCAAGATAACCCCACATCAACAAATGCCAATTTTTTTTACATATAAGTAAAAAAGCAAAATTAAAAACATCCAACAAAATGATAAATCATACACCTCTAGTTTCATTTTTTATTTTATAATCATAGTGTCCCGGCCCACTTGCATCCACCTCTCGACTAATTCCACAGGATACATGTAACCTCCCACCCGCAACAGGTGCTAGATAATCTTGTCGCTATTGGGATATGAACCTGAGTCCTGAGACCTCATGGTGCTCAACCCATCCATATCTAATATTCAATCAACAATTATCTTACTAACCCAGATCCCATTTTTTAAAACAAAAAAGACCCATATCCCTAATGAAAGAAAATTGAATGAACATGTGCCTATCAACATACTTTCCACAACTCCAGCAAAAACTAAAAGAATCAAAACATTCTCAAATTGTACAAATTTAGAACTATACAGCGTAAAATAGAAGGAAAAGCAAAAAAGATTGAAGCTTTGTGTATATTACCTCATGGCTCAAAGCAGAAGGGGAAGAATTTTCTCTGAAAATTTAGTGAGCGGCGGAGGCGTGGCAAGAAGTTGAGGGTTAAAGCAAAGTTCTGAATGGGCTTATTGGGTCTGCTAGAAGATTACATGGGCTTTGTTAAAGAAAGTACATTTCTACATGTTTTAAATGAGACCTCAACTCATGTTTTTAATTCATAAAATATATACAATATTGAGATTATTTTTTACAGGCATAATACATAAACATGGTGTTAGCCGGCAAATATGACCTTTAACTTTGGATGTACACAAGTAGACACTTAAACTTGTACAAATTAAACAAATAGACACATTCGTTCTACATGGCAATTTTATGTCCTACGTGTATTATGCCATGTAGGATATTTGTGTTTACTTGTTCAATTTTATACAAGTTTAAGTGCCTACTTGTACACACTCAAAGTTGAAGGGCATAGCTGTCTGCTGAAGCCAAGTTAAGGGTCATATTTATGTATTATGCCTTTTTTTATATTTATACAAAATTAGACTCAGATTTACCTATAGTAACAGGATTTTCTAGTTTAGAAAATATAACAAGATTCATGTTACAAGATGTATACAAATGAGAGTTATAATGGATATCATGAGATGTTCTTATTTAAAAATAGACGATCATTTTTTCTAATTTTCTTCAGTTTATTTCATAATTTCAATATCAATAAAGTTGTGTCTTCATCAAATTTGATACATTGTCGAAATCTCTCATAGACACCATCGAAATTTCACTTGATTTTGACACATAATCTTTTTTTACTAACAAAGATGAAAGCAATATTCAAAAAGCATCTGTGGATTCAACTATATATCAAACTAAAAATGAAAAAAAATCAAATTTTCAATCAATTTTGATACATAGTGATCCGTGGAATTTAACATGTAGGTATGTCGATTTCATAATTAAAGGAATCTATGTTGAGAAGAAGAGATATAGATGTAGACCAAGAAAGTATATATCATATGGGTATGTTAATGTTGTTTCTCCGAAAACAATTTTATCATATGCACTGTTATCAGTAATTGACTATCTAAATTTACAGAAAAAAAATAGGAGTTCAGATATGCAAAGTTACACTAGAAATACAATTATGTATGTGATATGTATATAATTGTGTAAACTTAATATAATGTTCATGTTAGGTAGTTTATAAATTATTTATAAAGTTTTTTTAAAATAGTGAATTTATGGATTCAAGGTCCATTTTATTACATGGTTAAGCAAACATACACTAGTTAATTAGTCATCATAGCTATAGTTTTAGTTAATTACTACTCGCGACCAATATTCAGTGATAATTACGTGGGCTGGGATTTCGAGTTTGTATAATTCGCACTTTTGTATAATATAATTTGTATAACTTTTGTATAATGTAATTTTGTATAATATAATTTGAATAACTTTTGTATAATATAATTTGTATAACTGTTTAAAGTTAAGATGTTTGTGTTTGTATAAATTCGTTATTTCGAGTTTATACAAAAATAGCTCAATTATACAAACGTACCCGCGAATTATACAAACCTGCGAATTATACAAATGACGCAGCTTAAACTGTAGCTACAACCCATAAATATGCAAACTATAGCTATAGAATATTTTAAATTTATTATAATGGCTATTTGTGAAAATTTCTCTTTTATTTTTAAATAATATAAATCAACAAAAGACTAATAACCAAATAACTATATAGCCCAAGTCTTGGCAAAAATAATCAAAATAAAAACATATATACAAAAGACTCAGATCCAAAAGTGATCGAGTCCATAAAATAAATTCACTAATTTGTAGGGTTTTCTATTTTTGCCTTTTATCTTCCCCTTGTCTCTTCCTCTCCTTCCATCCTATTTTCTTTTTTCCTAGATTATTCATAAAGTTCATGTAAGATTTTTGTAAAAAAAAAAAAAACATCTATGAATTATGTAAATGACATGAGATCTAGTTGAGACCTTTTTTAGATCTGAAGTGAACTAGAAATTTGTCGGAAAAAAGAAGAAGAAGGAAGAAACAGCCTATGAAGTGACTGTTTTTGATGGAAAATTATTTCAGTTGCCAAAGATTATAGGAGATATAATGGGTAAGACTAGAATGAATGAACGACCCTCACAAACTTGGAATGAAAGTTTTAGATGACAGGAAAAATATGCCGAAGTGGCTTCCAGTAAAAGAAGGTGCCAGAATAGTCACTGGAAGATCTATTGGGACAGTCACCAGAAAGACAACTTGAGTCTCTACAAAAACAGCAGAGGCTCTGATACCATGATAATGATGCAAGTGTATTTTACTTCATACTACAAAATGAATAATGATAGATTACACCTAGAATATATACACAAAGCTAGACACAAAAGGTCAAGAACATATCTAATCAGATCATGCCTTTTACCTACAATACCTACAATATTTGACTACTATCCTACACACTTACCTACAATATACGACTATTATCTTACACACAATCTAATAGTTGAAATACTCTTTGACAATATATTAACAGTTTGTTTTACTTCGTCCAATATCATATCATTTACATTCAAATTGTATACAAATGTCTTTGTGTATTTTACATGTGGTGTATTCTTCGTGTTCGATTTTTATTTTGAAAATTCAACTAAAATCAAATCTAATTTTGATCAATTTTAATGTCGAAGTAAAAGATTAAATTAGAAAGAATTGAATAAGAAGATTGAAAAATTCAACTCAAACAACAGTAATGAAACGGAATAGGAAAATTGTTAAGCTTAATCTCCATAGTCAAATGATTGAAATCCATAGTTGAATTCTCTAAAGAAGAAAGGAGAAGAGAGATGGGAAAAGAGAAGCAGATAAGATTGAAGGAAGAATTGTAGTTTTTTTAATTAAAAAAATCGGGTGTTTGAGAAAGATGAATTTGTGGAGGTTAGAGAATTTTATATATACTTAATATACATCCATACAAGCCTGATGGCCGGAAATAGTACTAGTTCCTACATTGCTAGCTACAATAGTAGTAAAAATACTATCCGATGCAGTGCTTGGTAATTCATTTACAACAAAATTTATTCCCTCCTTGTTTGCTTCCCTGCATTCAATGATAATGTTAGAGTAGGATTCATGCCCTTTATTCATTATCTAAGAATTTTCGTTGAGTTAGTGTCAATTTGTATCATATTAGTATGTAGCTTTGATGTTAGTTTGACTCCCATTAGCAGAGCCATAATCTCTGAGTATAAAGCGCAGTTAACATTTATTTTTGCTGCAAATCCTGCTACCCAGTTTTCCATATTGTCTTTTATCACTCCTCCTGCTCCCCTATTTTTTTGTAGCATGGTCGTAGGATCCATCAATGTTTAATTTTAGTCTTATTTTTGGGGGCAACCATTGTAGTTCAACTATCTTCCTGTTCCCCTTCTTTCTTACTTGGTTGCATCCTAGGTAATAGTATTCTGAGGTTTTGTCCCGTGGTAATTTTGTTGGTATGTCGATATACTTTCCGTTGTGGTAGTTGTGATTTCCTGTTAGCCAAATGTTCCACATGTAAAAAGGAAAGGAAAAATCCCAATCAATGTTGCTTTGTATTCTATTATTACTTATGCTTTTGATTGATTGGAATCGATTTAGCTCCTTCCTACCCAGTATTTGCTTTATATGATTTAAGAGTCCTAGATTGTCCCAGCAGTGTATACCTTTTGCGCATTCTAGGAGTATGTGTTTATCTGCCCCCATTAGCCCACATATAGTACATGTTGGGCTGACTTTTATGCCTATGGAGTGTAAGTACTTGTTTATTGGCAGCTTTCCATGGTTGCATGTCCATAGAAATACTTAATTTTATTGGGATATTTTAGTTTCCATATCCAAGTGAAGTCTCTCGGGTGGGGAGGCTTTTTGTTACCTTTCTGTTTAATGTGGTGGTAGGCAGATGAGGTACTAAAGAAACCTTTTGGGTCAAAGGACCACATAGGCTTATTTGGTGGGTTTGGAATGTGTATTAGTTATCTTTTCAAGGATGTTCGGTGGTAGTTGGTATGGTAGCTCTTCCATGCTACATACACCATTTTTAGAGTGCTACTAACCAATCTATTTAGTTCATGATCACAAGGAAGTGGACCGCTAATAAGAGTTCTTAATGGTGGTGTATTGGGTATTCAGGAATCTAGCTTGAAGTTAGTGAGTTCTCCACTCTCTACTATATATCCATGTAAGACCTTCTTTATACTCCTCCCATCCTAGCTTATTATTCTTCCATATTTTCGCTACCTTGTTTTCTATGGGTTGAGTCATTTCTAAGGCTTGTTTTCCCTGCGTAGATATCTAGGATGGTTTGAGCCCAAAGAATTGTTGGATTCTTGAAGATTCTCCATGCCATTTTGGTCAGAAGGGCTATGTTTTTAAGCCTACATTTTTGTACTCCTAGTCCTTTCTTATTTTTTCTATTGTAACTATATCCCACTGTGTAAGGTGTAGCTTCCTTTTTATGTTTGTTATACCTCAAATAAAATTCCTTTGAATTTGGTCTACCTTTTTTAGTGATGGTACTTGGTAACTTAAGGACTTGCATCACATAAGTTGGGATGTTATTGAGTGAGGGTTTGGCTAAAGTGGTTCGCCCAACTATGTTCATCCACTTTGTTTTCCAACTTGTGAGCTTTGATTGTAGGTCGTCTATGATAAATTGAAAGTCACGCTTCCTAGGTCTCTCGTGAAAGAAAAGGAAACCAAGATATTTCCCGAAGTTTTTACTTTTGGGAATTCCCATGGTATTTGTTTTTCCCTGGATCTCATTAGGTGTACAATTTTTTGAGAAAAAGATTTTTGATTTGTTTAGGTTTATACTCTGACCATTTAGTTGGCAGAATTTCGTCGTCGTACTCTTACTGGTCTGACATGTGTATTGGTCCACTTTCCCCATGAGGACTAGGTCGTCTGCAAAAAAAATGGGACAAACTTGGTCCTTTTCCTGCAATTCATACCGGTTTTCATTCTTTTTGAATTACTTTCCTATTTATGCTCCTCGATAGTATCTCCATACAAAATATAAATATGTACGGTGGCATCGGATCTCCTTGTCTAATCACTCTTATTGGTTCGAAGTAGTCAGTTTTAGTGCCATTGATTAGGATTGCAGTCCTACTTGATGTGATACATGACATAATGAGATTAATAAGACAAGAAGGAAAGTTAAAATAGTGTAGTGTATATTTAATAAAAGACCATTCTAATTTATCGAAAGCTTTCTCTAGGTCTATTTTCATTATCATGTTTCCTTGTTTTTCCTTCATTTTTTAAAAATGGCTTATGATTTCCTGTATTATTATAACATTGTCACTGGCTTGCCTATTTTTTAGGAAGCAAGATTGGCACGGGCCTATGATTTTGTTCAGGATTGGCTTAATTCTGTTTACTATGATTTTGTAGGTAGTGTTACAAAGGCTAATAGGTCTGTAGTTTTTGAAATTTGTAGCATTTTTGCATTTGGGGATCAAGCATATGCTGGTCATATTTATAGTTAGGTTTATATGTTCCTCTTCCCACACATTTTCACAAAAGCTCATTACCGAAGCCCTTACTATATCCCAATAATTTTGGTAGAAAAATGGTGTATTCCATCCGATCCAGGGACCTTATAGGGTTGGAACGAATAGACCGCATTGAAAATCTCCCTCTCAATTAGGTTCTCATTCAGTAGGCTTAGATCATTTTGAGTTAACCACTTATCCTGGTGTTGTAAGACTTACTAGAGGTGCTATCGTTTGTTGAGAAAAGGTTTCTGAAATAGGATGTTGCATAGTCAATGATGTTTTGTGGATCATATAACCAACTTCCATCCTCTTTTTGTAGGGACAAGATTTTATTTCTCCTTTTACGATTTAGGGTACTTATATGGAAAAATTTCGTGTTTGCGTCACCCTCGTTTAGCTAGTTAATTCTTCACCTTAGCTTCCAGTAGTCTTCCTCTCTTTTCAAGGTGTCATTGTACTCAACTATTAGTTCTTCTTCTAAATTCACTAGGAACGTACAGTTGGGATATATAGGGGATTTTTGAATTCCTTCCAGACATTTTAATAGTCTCATTTTCTTATAGAATGTCCCCAAAGGTGATCTTCCTCCATTCAGTGACATTTGATTCAAAACAATGTAAGGCTTCTAATAGGTTTCCCTTATCTTCCCAAGCTTGGCCTACAATATTAACAAAATCTAGGTGTGAGGTCCACATTATTTCTAGTCTAAAAGGTTTGGATCTGCCAATAATGTTGTATTGCTTTGGTTAATGATATAAGTAGAGGACAATGATCAGAGTGTGTTCTAGGCAGGTGTTGGACTTGTGCATTTGGATAGCTGAATAGGCAATCGTTTGTTGCTAGAACCCTATCCAGTCTCTCTAGGATAAGAGAGCTCTTTTTTTTGAATGTCTTGTTTATCCATGTGAAACGACTACCCTTGAACCACATATCAATTAGTTCGCAAAAATTGATGGTGTCTTGGAAGTCCTTTACTCTCGAGGGAATAAGAGGGTTACCTCCCTTTTTTTTTCTGAGTTTAAAAGTAGTTTATTAAAATCTCCTCCTATGAGCCGACCTCCCTTAAAATTATTCTTTATATTTCGCATGTTGTCCCATAGAATTTTACATATACATCTATGATTACTAGCATAAACAACACTAAATAACCAAAAGAAATTCATTGTATTTACCTTTATGATTGCATGAACTTCCTGAGTAGTTATAGCTATTTCGTCCAGTTCCAATACAATATCGTCCTATAGTACCACGATGCCTCCAGAGTTCCCAATTGCCAGAACTTCAATCATTCTAGTGAATGGGAAGTCCTCCAACAGTGATTGGTGGTTTTCCATTTTTGTTTCTAGGAGAGCTACTAATGGTGGGTGGCTTATGCTGCCAGACCAGGAGTGAGCGGAAGTTCCTTCTAAAGTCTGGGTCATTTGCACATCTACCGTTCCATATTATTATATTCATGGATCTGTTCAAGCTAGGTGGTACCAACAACGACATGTTCTTCCTGGATTCCATATGTTCTCCTGGTGCTCTCATTAGAGGGTTCATGACTAGCACATAGTTCCCTAATTGTGAGTTTATCGACGGTTTTATATCTAAGTAGCTTTTTAAGAGATTCAGATGGCAGATTAGTATTAGTTTCTTTCCGAATCTTTCTTTGTAAACCATAATTTTTATCTCTTTTAGTACTGATATTTTCGTTCTTGTTTCTCTCATTAGCTCTATGGTTTCCTCTATTTCTTCCGTGTTCGGATGTTGCATTTGCACTAGAGGAGGTAATGGGGGTAGGGATTGGTACCTGAGACGACGATGCCACATTGTTGGGTCCCTAGTTCGAGCTCCCCATCACTGATAGTTGAGAGGGTTTTGGAAAATAGACGTCATCTAGACACTGGTGTTGTATGTTTCCATTGCATGCCTCATGCCTTCCCCCACCACTTGGGCTAGGAAGGTCGGAGTCTGAACTATTATAGACCTGTGGAGGATGATTTGGAGAGGGGGGATTGCGATGAAATTTGATTTAAAAAAAGAATTATTTTTGAAATTTAAATTTTATTGAAATTTGATATCCTTTTCTCTTTGATTTAGCCCAAATTTAAGGATATGAGTTGATGAATTTAAGCCTAAATATAGGAGTTACGCAAAAGCGAAAAATTGTTGTCATTGATAAAATGTTGTTATACTCGGTAAATAAAGAAAAATCTTATATGTTTAGTAATATATTATTTCATTTAGTTATGTAGTATGATTTTTAATGGAAAAAAGGCTCAAATATGCCATCGAATTTTGAGAAAAGACTCATTTATGCAATTCATTAAAAGTTTAGTTCATCTATGCAATTATTGTTTGAGAAAAGGCTTATCCATGACTTTTTTTTAATTCCGGTTTAATTTTGCAAAACCTTTTTTTACCTCAATAAGGCTCAAAACAACTTTTAACACTTTTCAATTGGAGTTTTGGATTAAATATACTTTTTTTACTTCTTCTACCTCAAGAACACATGAAAAACATCAAAGAACTCCCAAATTTTCAACTTCTTCATTTCTTCACGAAATCACCTCAAATTTCGGCCACATCATTATTATTTTTTTTAAAAAGGCCAAAATTCTAAAATCATTTGTGGAGTTAAAAAAAAATCACATGTATTAAAAAAATGGAAATCAGTCCCAAAAATTTCAAATCTACTTTGATTCGTATTTTTGTCGTTATTTTTGACACTAGATCTTTGTTCTTTAGTCTTTTCTGTGTCTGCTCAAAATTTCAAGTGATTTGTAGTTGTGGAGATAATTCTACTATTAAAGGATGTTGAAGTTTTGAAACTTTGAAGAAATTTGAAGTGGGTCTTGTTGAGTTAGGTTGAATTCGAGTTGAAAAGATATTGAGTTTTGGTATCTAGTTCGGAGGAAAGCTACTCTTGAAATTTGAGGTGATTTCGTCAAGAATTGAAGAAGTTAGAAATTTGGGAGTTCTTAATATTCTTCATGTGTTCTTGGTTAAGGAGTTGTGAAAATTCTTTGAGGTCGTGTGTTCTAACTCTGCTAGCCTCATAATTATTTTTTTACTACAACCATTGATACCCCTTAATGAAAATCCTGGCTCCACTACTGATTTAGGCCTAATTTAACTTTTAAAACTGGCTTATGAGGGGAGCATTGTTTAAGTAGGCGTTTGGACATGCAATCTCATCTCGTAATTTGAAATCGTGAGATAAAATCAGCATTTGGACATACGATTTCATATCGTGAGGTGAAATTTCAAATTTTTCAAAAAGCTTAATTTGAAATTTTCATTTTATGATTTCAAATTTTTTCATATATAAAAATTGACCTACAAGTTTATATTTTGTAAAGAAAAAGTCATTTATATCTACCAATCATTTATTTCATGTGTAAAAAAATTTATAATTGACATTATCATTCTAACCAACCTTTAACCATTTCTATCGAATATAAAGATTACTCTTACCAACTAAATTTTTTATTCACAAAATATAAACATGATGATATGTTGGTGTTTATGGATTTTAATATTAAAATTAAAATATTAAGTGCGTATGTTAGTGGGTATAGATTGACAAGAATGTGGTCATTATTTTGGTGTAACTCTTGTAACCACTATTGACAGGATCTACCACTTATTCCACCCATTATTCTACCTCATTATACATTGTAACTTATGTAACCTTTGGGCCATTCATTTACCTAAATTATTCTTATTCAATTCAAAGAAGAATTTCTCACCTATAAATAGTGGTGTTTCTTCCTTTTTGAAAGTATGTCAAAAAAAGATAAGAAGTGTGGAAAAATATTGTAGTGTGTAGTGAGGTAAGTGTAGTGAAAGAGAGAGTTGAGACAAAGAAAATATTCTAAGTCTTCGACTATATTCACTATACAAAAGAGAGTATTTATATGTTGAAGGAATGTGTTCCTTTTGTGGAGCTTTGGACTCTTCAACTAATCCGGAGTTTCATGAGTTGTACGACATTGTTGGCCTGTTGTATCCTGAAAGGGACAAGTCAAGAGCGATACTGCGAATCGGTATAGATTATGCCGCAGTGGGCTTGAATCTCCTTAAAGAGAGCGAGATATCCGCGCCTCAGCCTAAAGATTTATTTATTTATTTTTGTTTATTTTATTTCAACTGTAATATTTTATATTTGTGGTATATTACACCAACAATTTTAAGGAGACTCATGTTTTTGTTACAGTTTGAAAAAGTGCGGATATCAAGATAGGAGATGATCTCAACATAATTCCGCTTAACGTCGCTCTCATCAAGAGATGGAAGAGAAGAGGTGTATGGGTAAAGTATTTCTCTACTTGCTCAATTCAAGCGGAGAAAAGGTAAAAGAAAAAAAAAATTACCTAATATTTTCATGAATCAAGTGATATTACTTTTCATGAAAAAATGATATTTAAATTCTTAAAATAGTGGGGGTTCATGAAATGAAAAAAAATATTTGTGAAATTGTGATCTTTTGCATCTTTGAGAAATGCTCTAAAAAAGAGTATTGCAAGTGCATATATTTATTGTGGAATAAATCACATGTTGTTGTTTGATTATAATGGAATGATTTTTGGCTCTAACATGAGAGTTATAAATATATTATAAAAAACATATTGAGTAGCCATTTTGACATCAAATATGGTGAGATAAATTTCATTCTTGGAATGAAAAAAATACCATAAAACATGAGATAAAATTTTTTCTTGTCAAGTCACATTATGTTGAAAAAATTGTGAAATACAACTTTGTTGGTTGTGTAAGTTTTGCAACTCTTTTTGAGTCAATTGTGTGAAAAATGGTGTGACAAAAAAAAAGGAATATGCTAGCCCAACAAAAAATATGAGGCACGTGGCTAATAGCACTTTATATGATATTGTGTGTAAAGTATAGCATGTACAAGCAAATCAAGTAAATTTACTTGGTACAAAATTTGGTGGCTTGTTTTATGCGAAAAAATATTATGCTATATTTAAAAGTTTTGTTGATGCAGATGAGAAAACTTGATGCTATTTGATGGAAGTGAGAAAAGCAAATCATGTTGCTTACCAATTCTGTTATGGAGGTTGAAGTAAAAAAAATTAAGCTTCAACTAGTGAAAAAAGTGAATTGATTTTACAATATCAAACACTTTATTTTGAGAAATTAATTTTTTTAATTTTGATTTAATTGTGATAGCACCAATATTATTGGGAGAATACAAAATCGTTATTATAACGATAAATTCAGACTCATGAGGAAAAAACACAATGTTGTGAGATCATATTGATCACTGGTATACCATCAATATTAATTGTGTTAAAATTTATAACAATCTTGCAGATTCATAAAAAAAGCCTTAGCAAGATAAAGAGCCTGGATCACATCGAGGGGGATGAAATCGAAGCTCATAAAATTCTAAGTCATATATGAGGAAACCCAACTTGGGGACTGGAGATCCTATAACCAAGTTCAATGGGAAGAACGAATCATATGATGAATTGTTGTGAAATGCACTATTTATTTATATTATTCAATCCCTATGATGTGAGTGCATTTATCCTATAATGATTTGTGGAGGTTGAGACTTTGAACTCTTAATGAAAGTCTGTATCTCCTATGAGTGGGGTGTCAAATTATAGGAGCACCCTTGACAGATTTCACCTATATGAGTGTGAAAGTAGGCCGCTTTCTATGAGAATGGGCTTGTTCTAAAAAATATTCATGAAACCGGGATAACACAAGGCCGTAATGTGCTGGCTATGAAAGCTTATGTCAACACCTTGATTATTGTGTGTAAGCAGTGATACTTTATTTCCCTTAAGCAGTCATAGTTCAAGTCTGAGACCACTATTGACTATGGAGCAAAGGTTATTGTTTTACTAAGTGAAGGTTCAATTCAGTGTACACCTTCATCATGCATAATAGTCTACCTTCAACTAAATTGTGAAACACTCTCTTATTTTAATATTGAAATGAGTGGGGGAATGTTGGTGTTTATGCATTTTAATATTAAAATTAAAATATTAAGTGCATATGTTAGTGGGTATCGATTGACAAGAATGTGGTCATTATTTTGGTGTAACTTTTGTAACCACTATTGCCATGATCGACCACTAATTTCACCCATTATTCTACCTCATTATACATTGTAACTTAAGTAACCTTTGGGCCATTCATTTACCTACATTATTATCCACATTATTCTTATTCAATACAAAGAAGAATTTCTCACCTATAAATAGTAGTGTTTCTTCCTTTGTGAAAGTATGTCAAAAAAAGATAAGAAGTGTGGAAAAAATTTGTAGTGTGTAGTGAGGTAAGTGTAGTGAAAGAGAGAGTTGAGACAAAGAAAATATTCGAAGTCTTCAACTATATTCACTATACAAAAGAGAGTATATATATGTTGAAGGAATGTGTTCCTTTTGTGGAGCTTTGGACTCTTCAACTAATCCGGAGTTGCTTGAGTTGTTCGGCGTTTTTGGGCTGTTGTATCCTGAAGGGGACAAGTCAAGAGTGATACTGCTAGATCGGTATAGATTATGCCGTAGTGGGCTTGAATCTCCTTAAAGAGAACGAGATATCCGCGCCTCAGCCTAAAGATTTACTTATTTATTTTTGTTTATTTTATTTCAACTTTAATATTTTATATTTGTGGTATATTACACCAACATGATATAATTATTTATGATATTGAACAAACGAATCAAAGTAACAATGTTGGAAAACTAAGATGGAGTATTGAACTTTAAGGATTTGTAGTATGTCTCCACTTGTTCCTTCAAATCTTTAGTTTTCTCCAATATTTGTATCGAGTAAATAATTTTTAACTTCAATTAATTTGGTTGACCCCATGTCTACTGTACTAGTGTCTTGTGTTACTCAATTTTTTCTTTCATCTCCACGTTATCTTATCTGCAAAAAGCGAAAATTGTCACATAAATTTTTATAATGTATAAGTTGAGTGATTTTACTAAGTAATTTCACATACTTCAAGGATTTTAGATACTTCTACCTCTTTAACCAAAGATCTCAGATTTGGATTCCAAAAAAGATATATTTATGAGATCAAGTATTAGGTGAAATTAGAAACAAATTTGTTGAAATGAAATGGAAAAAGGTTTAAAGAAAGAAGAAAGATCAAATAGATGGGCTAACATATAATTCTTATCCTCAACAAAAATAGTGATCAAATGACTTGCTGAAGGAACCAATGAGTTACCTCACTAGAGATAACGTTTAGCCCTCCTTGCTTGTACTTATCTCTGCGGTGGACTTGCTTAAAGTGTTCAAGAAACTCACTACAGAATATCAAGATAGAGATGTGAAAAGGAATTGTCAATGATAATATGTGAATTCATTGACAGAGTAGGCAAATGTCTGATCATGTTGGATGATAAGTGGACGACAGACGTTGTGGATTCCATAATGAATGTATTCCCGACAAACAGCAAAGGCCACCGAATCATGATCACCACTCGTGATGGACATGTTGATACAAATGCCAATGCTTTCGAAAGTTTCCAATTATATTGAGGAGTTAGCTGATGGCTGTTTCATCTCTAAGGTGACTGATGAGCGCACATACGCTATACTGTCGGAGATTTCAAGATACAAAAGATGAAGGGATTATATGAAACTTCACATGGGATACATGTGCAACACACGTATCCAGAAACTAGTTATAGAAAATAAAAGGGGAAAAAAACCTTAGCAATTAGCAGTAGTGTTACAAGGATGAGTGTTTAGGCTGATAGACTCCAGCATGAGCATGGTTTTCTAAGAATGAACTCGATCCATGCTGTTTGTGCTTTCGCTGCAGTTTTCTAAGCAATTATCAAAGTCAAACACATCCTCGTTAGTTTGAGATCGAGATGAAGCAATTAAGAGAAAGCAAGCATCTTATCCGAAAAAAAAACTGAAAGAATACCATGTTGTCATGACAAGTACATGCTTTACTCACAGCTGCTTTCGTTTTCCCCTCCTATACTGTATTGAACATATTGTTTGCACATTAGATACTCAAAAACAGCAGATATGAGTTTGTTTCTACTTACTTTGGTAATGACATCAATACGATCGCATCCTTCAATATCTGTGACTTGTTTCTTGATTCTCGCAGCTGAAAACTTCAGATGTCTACTTTCGCACTCAAACAACTTAATCTGTTTCAGTGTTTGAATTTCTGCAAAGCTATCGGGGATATCAAAGAGCTTGTCACACTTTTTTATAACAAGTGTTTCAAGCAAGGGAAAAGATTCCTCCGAGGCTTCCCACCGTGAGACACCTAAGTTCACTAATTTCAAAAACTTAAGTTTATGGAACGTGATATCTCCAAGGTACCAATTTCTATATGGAAAATAATTTGCATCCTTCAATTGGAGATACTCCAGACTTGGTAGTCCCGCAATGATGGGAATAGCTGTTTCTTCAATATCCCCTCTTAGTACCAACTTCTTTAAATTTGAAGGCAAATATAATCTGACTATAGTAAAGATCTTGTCAACAGAAAGACTAAGCATTTGAAGTTGTGTAAAACTCTCAAAATTGGGATACATAATTTTACCATCTTCATCTGAGCTATCGGAACATTCTCTCGTATATGAGATTTCAAGTTCTTGAAGATTAGGACACCTCTGGGATACATCATTCAAGCAATCAACATCACAGAATGAAAAGTCAATTTTCCTTAATATCCTCAAATTTTCCCATTTAAAGGATTTGTCTTTCCAATAAGAAAAAGCCATAGTAATCTCAACATGCCTTAATTTTTCCATTTTCCAAAAACTTTCCGGTAAATATGTACGCTGACAGAGAGACTTCACAATTAAAGTTTCTAGATGGAGCAGATGTGGTTTCCAATGAAAAAGGAAATTGCTTGTATAAACACCGAGGTACTTCATGTGAATTAGTGGTAGTAATGTAGCTGTGGACAAATAACTCGTTTTATACAAACTCAAGTCCAAGACCTTAAGAAGCCTCAAATTAATAACCAGATGGAAGGGATTCCAATATGACCAATCTATTCCATTGGTGGTTATCAGTGACCTCAAGTATTGATGGGAAGGCTTCCGTATTTTGGATCCCGGTGATGGAAACTTGGAAAGATCATTACTGAAACTGAAACTCACTCGGCGTCCCTTCCAACATGAAGGTTGAAACTGAAGCTCACTCGACTCTACTGCCAACATAAACTTTTCTTCTCTACTCTTCTCCAAGCAAAAGTGAAGCACTACATCATGAACCTGACAGTATTTGACCTTATCATTATATTCTCTCTTTGAAACCATTACGACATTACTGCGAATGAGCTCCATCAAGTAACCTTCAGCTGCCTCTTCCATTAATCTCCCAGATTCAATGTTCTCCACGAAGTCTTCTGCTATCCATAAACTTATCAATTTAGACACTGGAATTCTTGCGTCCTCCGGAAACATCCCCATATAAAGCAGACAAGGCTTTAAATAATCGGGTAAGTTATCATAACTTAACTGCATAGTTGAAAGACTATATCCTTCAGACTCACCAAGATAGGAAAGCAGAGAATTTTTGACCTCATCCCACCAAGAGACTTTCATTTTATTCCTTTTGATTATTCCAGCTACCAAGACAATCACTAGAGGCAATCCTTTGCATCTTTCTGCAACTGCTCGACTCGCAGCTTGTAGTGCAGGCGGGCAACTTTCCTGTTCAAATACCTTTTTCTGCAACAACTTCAGACTCTCATCGGGTTTTAGGAATGGAAGGAAATAAAGATCAGTATAGCACTTGACATGTTCAGCCACTTTCTCAAGTCGAGTTGTTACTACAATTCTGCTTCTATTTCCAAAATCAGGGAAACAACGGCTTAACTCATCCCATGCCATACCATCCCACAAATCATCCAATACAATGAGATATCTTTTGCCCATTAGTCCTTTCCTCAACCTGTCAGCAAGGATGTCATCCTTATCTTCCTTTTCCTTGGAACCCGTAACTTGACTGAAAATCTGTTGTAATAGCTCAATCCGGCTATATGTTTGGGAAATGATGCACCATGCTCGAACATCGAAGTGAGAAACAATGCACTTATTATTGTACACCTCTCTAGCGATAGTCGTTTTCCCTTGTCCCCCCATGCCTACAATTGGGAGGACGTCTAGATCATATGTACCTCTAATCAGATACTGAATCATGTTTTCCGCGTCATTCCCAAAACCCACTATCTCCTCATTAGTCACTGGATTGCTATGTTGAGCTGGCAGATATTTAGATGGCTCAACTACAGAGCAGGGCCTCAGAGCAAGGTTCACTGACTGCATCCCTATCAACTCCTCATTAATATGATTGATCTCTTTTATTATTGCAGGAAGTGAGCCGAAAGAATGCCAAAGAACATTATGTTGGACAAGAATCAAGTCGATAGAAACTTCAGCTTCATATGCCAAATTGATAATACGCTTCCGTAGCTCATCAAGAATTTGATGTTCATGCTGCACCTTTGCAGCATCTTTAAAAACATATGTTAGAGATGAGAGCTCATTCTCTAAAATGCCAATATGAGGCTTCATCATGAAATCCAAACCTGTTTCAGATTTCAACATCTCATTCAATTTCCTAAGGAGAGAATGAAGAAAGCTCAATCCACCAACAGTGGGGAATTCATGAGATGGAGTTAATTTTAAGAATTTGTAGTACGTCTCCACTTGTGCCTTTAGATCTTCAATTTTCTCCAATATCCGTATCGCTCCATGATCAATCTTGCTGGTTTCTTCTTTGATTGTACATCCTGCAAGAAGCTGCGTTTGAATTACACAAAGTGTGTCGCCCACAAGAACTCCAATAGTTGCTAAGACTTCATTCAACCTCTTGCCATTAATAACATGATTTGGCACATAACCGAGAAAAAACAACAAGAACTCTATTGCCACATCAATGTTTTGAGCAGAGACATTACAAGGAAAGTTCTCAAGCTTTTTGTTTCTGAGATACACCAGCAGGCTGTGGAGATGATGTGAAAATCCCTTTGGTAATTTCTTGTCCTTGAAAGTTTTTGATTTTGAGTACTTTGAAGCCTTTAGTTCTGCAAGAAAAATCTTTTTCATTTCCAGCTCCACTAGCACAACCAGGGATAGTAGATAACGAGGCTTACTCTCGATATCAAATGTATCATCTCCATCCTCATTAACCCAAATAGCAAGACAGAACTGTTCGACGTTGTCAGCCAGAAATTTAATTCGGGTCTCCAGACCTTCCAGCTTCTCATGGTCGACATAACCCTTTATCTCTGCACCATATAAGTATCTTGCAAACCTAATTTTGTCTTGAACAATTTTGATTTGCCTTAACCATCTATCTGTTTTCCGCAGGATATTGATTCTTTCCGTGAAGAAAGTGTCAGACCTTACCAAGTAACTCGGTGCATCATTTAGATTCTGGTCAAGGTAATCCATATATTCTAACAGATAGGAACCATTCAGCTCAAAGTTGTTATCTTCATTGAATACCTGCAACTCTGATACTAGCCTTTCCACATTAAGAATAGTTATGTATTCACCTAGAATTCCGTCAAAAACCAAGTGAAGCATTTCAACGATCAATTCGGCCTTCTTTGTGATTTTGACTAAGGAATCAGGGGAAACAACATGACGGTACTTGATAAAGGTTCTAAAAAATCTTAGCTCCATTTCAACCGTCTCAATTTGAACAATCTTGACAATATTCAGATCACCTCTACTCTTAATCCTTCGCAGCAGATCTAACATATCCTCGATGTCTTTACGTGCCATCTTCCCTAGATAAATTTAAAAGTAGGAAGTCCCTGCAAGTTCACATGTCATATTAATCTTCATTCAGAAGAAAAATTGTATTCGTGTCTTTCAATACTACTGTAAGAAGCCATAATGCTTGTGAAAGATTGTACACATCCTTTACATTTTTAGGTCAACATATATATCTCTGTTGCGACTGCAAATATTGCACTAACTTCCCTTCTTTCATAGATTTGTAACCAAGAAATTGACAAGTTTTAAGACTATATAAAGAGCACGTAAAGGCGTTCTAACTGAAGCATGTATACTTTAATATGGGGCCCAACGTCGGTAAACAAAGGATTGGGATGAGCCTGACTTTGACATACCATAATAAGAAAATGGACGTTAGGTCTAACTCAATCTTAAAAGCTAGTACAAAATGTAAGGATTAGCCCAAGATCGTATAAAGAGACCATCCCTCCCTAAAGAATCGATGTGGAAACTCAACATAAGAAAGAACTTTCTCCCAAATTCACATACTCTAGCAAGATATAAAATATATTATGAAACAACAAACTCACCTCAATCTTAACTGATCGAATCTCTTGTTGTTCCTCGGTAGGTCAGTGGTAGAGTGGTCGATTGTTAACCGATTGGTAGTAGGTTCGAATCCTATCTAGAACAGAGTGATGGCTGAGGAGATCAAACAATAATTCGAGTTGTCAATGGCACAAACAGACCGTAATGTGTATTGTGTAAGCTCTGAATTATTGCATTATTATTCTATTAATTAATGGTAGTGGGTTCTTTGAAAAAGTTAAAGGAGAAAGCACTGAGGGGAAAAGATGAAATATATTAATGATTCATTTGAAAACACTCCATCAGCTTTCCAATACATACATTTTTCTTTTTGACCCCAAGTCTGATTAAATTAGAATATAGAAACACCATCAAACTTTGAGAAAAGACTCATTTATGTCATCGGTTAAAAGTTTGGCTCATCTGTGCCATTGTCGTTTGAGAAAAGGCTCATCCATGGCATTATTAATGAGCCGATGACAAAGATAGTCAGATCGATGGTTCTAAATCATTCAAGTATAATGTTTAGTTAATCAGCTAGGGAAGTGTTATATTAATATATATTTAAATTAATGAAGATATGATCTACTCAAATAGCTTCATTGTTTGATCATTCAATTTAACAATCTATGTTCACAGAACATCTGATGTAGCCGAAATTCCTTTGATAAATATACGAGCAAATTTGACAATACATGAGTTAAAGAAGGCCATAATCCACGAGAGCTTCCAAAACCAGGTTCTTGTCGTTTAGAAGATTTGTTTTCCATCTGATGGCATAATATAAGCATATAATTGAAAACAAAAGTATACATAGTCATTCTCAGAACGTTGGAAGCATCAACTAAAACAACTGAAACAATACCATTGTTGTGGTTATAGACACATACTTGATTCACAGCCGCCCTATATTCCTTGTTGACCAATCCTATATTGAACATATTGTTTGCACATTAGATGCATATAGATACTCAAAAACAGTACATAGGAGTTTTTTCTGTACTTACTTTGATAGTGATGAGGTCTATACGGTCACATCCTTCAATAGCTTCAACTTCTTCCGTAATTCTCACAGCTGAATTCTCTAGAGATTCATTGCATTCAATCAACTTAATCTGTTTCAGTGTTGGAATCTCCGCAAAGTTAAGGGGGATCTCCTTGAGCTTGTAACACCCTCTTATAACAAGTGTTTCAAGCAGGGGAAAGGATTCCTCCGAGGCATCCCACTTTGAGATACCTAACAACACCAGTTTCAACAACTTAAGTTTATGGAACATGATACCTCCAAGGCACCACTTTTGGGATTGAGCAAAATACGGACTCCTTAATTGGAGATACTCCAGGTTTGGTAGTCCAGCAATGAAGGGAATACCACTTTCTATAGGAATCTTTGTTAGTACCAACTTCTTTAGATTTGAAGGCAACTGTAACCCGGATACTTGGCCATTGCACTTAAAGGAAAGGCGAAGTATTTGAAGCTGGGTAAGATTCTCATATGTGAGACAAAAAGGAGCTTCATTGTTCCAAATATCAACGTGAAGTTGTTGAAGATTAGGAAACCTCCTTAATAACACATCCATCCTATCAACTTCCTCGATTGGAAATCTAACATGCCTTAATATCCTCAAATTTTCCAATTTAGAGGATCCTTCCTTATCCTCTTCAAAACCGAACTTAACATCAGCGATCTCAACATGCGTTAATTTTTTCATTTCCCAAAAGGACACTGGTAACAGTACTACATTAACATTATTCTTCACCATTAAAGTTTCTAGATGGGGCAAATGTGATTCTGGATGAAAATCAAATTCATATGAGCTAACTGCGAGGTACTTGAGGTGAATAAGTGGTTTTAATGTAGCTGACAACAAAACATCCACAAAATGAGAACTCATATCCAAGACCTTAAGAAGTCGCAATTCACTAACCAGACGCAAAGGAATAGAGTTTCCTTTATTAGTCGTTAACAGTGACCTCAAGTGTTGGTGGAAAGGCTTCTGTGTTTTGGAGTCCAGAGATGCAAACTTGGAATGCTCTTCACTGAAACTGAACCTCACTCGACTTCCCTTCATATCTAAAGGTTGAAACTGGATATAATGCCCCTTCACTGCCAGCATAAAATTTTCTTCTTTACTCTGTTCCAAGCAAAAGTGAAGCACTACATCATGGACCTGGCAGTATTTGACTTTTCCATTATATCTTCTCCTTGAAACCATTAACACATTACTGCTAATGAGATCCATCAAGTACCCTTCAGCAGTTTCAATGTTCTCCACGAAGTCTTCCGCTATCCATAAACTTATCAATTTAGACACTGGAATTCTTGAGTCCTCAAGAAACATCCCCATATAAAGAAGACAAGGCATTAATAATCGGGTAAGTTATCAAAACTCAACTGCATAGTTGCCCGACCATATTCTTCGGACTCACGATCAAGATAGTCAAATAAATCATCTTTCACCTCATTCCACCAAGATTCTTCCAATTTCCTTTTTTGAATTATTCCAGCTACCAAGACAACCACAAGAGGCAATCCTTTGCATCTTTTTGCAACTGCTAGACTCACATCTTGTAGTTCAGGTGGGCAACCTTCCTGCTGAAATACTTTTCTCTGCAACAATCGGAAGCCCTCTTCTGTTGAGAGGAATGGAAGATAATAAGGATCAGTACGGTACTTGACTAGCACACCCACTTTCTCAAGTCGAGTTGTTACTAATATTCTGCTTCTATTTCCATTGTCCGGAAAAGAAAGCCTTAAGTCATCCCATGACATACCATCCCACATATCATCCAATACAATGAGATATCTCTTTCCTATTAAGTGTTTCCTCAACATGTCGGCAAGAACATCATCCTTATCTCCCTTGTCCTCGGAACCGGTAACTTGACTAAAAATGTCTTGTAATAGCTCTCTCCAATTATATGTTTGGGAAATGATGCACCATGCTAGAACATCAAACTGAGAAACAATGATGCCATTATTGTACAACTTTCTCGCACAAGTTGTTTTACCTTGTCCCCCCATCCCAACAATAGGGATGACATCAAGCTCACTTGTCCCTCGAGTTAGATACTGAATTAGTTTTTCTGTTGCTATCTCAAAACCCACTATCTCCTCATCACTCACAGGATTGCTATGTCGAGTTGGCAGATGTTTAGATGGCCCTACCACATAGTGAGCCTTAAGAGCAACGTCCACCGACCACATCTCAGTCACCTCCGCATTAATTTTCTTGATCTCTTTTAAGATTGTAGGAAGTGAGCAAAAAATATGCAAAAAAGCATTATACTGAGAAAGAATAGAGTCAATGGCAACCTCAACTTCATATGCCAAATTGATGGCACGTCTCTGAAGATCTTTAGCAATTTTATGTTCATGGTGCATCTTTGCGACATCTCTGAAAATGGATGATAAAGATGACAACTCCTGTAAAGTGGATGTAAGAGCTGATAACTCTTTCTCCAAATTACATAAAAAAGGTTTCATCAGGAAATCTAAACCAGATTTAAATTTCGACATCTCATTTAGTTTCCTTAAAAGAGAATCCAGAAAGCTCAATCCACCAAAGGTGGGGAATTGAGATGGAGTGAATTTTAAGGATTTGTAGTAAGTCTCCACTTTTGCCTTCAAATTTTTAGTTTTCTCCAATATCTGTATCGAGCAAAGACTTACTTTGCTAGTGTCATCTTTGGTTATAGAGCTAGGAAGAAGCTTTTGAATTACATATAGAACATCACCTGCTATATCTCCAACCTTTAGCAAAACCTCATTCAACCAGTTATCATTAATAACATGATTTGACACATCAGAATCAAGGAAAACCAACAAGAACTCTATTGCCACATCAATATTTTTAGCAGAGATATTATTAGGAAAACTCTCGATCTTTTTGTTTATGAGATACATTAGCAGACTATGGAGATGATGTGAAAATCCTTTTGGTAATTTCCTGCCCTTGAAAGTTCTTGATTGAGTAAACGTTGAAGCCTTTAGTTCACTGAGAAGAATCTTCTTCATTTCCAGCTCCACTACACAATCAAGCATAATAGATAAGGAGGTTTATTCAAGATATCATCCTCATTTGTATCATCTACAAAATCAGCAACAACAAGACAAAGTTGTCCCACATTGTTAGCCATGAACTGAATTCGAGACTCCAAACATTCCATCTTCTCATGGTTGACGTAACCATTTATCTCTGTAACATATAAGTATCTCAAAAATCTCATTTTCTTTTGAACAATTTTCAGTTGCTTTATAAATCGGTGTATCGTAAGGTTTTCTTCAGGAGGGTCAGACCCAACCCTTTCCAAGAGGAACATCAGTACATCATTTAGATTCTTATCAAGGCAATCCATATATTTCAACAGATCAAAATCATCCAACTCATAATTGTAACTTAAACTGGTTTTACCTTCAAAGAATTCCACCAAATGTGATTCTAACCTTTCGAGATTAAGGTTGGTTTTACCTTCATCTGGAATTCCATCAAATACCCACTGAACCATTTTCACAATCCATTTGGCCTTCTTCGTGAGTTTGACTAAGGAATCAGGCAAAAGAACATGATGATACTTTAGCACCATTTCAAGTTTCTCAATTCGATTAATCTTGACGCTATCCAGATTATAACCTCCACTCTTGATCCTTCTCAGGTGATCTAACATTTCCTCAATTTCATTTTGAGTCATCTTCCCTAGAAAAATTCCTGCAAGTTCACCAACTCTTGGAATTAGGTTCATTAAGAGAAACATTTTTATTCATCTAGTGTTTGAAGCTATGTTAATGCTCGTGAAAGATTATACATCTTATGTACCATTTCGTCTAACAAATTTTTCATATGGTCACTAAACTAATAATTATTATCTCAAACTTTTTTTCTTGATTCCAATTTTCTTCAACGAAGAAAGTGACTTTATGATATAATAACTATTCCTTGAGTGGACCATTTAAGAAATCAACTCCCTAATTTTGTATCAATAGGAAAAAGTAATTCATGAAGAAGATGACTTGCAGTTAGTTTATTGAAATGAAATGGATGAAGGATTGAAGGTTTGAATGTTTGAAGGAAGAGTCTTCCTCTCTATCTAATAATTCTTATACCTAACAAGAGATGAATTGTAGTAGCAAGTTGCTTTAGGTGGTATCTGTAAAGTGGGCTCAATAATACAGCTATGTCTTTTTCTTTAGGAAAATACATTCATAAAATCCCCCAAAATTATAGGAAAACTTACAGAAATTCCATACATTTAGGGTTAATAGCATCATATTCCAAAAATTTTCACAATTACAAAAATTTTATATTTTTAATTGCTTTCGGACATTCATTGGTTGTCCGATACATTTCAAATAATACATTACTAAATGAGAGGGATGTATCCGAAAGGGGATATGGATGTATCCAAGAAGGGATAGGGATGTATTCGAGAGAGGATGGATGTATCCGAGAGCGGATAGAGATGTATTCGAGAGTAGAATTTTGTAATTTTTTTAAATGGTAAGAAGTTTTAGAAATTATGATATCTTAAATTATGTATTTATATAATTTTGAATAATTTTTTCAAAATTATATCCTATTTACCAGTTTCATACTTAAACTATATACTTCTTTGACATTTGCTTAACATATAAAGAGATTTTATGGTTAGGGTATTGGATCGAACATGATGTTTTTGGTTAAAATAGGTTGAGTTTAATGTTTCTATTATTATTATTTTTTGCTTAAAAAATCAGATATTACATCATTAAAAAGTAGCTGAATGTGTTATTTTTAAACTTGAATGACCTTTTGAGTGAAATAACAAAAATTAGTGACTTCTCGACCTTATTCACCTACTTTTCAATAGTTCAACGACTGTTTAAACAATGGACTTTTATTCAACCTAACTATTCAAGCTCGATCCATTTTGCTGATCTTTCACAATGAAAGATATCATTTGACTAATGAACAAGTACAATATTTTTTTTTTTACAAATTTAGGGCCTCGTTTAGATAAGCTTTATGAAATCATACTGATATAAAGTTGAAGTTTTGTTTGGGTATGCGATATGAAATCACATTGATATCAAAATTCCCCGAATTCTTATGCAATCTTACGGAATGACCAAACCATCGTTCATAAACAAGATATCGAAATATCCTAAAGCGCCACATTGATGAATCACATATCTACATGTTCCTTTTATAAATAAATATTTGTGATTACAAACTTTCCAATACAAATAATCTTATAAATATCCACTATTCACGTCAAGCATTTTTACAAAATTTACATTAACGATATTGCTTTATTAATTAATGAAAGCTTTTGGCAAAATAGCTTCTCACATGAGAATGCGATCCATCTACTCTTAATCAGAAATTGAAATATGAGAACCAATCAATTAGTTCCAAATGTCAGATGTTTATACAGAAAAAGAGATGCATGTTATCATATAAAAAAACATATGGATATAACGAATTCAATATCCAAAACTTTAATAAGGCATAATACATAAATATGACCCTTAACTTGGTTTCAGTGGACAACTATGCCCTCCAACTTTGAGTGTGCACAAGTAGACACTTAAACTTGTATAAAATTAAACAAGTAGGCACACACGTTCTACATGGCATAATACACATAGGACGCCATGTAGGACACAAAATTGCCATGTAGGACAAATGTGTCTATTTGTTCAATTTTATACAAGTTTAAGTCTCTATTTGTGCACACCCAAAGTTAAAGGTCATAGTTGTAAGCTAGCGCTAAGTTAAGGGTCATGTTTATGTATTATGCCCTTTAATAACTCTAGCATGGTATAAAGCAGCCCCAAAATTTGCAGTAAAAATTATTCAGACCTAATCCAATAAATAACTTTCTGCTTTCACATCCTGGAATATCGAATTATAAAAATTATTCAGACCTTATCCAATAAATTACATAAAAATGAAAATAGAGAAAGTGGTTATACAACATCATCAACTAGCTTTATGATATTCAAGCAGAATAAACTCAAAGCTAAATTAAAAATATAAATGTTAGAGGGGAATTTTTTTAGAAATAATCTAAAACAAGCATATAATTTGTGGGGCTCATATTTACATTATATATATAAAAAAATATTTTTCCATCCAATTTTTTTTTATGATAAATTTAGCTGAGTGATTTTATTAATACAAAAGCTTAAGTTGATGATTTTATTGATACAAAATAAAATTTAATGACTTTTCAAAATAAATTTCAAAATATAGTGACATTTTTAGATATTAACTCTTAAATAAGTATTTTAATTAGGAAAATGCTAAATTTTAAATTATTTTTTTTCCAAACAGACAAAGTGGGGACCCATGAGGCAACTTTGTCAAATAACAATGAGTAATAATAAAGTCCCAGACCATGTGATAAACAAATCTTTGTTTATATGGGCAAACTATCTTTTTTAATTTCTACATATAAAAAATGAAGTTTGAGGTTGATAACTCAACTTTAATCTTAGATTTTATATTTTTGTATTACTTAAGCATCTTTATTTGTAGTATCATCACAAAGTGTTTTATAAACTCTATGATGATCATAGAATATCTAATTTTCTCTAGCTCTTATTTTCTTCACATGCTTGTACTTTCTCTTTGAGGTCTTTTTTTTCTTTATTAATAAAAATTAGCCCTAGACACACAAATTGCTTTAAAAAAAGTTTAATGCCTTGTGAAAATCAAAAAATCAAATGAGTCACTCAAAATTTAAGAAAATTTATATTTGTGAAATTGACGTCAATAATAAGATGTTGATGTTGGATTTTATGGATTACTAAAGGGTTAGTGCAATGGAAGTAGTGGACGGAGTTGAAGATGAAGATGGAGGAAGAGATAATGCTTCAATGGAGAAGAAGCTATATTGGGGAAGACAATAAAATAAAGGGAAAAAAAAATTAAAAGTTTTTAGGCCAACAAGAAAATTCACATATTTTAAAAAAAGTTAATATATCAAGAAAATAATATTTGAATATTAATTATATATTGACCTATAAAAAATGACATGTGTGTGATTTTATAAATTTAGTTTTTTTAATTTCTTCACGTGCTTTTAGGAGAGTGAGTGCACTCACTTTGCCACATCACCCCTTAGGGTGGTATTTAATTCACTTTAAAATTATTACGGGGGTATTTAAACGCCATATAGTTAAAGCGCTAAAGTAAGTTTTGCTGCCAAATTAAAGGGAGATTTGATATATTTCCTCTCTAGCTCTTATTTTCTTTATGCACCCTTGTTAATTAGTAGAGGTTCATTATCTCATTATGATTAGTAAGGTAAGGCCTAGTCCCTTTACTTGTACTTTCTCTTTGAGCTTGTTTTTTTTTCTTTATTGATAAAAACTAGCCCTAGACACACCTTACCTAGCGGAATTGCTTTAAGAAAAAAAGTTTAAAAAATCTTTGTCACCTTGAAAAAAGAGTCTTTGCACATGCATCTACTATTACTTCCTCATTTTTCTTTTATGTGACACCATTTGACTTGACACGATATTTGAAAAAGGGAAAAAGACTCAAATATGCCATCGAGCTTTGAGAAAAAGGCTCATTTATATCATTCATTAAAAGTTTGGCTCATCTATGTCATTGGCGTATTAGAAAAAGCTCATCGATGCCATTATTTTTAACTCCAATTTTGGAAAACCATTTTTTATAAGTGACCAATTATAATTCGACCACGCCATTAATTTTTTTTAAAAAAAAAACTAAATTCTAAAATCATTTGTGGAGTTAAAAATACACACCGTATTAAAAAAAATATTCCCAAAAAAATGGAAATCTATGCCAAAATTTCAAAAATCTGCTTTGATTGGTGTTTTTATTGTTGTTTTTGACACTTGATCTTTGTTCCCTAGTATTTTTTGAGTCTATGTTCAAAATTTATAATGATATGGAGTTGTGGAGAAAATTCTACCATTAAAGGATGTTGAAGTTTTAAAACTTTGAAGAAATTTCAAGTAAGTCTTGTTGAGTTAGGTTGAATTCGAGCTCAAAAGATATTAAGTTTTGATATCTAGCTCAGAGGGAAGCTACTCTTGAAATTTGGGGTGATTTCGTGAAGAATGGAAGAAGTTGAAAATTTGAGAGTTCTTGGTGTTCTTTAGGTGTTCTTGGTGTTGAAGAATCAAAAATAGTTTATTTGATCCAAAACCTCAATTGAAAAGTGTTAAAAGTTGTTTGAGGTCTTGTTAAGGCAAAAAAATGATTTTGCAAAATTGGAGTTACAACACAATAGCAAGAATGAGTCTTTTCTCAAACGGCAATGACCTAGATGAGCCAAATTTTTAACGGATGACATAAATAAACCTTTTTCAGGAATTCTAGAATATTTCATTCAAGGGCGGTTCAATAAATTAGTGGTCTAAAGACAAATATATTACAAGGCCTTTAAACTTATTTTATAAAATTATTCATATAGTAACTAGACACAAAAAAATCAATATTTTGATCTAGTAATAGAAGCATAACTAACAAGTGATATGTGAGTTAGGCATATTCATGACGATTTCAAACTTTGTTATAGACAAAAGTATGACATTTAAGTTGAGAAAGCTAGAGAAAAAATATATTTTCTAATCAAATCAAACATGTACAATAAAATAACAAATTTAAAGGAACCAAATCAAAATGGAAATTAGAAAGTGAAAACTTCAAACTTTTGAAAGAAAATAAGTATTTGAGGAGTAGTCGAAGCTATTTTTGAAGAAGCTAAAAAAAATATTTTTTTTAAAAAAATACTTTTGAAAAAATATACTTAGAAGCACTTTTTATCACCAATTTTTTTTTTTAAGAATAGAACTTCTCAAAATAAATTATTTCAAAAATTTGGCCAAACATACTATAAAACAATAAATTTCAAAACTCTTTCTTTCATTCTTAAAATTCCATGCATCAAATAACATCACATAAAATAAGATATATAGAAGGAGCATTATGGTTTAAATTATGTTCTATATATTAAAGACTAAATCCAGAAAGTAAAAGCATTAGTTAACTTACACACACACTAACATACTTGTATCAAAGGGAAACATAGTTAATAACAACACCACAATCCTTTAGCATACTAATATAATAAAAACTAGAGATGTTCACCATGAAACACTTGAGATCCTTCTAAGTGTTTTCACTTTATTAGCCATCCATTGAACTTTTGTTGGTTCTTTCACCATGAAATACTCCCCCTAAGTTGCTTCATTTTGTTAGCCATCCACTGAGCTTTTGTTGGTTCTTCCTTTTTCTCCTCCTACATCATAGACATATAGTTATAAATAAATAAATATACTCTATATAGGAGGTGTTTAGATATGAAAATTTTTCCTCTTTCTTCGGAGTTGAACTCCGGAAAACACATTTGGCCATAAAATTCTGGAATTCAACTCCTTGAAGTTTAACTCCAGAATTTGAAAAACAACAAAAATGTGTTTTCACGCTAAATTACTCACAAAAAGTCAAAAACAACTTAATTTATATTCATGATCAAAATTTTCAAATATCATAATGAAATATGGCCAAACGACCACTAAAGTTTTTTGTATTTTATTTAATTTATCTAAAGTAGGGGTAGGGGAAAGAGAAATAGGGGAGAGGATTATAACGTGGGAAATCGAACCTCACCAACAAGTTGAAAGTTTAGGTAACCAATCAACTGAGCTACTAAGATTAAAATGATATAAAACTAATCTTAAACATATTTCTCTTCCATCAATATATTATTTTATAATTTCATTTAGGAAATAGTCATACCATTTCTTTTATTGTAGATGCAAATCAAGTCTTGGTCATGTTAAAAAAATAAAAAGAGTGAGTAATAATTACCACAAGTGACTTGAGCCTCTCATTCTCATCTCTCACTTGATCAAGCTGTGCCTTCAATTCAGCTATATATGCCTGCATCATAGCAAAGATTATTTTATTCAAGTAATCACACCCTTAACCACGGAGCTATCACAATCAACTCTTATAACAAAACTACAATCAAAGTATTAGAACTCATATTTGATCTATATATTTGTATTTTCACTAATGCTCACACCACTATGACTAATCAGATACGATATTATCTCTCAGTCATCATTGTAAGTTTTACTAGCGCCTACATTAAGATAATGGTGCCCCCGTGAACTTCAAATCCCGAATTCTCCTCTGCCCTATAATCAAAACAAGATGTATTTCCAAAGTTACCCTTGTGTATTCCTTAGTGACAATCCCTCACACCATGACTACCATTATCTCAACAAATCCTATGAAAAAATACACATTGCAAGACACATCCAATTTAATGAAGCTATGTTTCCTTACTCAACAACAACCTATAAGAGTTGTTACTATCACAACAACATGTATCAGATAACCCTAAAAATTCGTAGGTGGAAAAAATTTATACTAACCTGTTTTCTAGCCCTGGATCGTTGAGCAGACGCTCTGTTCCTAATCATTCGACGTTGCCTCTTATCCATCACTGTTCCTTCTTCAACTCTAGCTGCCCTTCTTCTCCTATTACCTCCTCCTGCTGCTTCACTACCATCACTGTTGGCATTTTCAGCATTTCCTCTTGCAGGAGCAATTTCATCATTTTCATTGACATCATCAGCAGCTTCTTCAAAGATTTGATCAGCACCATAACTGAAATCAAGTCCTGCTTCCATGAAAAACAAAGATGCATTATTGTTTTCTTTGTTTTATTCGAGCTGTGGAAACAGTCTCTTGCAGAAATGTAGGTTAAGACTGCATATAATAGACATTTGTAGTCTGACAAGAAATGTAGGTTAAGGCGGCATATAATAGACATTTGTAGTCTGGATTTGGACTTATGTACACATAATGTAAAATGTGTTTATTACATGTGATGGTCTAAATTAAATATAAGTTAATAACCTGAAAATAAAAATAACTAACATCATGAGGCAATATGTCAAAGAACACTAGTAGTATAGAGTTAGCTATTCTTTTCCAACTATGCTCTTGATATATTAAGTTTTCAGCATAATACATAAATATGCTCTTTAACTTGGTTTCGACTGACATCTATATCCTCCAATTTTGGTTGTGCACAAGTAAATACTTAAACTTGTATAAAACTGAACAAGTAGACACACGTGTCCTACGTGGCATAATATACCTAGGATACAAAATTGCCATGTAGGACGAATGAGTCTATATGTTTAATTTTATACAAGTTTTGGTGTCTACTTGTGTACACACAAAATTAAAAGATCATAGTTGTTAGTTGAGGCCAAGTTAAGAATCATGTTTCTGTATTGTGCCTAAGTTTTCTCATGTCAAAATATTTCATAACAATGCACAGTATTTTAAGAGGAAAAAACTATACATTGTGTTTATTATTTCCTTAATGAGTGAAAATAGCTAAAATGACAGTTAAAATGAAACGGAGAGAGCATAAACATTAGTTTTTCATTTTAGAAACAATTAAAAATTACATATATAAAAAGTATAGTATTATAAACATATGTTACCTTCATCTAGAGTTGAATTGGATCCAGCTTCATTTCCTTCAGGGCCATAAAAATGGCTGAACAGGTCACTCAAAGAGACATCGTCAGTAGCATTATCTGAAGATCCTGCTTGCACTTTTGGTGGTTCGACCTTATAGCAACCAACACTTTCATCCTCAGAAACATCCATACCTTCACAAGATCGATAAATATCTCAGATATGTGATGCTGATAGATGTATGGTCATACAAGATTATAAATGATCATATATGCAACAAGGTACGTTCAAGTAGCATAAATCGAGGATAAAATGCACGAAGGTCGTATGTATTGTGTATCGACCTCCAAATACATAGGTCAACAGGTGTGAAACCATGATAAGTGAATGTAAAGAAAAAGAGGTAGACCTAAAATTACATGAAATAATTATGTTGTCTTGAAGGCCCTACCTACTATATCTACGAATCCATGCAAACTTAGCAAAATATATATAGGGCACAATGAAATAAAGTGATCTAGATATGCGATACATACTGGTTGAGAATATGTTTAGTCATTAGAACTTTTATTGTAGATCCTATGTGTTGAGCTGAGCTGAAATTAGTTTTGATGATTGACAAATAATTACAGAAGAATCAGGTCCTTTAACATGTCTTAATAAAGAACCTATAGTGTTTATGATTAATGCTATTATTTCTCATGCTATTTGGACCAATGTAAACTTATTCTTGGAGAACACACTCTTTGTGAGATTTATACTACTTAATTAGAGAACTTGTTCTAGAGGAAGTTATTTATTTGGTTCATAAGTTGATTAAGTTTGAGTCTATGTTATTCATAGAATCTTTGTAAAAGGTGATTCTCTCATGGAATTTGACTTGTTTTAAAATTAATTCTCTCATTTCTGCTCTTCCAAAATACTGGGATCAAATGTGTTTTTCTTTTAGAACTTTTTTTTTTGGTTTTCCGTTCGGTGTCCTGTATCCACATTGGATCCCGACTAATTCGGATTCGAGCCTCGTAGGTCCCCATTCGGAGGGAAGAGCTCTCTACCAAGGATTTTTCCATATTCAGGACTTGAACCTGAGACTATATACTCACCTTCTGTTTTATTGGCCGAACGGATTAACTTATTTTTAGGGGATTTCTAAGCATTTTTTTAGTTTTGGAAAGGTTAAAAAGTACTTTTAAGCAATCACTTTTAGGCCAAAAAAGTTTTAAAATAAGTCAAAAAGCCAATAGTAGGTATCCTCTCCTTATAACTTTTAGCTTTTGACTTATAAGTCACTTTTTTATTAGCCCATCCAAATAGGCCCTTAGTATTTTTACTTAAATAACTAGGTTCTTTTGTGATATCCCCATCTTCTTCAAATGAGGTTCAATCAATTCTTTATTCTTCCTCTAGAGACTTGTTCTTTGCTCATAGTTTCAATGATTTCATCAATTTATCTTTTTCATCTCTTAGTGAACAAGCACCGAAAGGTGTGCGTTAGTATAACGAATAGCTTAGTCCTAGTGGACAGGACAAAAATTTCCTTGGTGCTCTACTTCCTAATCTCTTCCTACTATTTCTCTTTGGTTATGCATGTCAATTTCTTCACCATTCATAGGTTGTTCCCCCTTAAGTATCATCCTATCCTTAGCTAGTTGAAGAGCTTGATTCTAAATAAGGTTTAGAGCTTTTAGGGTTTTCAATCATGATTTCAATCCATCTCAACAAGTTCTCAATCCCTAAAATTTGACTTCAGCTTTAGCTCAACAAATAGCTAAAACAAGAAGTTTATATGCAAACTAGGATTCGAGATTCATGATTTTCCCAATCATGTGTACAAGTCGGACAAGGTGCTATATAGGTTGAAGCAAGAACTAAGAGCTTAGTATGAGAGGCTATCAAAAATTATTTTCATAAAAGGTAAAATTGACAACACATTATTCCTAATGAGGCAAGGTAAGAGTCTACTGTTCATTCAAGTATATGTCGATGATATCATCATTGATTCTACAAATGAAACATTATGCAACGAATTTGCAAAGTTAATGGAGAATGCATTTGCAATAAACATGATGGTAGAACTAAATTTCTTTCTAGGTTAAAAGTGAAACAAATAAAGGACGATACAATATTCATCAACAAAAGTACATCAAAGGAATTGCTCAAGAGATTTGAGACGAATTAATACAAAGATAATCGATGCTCATATGACTATTGTCACTCGAATGAACCAAAATTTGAGCAGGAATCACTTTGAAAGTACACCTTCCAGTCTATTTTAATTATCGTGCTTATTAAAAATAATTAGTTTAAAATAGTTATTATTATAGAAAATTAAGATATACGTAGTTAATTTTTCGATTATCCTTATTATTAACTATTCTCGAAAGTAACAAAGATTGATTACAAAACATAAAAAGCTTAAGTGTGTTGAGTACAAACACGTAATTGAAGGACAAGACACATAAATAGAGAAACATTCATTAAAGAAATTAATATGATGAATGATTAAAGATATGCATAAGATTATAATAGTCAAAAGTTCTTTCAATTAGTAATTTTTAAGAAACGTGTAAAAATAAATCTGATAATTAACGTGAATCAAAGGCAATTATAGAGATAAATTCATCAGAATTCAATTCAATATATACATATACCATCTTACCAATTACTTTATGAAAAGGGGTGAATTTAGTGTGGGTGATAAATTTGTAGTCATAAAATTCAAAATTGGAGAAGAGGAAACAACAAAGAGAAGAGGAAAGTATATTGTATATACAAGATCAAAATTCATCCATGGGTGGAGTTAGGATATCAAAGGGAATTCATTCGATTTAAATGTCCTTCGCTAAAAAAGTATATTGTATATAGAAGGACAAAATTTTCTTTTTATGTATTATATAATATATGTTGAATCTTTTTTACTTTAGAAAAATTAATTTAAAACATACATAATATCATCGCACCATAATTATTTTATGGCAAGGGGTGAATTTAATGTAGGTGATAAATTTGATGTCACAAAATTCAAAATTGCAGAAGCGGAAATAATAAAGAGAAGAGGAGAGTGGCCATGCCGGGATAGGAGTAAGGTTGGCCATTGAAATTCACTAGATAATTTCTTTTTATTTGTCAAATATTAGTAAATAAAATTGATTGATAGTTTTACCGATAAAAAATATTAGGCACCCAGTGAAATAGTTGAGATACTCATAAAATGGTCCAAACATGAATACCGCTATAAAAATAAAAATATAAAACAAGAATTAAATTGTACATCTACAATGGTTAAGTCATCCTACTAATTTTTATAGATTTAAGAGTCAATCCAATTTTGGCTCAAATTATATGTACCCAAGACCTTCAATCAATTATTTATCTAGTATTTTTTTTAAAAAAAATAGCTTGATGTTAAGACGATGAAAAGCTTATCATCTCTCATTCTTGGAGAAAAAGGAAACATCATCAACATAAAAGAGAATTCTTGACAAGTCAAATCTTCATTTGATTTAACTTTCAATTCCTTTTCAAGACATTCCATAAATTTGAAACGATCAAAAGAAATACGATCTTTATACAAGAAAAATCCACATAAATCGAGAATTGACTATTAATTGAGACTGAAACAATCACCATTTAGAAAATAAAGGGAAAAAGGACTTGCACATATGAAAAAGATGGGAGGAGGTCACATACCTTAAGATGAACTCCAATAGTGTCCTTTGTAGGAGAGTTTCAGTTTTCTCTTTTTGCACTGGATGCAAAAGATCTGAAAAGGGTAAAGTATAAAAGAGAAGAAAATGGAGAAGAAGAGTTAAAGCGGATTGCTTGTAGACATGTTCATGACACTTGCCAGCAATTTTCACTCAAAGTAAGAGCGTTACAAGTCCTACTTTGTACGCTTTTGAAGTTTGTTAGGCTTGGAAAACTCCGCCTCTAATTAGCTTTTAATTAGTTTTTAAATCAAAAATAATATTTTATATTTGTTAAGCTGATAAACTACTTATTTGTAATGTTTCATTTCTTGTGAAATTACTTTTGATTATGAATTGACCATTTTACCCTTCCCCTTAGCGTTTTCATGCTTAGTTTGTGTTTCGAGAATGGTTGGTATGGTCCTCGATGTGATCGGGGTGTGTTTTTGGTAATTTGACCCCTCTTGAGTTGTTAATTCTTGATAGTGTTATCTTCGGTCAACATTTGGAGTTCTGAGCATCGGATGGGATTTCCGTCAGTTCCATCGCATCCGGAACGCCGAGTTTGAGATGGTAAGATGGTTGGTAAGGTTTCCCAGGCCTTAGGTTGAGTTTTGAGGCGTTTGGGTGAAAAGTTGAGTTTTAGCTTTAAGAGTGGTATGGGAGGGTGATTCCGTCATTTGACCTATTTTCAGAAATTCTATGATTTCATTGAGTCTGGAATGTCGATTCTAATGGGGTAGCATGTCCAATTTATTTTTTTGGACCCCGAATGATTTCAGAGGGTCTATTTAGAGGCTTTTTTATTGTGTTTGAACAATTGGTTTTCTAGTTTCTGGTACATGACATTTTTACCTTCGCGATTGCGACCCTCAGTCTCGCGATTGCGATGTGTCTTCTCCGTGACCTTTGCGATCGCGGCCCATAGACTCGCGCTCGTGACGAACGCTACTCTTCTCTAGTCTTCGCGATCGCGGATATGAGCCTCACAATCGTGATATACTCTTTCTGTGTCTTTCGCGATCGCAAGAATTAGTGGCTCGCAATCGCGATGAGTAAATTTCACCTGGACAGAACCCAAATTTGGGTTTCTCCCAAAATTCTCATTTCCACCATTTTCGAACCTTTGGAGCTTTGGGATGCAATTTCTGAGTGATTCTTAGTGATTTCTAGATTTGGGTAAGCTACTTTTACTTATCTTTATCGATTCCTAGTAATTCCATCTTCCAAAAACATCTTTAAATTAAGGTTTTGAGCGGAGATTTTAGAGGTTTTTCCCAAATAAAAAAATGGTGATTTCTTGATTTTAAGCTCGTTTCTTACTCGATTTCAATGGGGTTTCAACCACGGTTTCCTTTTGGCTAGTGGAAAGTGTATTTCAATGGAAAATCTAATTTCGCACTTTCAATTTTCGAAGCGATTTTTGGACTATTTTACCCCTATTTCAAAACCTTTTAATATGGGCATCATTGAGATTCTTTTAATGAACTCTTTCCATTCTTGATAGTTGGAGATTATTCCGGTTAGTGTGTGGTTGAGGATTTACTTCGGTAGAGTTATTCGGGTGAAGTTTCGGCCTTGAGGTATGTTTGGCTATATAAATTGGTGTCACCGATGCCAGAATGAGACTTTTCTACGTGTAGGTGGAAGCTTTCTTAGTTATTTCTTAAGTCTGTTTAATTGCTTATTTTCAGTCGGTCTAACCTACTAAGAACTTTGGATTGTAATCGCCCCCTACTTTTGTTGTCCCTTTGATGCAGATCCTAGTCAGGGTGAGCCTCGTAGTGGCTGATTGAATTACAGCGGAGTTCCATCTTTCGAAGTTGTGGTGAGGCCTTGCTTTCCAGATCACCATTAGTCTCCCTCTATTGTTCGAAGTCTTTAACTTACTCTTCAAAGACTTGAGATTTATTTTAGATTCGATATTGTATTAGATGTTTTTTATACTTATGCGGTAGGTTTTGGGATATTCTTTGTTACTTTCTTTCGTTGTGGCCTAACTTCTCTTCGGGAGTCTCGTATGTGTATTTCTTTAGGCTTACACACCATTCTTTGGGATTATCATAGTGTTTGCTATAATGACCTCGGCTTTTGAGTCGTGACAAATTGGTATCAGAGCGCTAGGTTCGCTAGTTCCATAAGTTAAAGAGCAGGGTGTCTAGTAGAGTCTTACGGATCGATACGTAGACGTTCGTACTTATCTTCGAGAGGCTATATGATACCTAGTAGGAGAAATTTATTTCCTTTGATTCTTTTCGTGCAAGTTGTTCATACCAAGTGTTGCATACCTCTAATTTATTCTCTCTGTGCAAATGCCAAGGACTAGAGCCAGTGCTTCAGAGGGCGAGGTCGTACCTGCTACCAGAGCCCCAATTTGCGAGCGAGGCAAGGGGCGCTATGGAGTTAGGGATCATGACCAAGCGAGAGGGGCAACACTTACTTGAGGACGAGCTAGGGAGGCATCACCTGAGCCCGTATATGAGTAGGATGATGTTATTGAGCAGCAGACTGAGGTGAGGGGACCAGACCAGCCTCATGTGGTTCCCGACAGCACTCCTATGCTTCAGGAGTTGATCGTCCGTCTATTGACTAGATTGGATAATGCCCCTCCTACTAGTAGTCGATCGGGTACCACAACTTCTCCTATTGCGGTTGTTACTACACTGCCCATTCAGGGGCCTAGTGTGGGATTTCAAACTCCGAGTTCAACTTCAGTGCCTTCCTTAGCACCTCTAAGATTTGTGGCACCACCTATTTCTGCTAGTGCAACCATTTATGTTGCCAAGCAGAAGAGTTTTGAGAGATTTTTCAGATTAGCACCTCCCAGGTTCGACGACACAGCTGGAGAGAAGGCTTATGATTTCTTGACTGAGTACCATGACAGGTTGTTCAACCTGGGCATTCTAGAGGCTCAAGGGGTGTCTTATACTTTTTATCATTTCTCAGGAGTGGCAAAGGAGTGGTGGAGATCAGTTCTTGCTCGTAGGCCAGTTGGTTCTCTTGCTATGGGTTGGGAGTAGTTTACTGAGGTGTTCCTTGATAGGTTTGTGCCCTATAGCCTTCGAGATCTATGCATGGATGAGTTTGATAGATTGGACCAGGGCTCTTTATCAGTTTCTAAGTATGAGGCTCACTTCCATGAGTTATCCCGTTATTCCATGTCTAGTATTCCCACAGAGTTTGAACAGATCCTCAAGTTGGTAAAGGGGTTCGTTCATTATCTTCAAGAGGCCACAACATCTCCGGTATTATCAAGTAGTACGCTCCAAAGTATTATTGACCATACCAGGATGATTGAGAGTATTCGGCATGCTAGGCAGGGCAGTGGTGCCAAGAGGTTCTATCACCAAGGTCAGTTCAACGGTCATTCATCCAGAGGTAGAGATTATTTAGGCCATGTCTCACTGGGGTATCAAGGTAGACCAGTGCATGCCGTCATTCAGAGTTCAAATAGTGGAGGTAGATCCAGGCCAAGTCAGGCCGGTCAGGGACAGCGTACAGACTCTTTTGGTTACTCTTAACGGGGTTTAGGTCCCCGTGGTTGTTTTGTTTGTGAGGAGTTTGGGCATAAGGCAAAGGATTACCCTAGACATACTCCCTCTACTATTCAGTTAGGATCTCAGCCCACTTGTCCTAATCCCGCTGCGACGGCACGAGTTACTTCACAGAGTACTCGAGGTGGTGCCCTTGGCACCAAGGGTAGAGCTCAAGGAGCTCGAGGCGGTGCTCGTAGTGGCTCTCAGACTAATGGTGACTGCAAACAGTTCTATGCTATACCTGGTAGATCCGAGGTAGAGGCTTCAAATGCAGTGATCATACGTACCATTCCAGTCTGTCGTCGTTCTGCTACAGTATTATTTGATCTTGAATCGACTTATTGTTATGTGTCTACTTATTTTGATGCGGGTATTGATCATGTATGTGAGTCCCTTGATGTCTTTATTAGTGTTTCTACCTCGGTAGGTGATTCCTTAGTGGTGGATCGGGTGTACGTGGGGTGTGTAGTGGCATTTGCTTATAGTGAGACTCAGGCAGACCTGATTTTGCTTGATATGCTTAACTTTGATGTGATTTTGGGTATGGATTGGTTATGTTCCTATCATGCGATCCTTGATTGCTATACTAAGACCGTGACCTTAGCTTAACCCGGTCTACCTCGATTGGTGTGAAAGGGTGCTACGAGTTCATATCCAAAGGAAGTGATATCCTTCCTTTGTGCCCGCCATATGATGGAGAAGGGTTTTTTTTATCTTATTTGGCCCATGTTCATGATCTACCAAAGATCCATCTCTTTTAGAGACCACGGGGTGGTAAGGGAGTTCATGGATGTTTTTCCTACAGATTTGCTGGGTATTCTTCCTGACCGTGATATTGATTTTATGATTGACTTGGATTTGGGCACTAATCACATTTCCATCTCTCCTTACCTAATGACTCCAACAGAGTTGAAAGAATTAAAGGCTCAATTGGAGGACTTGTTGCAGAAAGGGTTCATTTGCCCTAGTGTATCACCTTGGGGAGCACCGGTCTTATTTGTAAAGAACAAGGATGATAGTATGAGAATGTGTATTGATTATCGACAGTTAAACAAGGTTACAGTATCCTCTTTCCCGTATTAATGATTTGTTTTACCAGCTTCATGGTGCGTCGGTGTTCTCTAAGATTAACTTGAGATCGGGATATCATCAGTTGAGAGTTCGAGATTCTGATATTCCAAAGACTGCCTTCAGGACTCGCTATGGGCATTAGTTTATAGTCATGTCCTTTGGGCTGACTAATGCCTCGGCCAATTTTATGGAGTTGATGAATCAAATATTTCGGTCTTATTTGGATTCCTTTTTGATTGTGTAATATGATGATATCTTGGTTTATTCCAAGAATAAGGCCCATGTTCGTCACTTGAGGACCATTCTTTAAAGATTGAGAGAGGAGAATTTGTATGAAAAATTCTCCAAGTGCGAGTGTTGGCCTGAGTCCGTGGCTTTCTTGGGTCATGTGGTGACCAAGGAAGGTATTATGGTTGATCCGTCCAAAGTTGCAGCAGTTTGTGATTGGGCAAGACCCACTTCTCCTATTGAGATTTGGAGTTTCATCAGGTTAGCGAGATATTATCATCAGTTTGTTTAGAGTTTCTCTTCCATTGCAGCTTCATTGACTAAGTTGACTGAGAAGACTATTGTATTTCTGTGGACCGATGAGTGTGAGGTGAGCTTTCAAAAGCTCAAAGAGTTATTGACTTCTGCACCTATCTTGGCATTACCCGAGGAGAGTGTTGCATTTGTAGTATTCTGTGATGCTTCGGGTGTTGGTCTATGTGGTGTATTGATGCAAAAGGGGGGCGTAATAGCTTAACCTTCTCGACAGCTTAAAGTTCATGAGAAGAATTATCTCACTCATGACTTAGAGTTAGCCGCAATGGTCTTCGTTTTGAAGTTATGGAGGTATTATCTCTATGGGGCGCATTGTGAGATCTTTGCCGATCATCGTAGCCTTAAGTATCTCTTTTCTCAGTCGAATCTAAACATGAGGCATCATAGATGGTTAGAGTTGTTGAAGGATTATGACATCACCATTTTTATCATCCGGGTAAGGTAAATGTGGTAGCGGATGCTTTGAGTCGGAAGACACCTAGTTTGGGTAGCTTAGACTTTCTTAAGGCGGAGGAGAGACATTTGGCCTTGGATGTTCAGTCATTGGCTAGACAATTGGTTCGATTTGATATTTCTACACCTCACCGTGTTTTAGCCTTTGTTGAGGCTAGGACTACCTTGATGGATTAGATTCGTGCCCACCAGTTTGAGGATGACAAGTTGAGGGCGATTTGGGACAAAGTGTTGATGGGTGACGCTAAATCGATAAATCTTGATCCCGAGGGAGTTTTGAGGATTTGTGACTGTATTTGTATGCCTAGAGTTGGTGATTGGGTACGTATAGTACTAGAGGAGGCTCATTGTTCTAAATACTCTATTCACTCGGGAGCGGCCAAGATGTATCATGATTTGAAGCAACACAATTGGTGGTATGGCATGAGAAAAGATATTGTGGACTTCATGGCCAAGTGTCATGACCCGAGCCTACACCTTGGACGTGGTCGGCACTCGAGAACCATTGTTCGTCCCCAAGCAAACCCTCATCCTGGCTGACTACAAGCAGAAGACTAACTCAAGTATACACAAACATTTAACTGAAGAAACTGGTAAATCAATAGTGTATTAAAATTTAAAACTCTCATAATATGCTTAGTATTAAACATAAGTTTTAAAGAAAACCTCTGAAACTGAAAGACTCTCCAATACTGTCAATCAATGAAGCCTCCACTATATAAATATGATTGTTGGGATAAGACCCACGACGCCTCAAAACAACTAAACTAAGGGTAAATGTGAAGTCCTTCGGAATGCAAGGAGGCTCATCAAAACTATCTTAGGTGTAGAGTGATCTCAACGGAACGCCTTGTTGATGATCCTGAACACGTCTGCATCATAAAAATATGCAGGTCGAATGACATCATTACATTAAATGTACCAGTATGTAATATATCTGAATAACAAAATAAATGAACTGAAACTCAGGCAGTTACTCAACTGAAATATAATATAAATCATGATGGAAAACTCATTTAAACTCTTACCGAAAAAATGCAATAATAGCATATACTGAACTGACCAGAAAGAAATACTCAACTCAACTCAATGTAAAGCATGATTAGAGATAAGATCATTTAAAGCTTCACAAAGTATAATATAATAACTCAAAGAAAACTGTATGTGAAAATATAATGAAAGTACTCTTTACTCTAACCGACAACCATTACTATGAGCTACGTGATGATATAGCGTCTCGCCCACGCTGGCAGAACTGTCTTATACCTTGCCGGGGTATAGAACACCTCAACAAAGTAGATCCACTAAGCTCTGCCCGAAGGCACTAAAGATTCATCTAAAAAGTATGATCTTGTACCCATGTTGGCTACATGGTTTATGGGGGCTGTGAGTTGTCTGAACTCTCCCCCATATCGGTGCTCAATAAAACTCCCAATAAATATATATACTCATGCTCAATGTTTAAAAACATTCTCTTTTCTCAATTTGAGGTAATTACTCAAAAGATCCTCTTAAAAGAGGTAACAACTCTGAAGTATCTCTGTACTCATAACTCATGTAGAAAGCAAAGTTTCTCTTTTCTCAATTTAAAACTATTATCTTTGGGAATTACTTAGTTCCCTATACCTTCCTCGAAACTCATATTTTACTCTTTCTCAAAAACTCAGTTTAAAACAAAAATGTTGGTTTAAAAGATTCTCAAAATTTATAACTCAAAATGGGGTTCATGCTGAAATATTGACATGAACAACTTAACGCAAGGATCTCAATAACAATATAGAAAAACTCAATACTCAGAACTCAAGAACTCAAAACTCAACGATACAACTCATCTCAAGAATACTCAATTAATAGGGTTCATGCTGAAATATAGACATGAACGAATCAACTCAAGAATCTCAATGCATAACATATAGCAATTCAATAATTAGGAATAGAATTTCAAAAAAGAATCAGGAACTCAAGAACTCAGAATCAACTCATCTCAAGAATACTCGAATCTAAGGATAGAACCCTAGATTACTCTTTTACTAATTTGAAAGTAGATGTAGGGCGTGAAGACGAACTAGTCCAACACTATGATAGCCTTAAATACCTAGGAAGAATGAAGTTCTTGGTGAAATCAGAAAAGCGATTGAAAACCTATCTTTTCTCCTCTTGAATCCTTACTCTAAGTCGTTGAAGTGTTAAAGAACGTAAAATAATATTTTAACACTGCTTAGACCCTTAATTAGGTGAAAAGGGGTTGTGGGTTAGGTTTAGAAGGGATGGTAAGAGACTGAACTGTCCTTCTTTAAAAGCTGATAAAAACTGTCCACGGGACCATCTACGGTTCGTGGTTTGATCTACGGACCTTAGATCTCATCCGTGGAATTGATATGTAATTTTTAAGGCTCAAAAGTCCACTTACGGGTCCAAATGACGGCCCGTGTTAGTACTTACAACCCGTTGAATGGCTCCATAGGTTTTGGGTCCTAAAAGTTGACTCTCAGTACTCTACCGATGACTTGACAGGACCGGTCGTCGTTCAACCTACGGCCCGTCGGTTGGAGTCGTCGTTCACTGACTCAGAAAACTCTGATTTGGCAGTCTCTAGTAAAATGGTCATAACTTTTACTTCAAGCTCCAAAAAGGCAAACTTAGTGGCGTTGGAAAGAAAACTCAAAGACGTTCAATTTGATAGTTCATGGGCTACCTAATTCTTTATGAGCTGAGAGATATAGTCATTTAAAGTTGACCTACGTAGAATCTTATGTCAAAACTTAATCGATAATGAAGCTTTCAACTCAACTTTGTGCTAGGGGGTTCTTGTGACCTTAAGTCATATCTAAAATCATTCCCACACTAAAGAATTGACCTTAACACCTAAGAAAAATTAATAATCACTCTATATGACCTTATACACAAATTCAATAATGGTTTGGGTCTTAACTTAGAAATTTTCGGGATGTTAAAATATCTCCCCCTTGGGATTATTCGTCCTCGAATGATGGTTAAACTGAGAATGAAGGGGAAAGAGTTACTATCACTACCTCTTTTGGCTTCTGAGTTTGCCTACTAACATAGGCGGAACTGATTAATACTAATAGCTTTGAAACTGGACTAGAGCACATAGGTCATAAACGATATGAGTTTGAACATAGTCACACTCTATCTAAAATTATTTGACATGAAACAAGGATATCTGGGTACGAAGTAGGAATATGACTACTATGCCTCGAGCGATATAATTGGTAGCTTTTAAGCTTAGCAACACTTCTCAACTATGTTCTCCTTTCTTATTACTACACCTTATTAGCTGCAACTCATAGCTCCCATAAGAATATATGACTACTCTTACAAACATCTAAGTCAAATCGCTTGCTCTTATTATGTTCAAGTCTAATCTTTAATTCACAAGGTTCTAAACATGAGATGTTTATACTTATCTAAACCACAAGATTTAGGTTTTATGACTCTATAGGAAATCTCAACCCATGAATACTACTCCTTACCATTACATTCAACCAAACTTCGAGTCCTAGCCAAGAAGCATCTAATGCATCATGTATTCATCCACATATAACAACACCACATTCAAGCCTAGTACTGTAGCCAATCCACGGACTCCTACTAACAAATCCTTCTAAGAATTCCTCCTCCTCTCGTCATCTCTATCAATTTAAATTTCACGCATACTATCAGGAACTATCTAACTACTCTCACCTAACTATTACTCATAGTAAGACTTCATTCATCCTTCCTCCACTTTTATAACCTTAGATGGAATAAGCACACTACTGCGCCTACCAACATAAGAAACATCAACCTTCTCCTTTTATCATCACTCCACTACTATCATCAACATCACTCTCTTAACTAAAAAGGATCACTGAAAGAGCTTTATGGTGAAAGATCATAAGCACGATTCTTTTGAGAATTCTGATATAAGAATATGCATGACATAACATTATCTTGCTAGCCATTAAGAGTAAATCATGAATTCGCGAGACTGAGCATACTATTAGACATGAGTGCTTACATGAATAGGTTCATATCATGAGGCTGATATCCATAACTTTATGGAGTGAGATTGAGATCAATGGTCTAAAGTCTTTCCCCTCATTCTGGGAATTGAGCATAGATGTAAATTTGTCTGAAGTGTATGAGCATAGGTCATGAACACAATTATGTACTAAAGACATCAACATGATGTTGTAACGACTGAACTTTGAGGAATACGCTTGAGTATGAATGGATCGATATATCACTTTAAATCTTTCTGAACACATCATTATATGATTCTTCACACTTGACTTGGTTTCTCGTCTTATCATCTCCCCCCTTAGTTTTGAAACTGATACTTTAAAGATATAGATCTACTCTATCATCTCTAAACAAGTCTATATTTTCTTTACTTACTAGAAAAATGTCAATCTTATGGCTACTGAACTCTCCATGCGCATGCACTAAGATTCCTTCTAGGGCTTCTTTATAAGATGCTTCTTTTAGCCTCTTCACATAAGCTTATAAAGCCGCTTAATCTAACTCTTAATAGTTTGACTTCTCCTTCTCAGCCCACTAATACCGTCTTCTAAAGTTCATATTTAGCTAACTGGAGGATACTTGAACTATATTCAAAAGGCTCATCATTGACTATATATGATATCTCCGACCAAACTCTTAAGGGTAATAAATCATGTTTACATCAGCTTACTCCACATTGATAACTCAAATATACTATCTAGGCATACATGTAAATCATAAACTTAATTAGAACCTCGTTTGACTTCATATGATCTCGAGTGCACCTCTTAATGCTCTTGTTAATCTAATGACTTAGCCACACTTCTTTGCTCTCATCTAAGGGTCATAATACCACACTTGTACCACTCCCATTCATTACAAACTAACACTATAATTTCTCACCTACTCTATGTCAAACCTACCAGATCAATTCTCAAAACTAACATCATCACCATTATGTTGCTATTTGTTTTAATCACGACACTAATCTCAAAATCAAGTTTAGTGTCTATTACTACACACATATATCAATATATTTGCTTGCTTACTATACTAACTTACAACTACTAGATAAACTTAAAAAACACTCACCCGCTAATATCTCATGACTAGTAGTCAATCTTTATCTCTTAGTCTAATTATTTACAGATTACTACCACACTTCCATTACACAACTTAAGTACTACTTACTCATTCACTATACATCAATGCCTAATTAGTCCTATAACCTTCTAAATATCACGGGGCTCTTCTTTTAAAAAAAAATCATAGGCCTAGCTTTAATCTATCACATCACGAATAACCGGCTCTTCTATTCAGCACTTATACTTGGTCTATACTAATGGATTAACACCTCACCATAAACTTCTCTCTGATCAAAGTATACTCTTACTCATCCATACTAGTAACTCTTACTCTACGTTCTATCATGAAATCTACACCAACTCATCACTTCTTAGTCTACCCTTAAGAAAAAACTCCTCATTAGTAACTTACTGGGTGCATGACTGCAACAACGTAATTTACCTCATCAATATCACCCTTTCTTAGATTATTATACATTTGCATGCATTTTTCTAACTTTGGGCACTTTTACTACTTCTGCTTATAACATCATAACTCATACTATCTTTCCAGGTGAAGCTACTACCCAAGCTCTAAAACACACTTTCTCATAAGGGTAGTCTGGGAGTACATCTCGATTTTAGCTCGAACGCACGATTCATATGAATTAAGAGTGCATTCTTTCGAATCTTAACACTTAAGCTCACTCACGGGCTTCTCTCAAGCCCCTATGCAGTCTCATGACTTTCTCAAGACTTTTGCTGAGAGTAACTCATCGATAATGATCTGAACTTGCTTTTCAACTACCTTAAGTATGAGGGGTAGTTGAATGGATTTGAAAAATACACGAGTACGAATAAGTTCCTTATGACACAGTTTTAGTGCACGATTTAGAGTATGAAAGAAGGGAAACTTTTCTTAAATGTCTATAGTCCCTCATTTATAGAAGTGAGACCCTCACAACCATAAATAAAATCCTACTGACACGGCTTCATAGACACCCTAGGACACTTGAACTTTGTGCTCTGATACAAAGTTTGTCACGATCCGAGCCTATACCCTGGACGTGGCCGGTACTCGAGAACCATTGCTGGTCCTCAAGTGAACCCTCATCCTGGCTGACTACAAGTAGAAGACTAACTCAAGTATATATAAGCATTTAACTGAAGGAACTGCTAAATCAATAGTGTATTAAATTTTAAAACTCTCAGAATATTCTTAGTATTAAACATAAGTTTTAAAGAAAACCTCTGAAACGGAAAGACTCTCTAATACAGTCAATCTATGAAGCCTCTACTGTATAAAGATGAGTGTCAGGATAAGACCCACGACGCCTAAAAACAACTAAACTAAAGTTAAATGTGAATTCCTCCGGAATGCAAGGAGTCTCACAAAAACTATTTGGGGTGTAAAGTAATCTCAACGGAACGCCTATTGATGATCCTGAACATGTCAGCATCATAAAAAGATGCAGGTCGAATGACATATGTACATTGAATGTACGAGTATGTAATATAGCTGAATAAAAAAATAAATGAACTGAAAAAATAATATAAATCATGATGGAAAACTCATTTAAACTCTTACCGAAAAAATACAATAATAGCATATACTGAACTGACCAGAAAGAAATACTCAACTCAACTCAACTCAATGTAAAGCATGATTAAAGATAAGATCATTTAAAGTTTCACAAAGTACAATATAATAACTAAAGAAAATTGTATGTGAAAATACAATGAAAGTACTCTTTACTCTATTAGAAAGTTTCTCTAACCGACAACCATTACTATGAGATACGTGATGATATAGCGTCTCGCCTACACTGGCAGAACTGTCTTATACCTTGCCGGGGTATAGAACACCTCAACAAAGTAGATCCACTAAGCTCTGCCCGAAGGCACTAAAGATTCATCTAAAAAGTATGATCTTGTACCCATGTTGGCTACATGGTTTATGGGGGCTGTGAGTTGTCTGAACTCTCCCCCATATCGGTGCTCAATAAAACTCCCAATAAATATATATACTCATGCTCAATGTTTAAAAACATTCTCTTTTCTCAATTTGAGGTAATTACTCAAAAGATCCTCTTAAAAGAGGTAACAACTCTGAAGTATCTCTGTACTCATAACTCATGTAGAAAGCAAAGTTTCTCTTTTCTCAATTTAAAACTATTATCTTTGGGAATTACTTAGTTCCCTATACCTTCCTCGAAACTCATATTTTACTCTTTCTCAAAAACTCAGTTTAAAACAAAAATGTTGGTTTAAAAGATTCTCAAAATTTATAACTCAAAATGGGGTTCATGCTGAAATATTGACATGAACAACTTAACGCAAGGATCTCAATAACAATATAGAAAAACTCAATACTCAGAACTCAAGAACTCAAAACTCAACGATACTACTCATCTCAAGAATATTCAATTAATAGGGTTCATGCTGAAATATAGACATGAACGAATCAACTCAAGAATCTCAATGCATAACATATAGCAATTCAATAATTAGGAATAGAATTTCAAAAAAGAATCAGGAACTCAAGAACTCAGAATCAACTCATCTCAAGAATACTCGAATCTAAGGATAGAACCCTAGATTACTCTTTTACTAATTTGAAAGTAGATATAGGGCGTGAGGACGAACTAGTCCAACACTATAATAGCCTTACATACCTGGGAAGAATGAAGTTCTTGGTGAAATCGGAAGAGCGATTGAAAACCCTAGATTTTCTCCTCTTGAATCCTTGATCTAAGTCGTTGAAGTGTTAAAGAACATAAAATAATGTTTTAACACTGCTTAGACCCTTAATTAGGTGAAAAAGGGTTGTGGGTTAGGCTTAGAAGGGGTGGGAACAGACTAAACTGTCCTTCTTTAAAAGCTGATAAAAACTGTCCACGGGACCATCTACGGTTCGTGGTTTGATCTACGGACCGTAGATCCCATCCGTGGAATTGATATGTAATTTTTAAGGCTCAAAAGTCCACTTACGGGTCCAAATGACGGCCCGTAGTAGTACTTACAACCCGTTGAATAGCTCCATAGGTTTTGGGTCCTAAAAGTTGACTCTCAGTACTCTACTGACGACTTGACAGGACCGGTCGTCGTTCAACCTATGGCCTGTCGGTTGGAGTCGTCGTTCACTGACTCAGAAAACTCTGATTTGGCAGTCTCTAGTAAAATGGTCATAACTTTTACTTCAAGCTCCAAAAAAGGCAAACTTGGTAGCCTTGGAAAGAAAACTCAAAGACGTTCAATTTGATAGTTCATGAGCTACCTAATTCTTTATGAGCTGAGAGATATAGTCATTTAAAGTTGACTTACGTAGAATCTTATGTCAAAACTTAATCGATAATGAAGCTTTCAACTCAACTTTGTGCTAGGGGGTTCTTGTGACCTTAAATCATATCCAAAATCATTCCCACACTAAAGAATTGACCTTAACACCTAAGAAAAATTAATAATCACTCGGTATGACCTTATATGCAAATTCAAGAATGGTTTGGGTCTTAACTTAGAAATTTCTGGGGTGTTACACCAAGTGTTTTAATTGTCAGCAAGTAAAGTATCAGCATCAAAGACCGGGTGGTTCGATGCAAGGGATGCCCATCCTCGAGTGAAAGTGGGAGCGCATTACTATGGACTTTGTGACTGGATTACCCTTGACTTTGGGTAGATTTGATTCTGTGTGGGTCATTGTGGATCATTTGACCAAGTCAGCTCATTTCATCCCAGTGAAGACTAACTATAATGCGGAACATTTGGCTAGGATCTACATCTGTGAGATTGTTCAGTTGCATGGAGTGCCCATTTCCATTGTGTCTGATAGGGGAGCTCAGTTCACCTCTCATTTATGGAGTTCTATGCAGGAGCAGATGGGTACCAAGCTTAAGTTGTGTACCGCTTTTCAGCCTCAGCTTGATGGTCAGTCTGAACGGACTATTCAGGTGCTTGAGGATATGCTTCGAGCTTATGTCATGAACTTTGGTGGTCATTGGGACAATCCCTACCTCTTGCGGAGTTTGCTTAAAACAACAGTTACTATTCTAGCATTCAGCTAGCACCGTTTGAGGCTTTATATGGGAGTTTGACCTTGGGGGTACTGATTTGTTGAGGGACTCCATGGATAGAGTGAAGTTGATTCAGCAGTGCCTTGCGATCGCCCAGAGCAGGCAGAAGAGCTATGCATATAGACGCGTTCGGGATGTGTCCTTTGCCATTGGTGAGCTAGTTTTGCTTAAGGTGTCACCCACTAAAGGTGTGATGAGATTTGGGAAGAAAGGAAAACTTAGTCCGTCGTTCATAGAAACTTTTGAAATATTGGGAAAGTGTGGAGAGGTAGTCTATAGGTTGACCTTACCGCTAAGCCTTTCAGCGGTTCACCCGTGTTTTATGTTTCGATGCTTGAGTGATATCGCCATGATGATTCTCATGTGATTCAGTGGGACTCAGTTGCTTTGGATCAAAAGTTGTCCTTTGAAGAGGAGCCGATTGCTATCTTGAATAGGCACACTAGACAATTGAGATCCAAGCATATTGATTTGATGAAAGTGTAGTGGAGGCACTGACTTGTGGAGGAGGCGACATAGGAGGTGGAGTCTAACATGCGTCGTAGATACCCTCAGCTTTTTTCCCCTTCAGGTATGTTGGTTTGCTTTTCGTTTAAGGATGAATACATGTTTTAGTAGCGGATAGTGCAATGTCCCATTTCTTGTGAAATTGCTTTTGAGAGTGAATTGACTATTTTACCCTTCTCAGTAGCATTTTCATGCTTAGTTTGTATTTCGGGAATGGTTGAGGTGGTCCCTGATGTGATCGGGTGTGTTTTTGGTAATTTGACCCTTCTTGAGTTGTGAATTCTTGATAAAATTGACTTTGATTAACATTTGGAGTTCTAAGCTTCGGATGGAATTTCCATCAATTCTATTGCGTCCGGAACGTCGAGTTTCAGCTGGTAAGATGGTTGGTAAGGTTTCTGAGGCCTTAGGTTAAGTTTTGAGGCATTTGCATGAAAAATTGAGTTTTAGCCTTAAGAGTGGTCCGGGAGGGTAATTCCATCATTTGACCTCTTTTCAGAAATCTGACGATTTCATTGAGTCCGGAATGTCGATTCTAGTGGGATAGCGTATCCAATTTATTTTTATCAGACCCCAAACAATTTCTGAAGGTCTATTCAGAAGCTTTTTATTGTGTTTGAACTGCTGGTTTTTTGGTTTCTGGTGCAGGTCATTTTTTACTTTCGCGATCACGATGAACATTACTCTTCTCTAGTCTTCGCAATCGCGGATAGGAGCCTCACAATTGCGATATACTCTTTCTGTGTCTTTCGCGATCACGAGAATTAGTGGCTAATTGAAACGACCCCAAAAATGCCCGAATATGTGCTTCGGAAACATCTCAAAATCCGTGCATGATTTCGGAAATTCGACTTCATATTCTTATTTGTGGGGTCAAATTGAGTGGGAAATGGGTCTAACCCGAATTTTAGAGCAACCGTATCAAAATTCGAAAATCGCAAAAATTTCGATTTGGAGGGTCAACTTTAAAGGGGCATATCTCTTAGCACACAAGGAACTGGAAGGGCTGCAAACTATTAAATTAAAGCTCTTTGAGTTAGCTTTCCAACGCACTTGGTTTCACCTTAGTCCGAGTTAGGATGAGGGAGTTATGACCATTTTCGTAAAACCTGTCTGTGCAGATTTGCAATTTCCAGTGACCTATTTTTTTTAGGCGGGTTGGAGACGTTTTTTATAAAAAGGGGATATGTCCCATACTTAGTCATTTTTCTTAACTCCAAAAACACTCTCTAAGCCCTCTCCAAAAATTCCACCAAGATCTTCAACCAAATTCAAACATCTCAAGCTCTAATTCCGGATTCAAGACTCAATCTCAAGCTTCGATTCTCCATTCCAATCTTCATCAAGGATTCTCCAAAGTTGAGGTATGTGGGTTTGATTGTGGAAACCTTCCTTTCCACAAGTCCAACCATTTATCCTCTATTTCTACTTCAAGTTTATGGGTCCTTATGATTATTTATGAACTCTTGAATTATGGAATTACTACTACACACCCTATTATGGTCCATTTTGCATATTATCATGAAATGGAATTATTATGTGATGTTTATGGTTTACATGCTTCCATGATCAAATTATGAAGGTTGATATATATATGTATGTTGTTGGTGGGCTGATTTATATGGATTTTGGAATTGGTTGGACTTAGTATTCTTGAAATACATGATTTCATTTACATGAACAATTGCCCACCTTGTGTTTGATAAAATGCCCATTTATAGAATTCTTAGGAAAGGGAAGGTCCAAGGTACGTCCTATGAGTCGGATGGTTATGTAATTACTGAAATGATGATGAAATGGACACATGTATACGATTTTCTCTATATAAGTGTTGTGAGTCGACCAAGCCTAGTACGGGGGGTAGTAGGCCCGTATAACCGTATCGAGGGGTTGGTACCTTGGTTGCCTAGTACGGGGGGTAGTAGGCCCGTATAACCATATCGAGGGGTTTGTACCTTGGTCCCTAGCTCGGGGGGTGGTAGGCCCGTGTAACCATATTGAGGGGTTTGTACCTCTTTCGCCTCTCCAAGGGGGTGGTAGGCCTTGGAAATACTATATTGATGGTCACTCGCCACACATGTACTACGTCCCACTAAATATGATTTTTTTGTAAGCATCATTATACATATCATTTCATTAATATGCTATTATTGGGTATGATTACGCATTTTTCCTATGATGTCCATCTAATGTAGCATTGCATTGCATCCCATATACTTAGTACATTCAAATGTACTAACGCATACTCTATGCCTACATGATGTCACCATGTAGGGACCGGAGCACCGCTTGACCATCCTCCTCCGCGTGGCTAGTACGATTTTCTATAGTGGTTATTGGTGAGTCCTCCATTTCGGGGACGTTGCTCATGATCTTTTGCTATGTATAAAACTTTTCCTTTCTAGTTATGTTTTGACTATGAGGGTGAGCCCGGTAGTTTGTCTTGGCCCCCGCTAAGTACTCATGTTTAGAGGTGGTGTTGGACAAGTCGTGTATTATGCTTGAGCTTGACTCATCTATGGTATTTATGTATCATTTTTTTTTTTCTTTCTGCTCCCTTAGTCCCGATTTCCCCCTTGATTATGCTTATCGCTTATGGTCATTTAATTGCTTCCGCGACCAAGGATGTGTAATGATACGCTATGAGGCTTGTTTGGGGTTCCTTCGGGTTCCCCATTCGCCGGTCACATCTAGGCCCTAGGCTTGGGTCGTGACACTAATAATCGCAATGAGTAAACTTCACCTGGACAGAACCCAAATTCGGGATTTCTCCCAAAATTCTCATTTCCAACATTTCCAAACCCTTGAAGCTTTGGAATGCAATTTTTAAGTGATTCTTGGTGATTTCTAGGTTTGGATAAGCTTTTTTTGCTTATGTTTATCGATTCCTAGTAATTCCATCTTCCAAAAACATCTTTATATCAAGGTTTAAAGTGGAGATTTTAGAGGTTTTTCCCAAATGAAAAAATGGTGATTTCTTGATTTCAAGCTTGTTTCTTACTCGATTTCAATGGGATTTTCAACCACGGTTTCCTTTTGGCTTGTGGAAAATGTTTCAATGGAAAATTTGATTTCACCCTTTCAATTTTCGAAGTAATTTTTGGACTATTTTACCTCCGATTTCAAAACCTTTCCATATGGGTATCATTGGGCTTCTTTTGATGAACTCTTTTCATTCTTGATAGTTGGGGATCATTCCGGTTAGCGTGTGGTTGAGGATTTGTTCGACTAGAGTTGTTTGGGTAAAGTTTTGGCCTTGATGTAGGTTTGGTTATCCCTCTTTTAGACTGAGATGAGTAATTAACCTGTTCTTAGGAAGTTAACTATGAAATTAGTAGTCGTATGTGCCTTAGAAGTTGGCAAGTGTTGATATCCCTGTTTTAATTCATTTGATGCCTTCCAATGATGTTTAGCCTAAATGGAGGCTTATGTGATAAGGTTAACCGCTGTGGGAAGTCTGTGATACTTGAGAAATTGCCCGAGTTAGGGGCTTGAGTTGACTTATGAACATCTTAAAATGAAAAAAATGTTTTCTAGTGGTAAAGGCTGATTTCAAATGAATTCCTCCACTATCCCTATCATTGAGAGTACATTTCATGACTTATTGAGTTTGGGAACTTTATGCTTTTTGCAACTCTTAATGAACTAAATATATCTTGTGTTGTATGTGTTGTGAAACATTCATCCTTATGCAACATAAGTTCATGGAAATATGAGAAAGTAGAGAAACATTATCTTTTTGAGAAAGAAAATGTAACACCTTACTTATATACTTTACCATGATGAGGTGACAAGTTGATGAGACATTGAGATTTGTATATGGGTTGCGAGTCCCCCATGGGTCCTTGTCTAGAAGTTATTGGCTCGGCAAGGTTTATATGATAGGTTGTGCGACGACCTTGGTACCACCACATCATTTCATCATTTCATTGCATCGCATTTGGGCTAGACTTGTTATGTTGTGTAACTTGTTGATGTGCTGATTTACTTATTATTTGCCTCCTTATGTGTTTACTTTAATCGCACCGAACTATATAAATTGGCGGCACCAATGCCGAAATGGGATGTTTTTGCGTGCATGTGGAAGCTTTCTTAGTTATTTCTTATGTTTGTTTAATTGCTTATTTTCAGTCGGTCTAACCTACTAAGTACTTTGGATTGTACTCACCCCCTACTTCTGTTATCCCTTTGATCCAGATCCTAGTCAGGGTGAGCGTCGTAGTCGCTGATTGTATTCCAGCAGAGTTCCTTCTTTCGGAGTTGTGGTGAGGCCCTGCTTTCCAGATCCCCATTAGTCTCCCTCTATTGTTCAAAGTTTTTAACTTACTCTTTAAAGACTTGAGATGTATTTCATATTCGAGATTGTATTAGATGCTCTTTATACTTATGCTACCAGGTTTTAAGATATTCTTTGTTACTTTCTCTCGTTGTAGCCTGACTTTCCTTCGGAAGTCTCGTATGTGTATTTCTTCAGGCTTACACACCATTCTTTAGGGTTCTCAAGGTGTGTGTCATCATGACCTCGACTTTTGGATCATGACATTATTATCCCAAATTATATATTATAACGATTCTTCCAATCATTATGGGTAATTAGGGCCATGGTAGTCTGTTAAATACCTCATAGTGAAATGAGTTAATAAGAACTCAATATAGGGAAGATTTAAAAATGATATCTCTTGATTTATTTTGATGATTTCCATTGTTATGTTGTGTTGTATTTTGTAAGGAGGTGAACTAGTGATTTAGACATCTATAGGAGACTCTAAGACTGAGTAGAGAGTTTGAAATAAGTATTTGTGGTGCTTGTCACATTCGTTTTATGTCGTGATGTATTGTAATGAAAAAACTGTTGTGGAATGGGGTTTGCACTATCTTCCCCCGAGCTACTGTTTTTAGGGGTCTTTGTTGCATTGGTTAGGTCTTTCGCTACAATGAGACTGCCATAGTGAGTTTTAGCTCACCATAGAAAAAGTAGGTTCAAATGTTAGGAATCGCCACAACGAGTCTGTAGCAAAGGTGGTGATCGTTCTAGCAGATGACACGAGACAAAATGTACATTTTAAGTTAATTTTATTCAAATCCTCCCTCATAATTTAAAATATCTGAACCAAAAATTCAAGGGCTAATTTTTCAAGGTCTGTGGCTATTTTCATTTTTGAGTTTAGTCTTCTCTGTCAACCATTTCATCTAATAATTCGATATCATTCTGAAATTGAAAGGGGTATTCTTAATGGAGAAATTAAGGATTAGAACCCTATAACTCATGAATTTTTTAAGGAAGCATATGGGTTGATGTGATTAAAGGTTATATTAATTTTAAGCTGTTAATTTATACTTCTTAGCATAAAATTGATAATCTAGTTACTGTTCATGATGTTGTGGGACCTAGAACCCTACAAAATGATTCCTTAGGCATAAAAACTACCCTAAGAGGGTGAATGAAGTAAAAACTCAATCTATTAGGCTATTGTTATCATGGAAAACTGTTGTATGATGAGATAACCTTTGGATAATGAATTAGATCTTGATAAATGGTAGAATTACGTGAGTTTTTGATGGTCAAGGTTATTGTTTGAAGAATAGATGATTAAATATGATTATACTTATTTATTGTGTGTTGTAAATATATTGAGCATATTGATTGGTCTTTGGACATAGTTTGTGATTAAAATCAGTTGGGTTGGCAATGTTTGTATAGATAAGACGTGAATTATTAAAACTTGTCTTTAATGACTTGTGTTTATATATATACTTGTGATATTCATTATACTTGTTGTGTTATCCTAAGAGATAATGAACAAAGAGCATGTTGAGATAATGATAATACATACATTATTATGCTAATGAGAGGCTCGAGTTCGACGTAAGCGAATAAATAAGCAGTTATATGATGGATCAGGTACCACGTCAATACGGTACATGCTGATGATGAGTGGCTCATGTTCGATGTGAGCCTACAATCAAGCAATTAGTTAATGAATTGGGTACCATGCTAGTACGGTACATAGACACCTAGGGTCTCTTGCATGTCATGACTAGTACGACAAAATTAAAGTCACTTTAGCATGTGTGTACAAATGAGTGATTGAGTGAGTGACAGATAAGACTAATATGATACAGAGGCTAAACAAGTATGAAATCATTGTGGATATGTTTTCCAGGATTATATGTGACTACTTGTATTACACAGAGTTTTGTGATGTCATTTTATCTATTGTGGTGACTTATGCGTCTAGTAATTGAAGACATTGATATGTCAGGAATGAGTCAATCTATTTGGCTTGTGGTAATATCTTGACTTGTTGAGTTTATTGAATATGTGAAATTGTACCTGTCTACCTATTTTATGACTTGTCTTTATATACTTGCTACTAATCTTAGTCGGCCTATGATGCCTACCAATACATAGTGTTTGTACTGGTGCTATTCCTGCACTTTTCTTTTGAGTGGAGACTATGATCAAGAATTGTCCATATGACCTCACATTTAGTGCAATTGTAGTGCTTCAGATATGAGGGTGAGCTATTCCCATTTAGGCTTCTATAGATCTTTTGATCAGCGATATCTACTCCACTCAAACATTGTTCATTTATTTATCTAGTTTTATGACTATACTTAGATATTTTAGTTATTATGATTGAATCTCTCATTTCTTGCTTAAATGCTTTTGAATAATGATTAATGACTTAGTTACAACGTGTTTTAGTTGGTCAGATATGATTCAACCATCGAGGGATTAGTGTGAGAGTCAATCATAGGGGTTTGGATTGTGATAAGATTGATATCAGAGTCTTAGATTTGTCAATTTCATCATATAAAGACATGTCTAGTAGAGTCTTGCAAAATGGTACAAAGATGTGTGTACTGCTCTTCAATAGGCTACAATACAATAGGAAAACTCTTTTTTTCCTTCATGCTATTACTTGATTCCAATTGGTATCTAGTGATCCAAATTAGTTTATGACTCTTTCATTCATTTCTCTCACAAATAGTGAGGACATGTCTAGGAGAAGCTAGAGTTGAGGCACCCAAGTAAGCCATTTGGTTGTAACTCACTATAAATTATGAGCTAGAGGTGGCGTTTAGGATAAGAAAAGAGCAGTGGCTCTAGCCAAGGCCAGGGCCCCAGCTTCTGATCAGGTGCGAGACAGATCCAAGTCCTTGGCACCTCGAGAGAGTCCTAATATGGAAACAAATGAGTCAGAGGCACCACTTAAGGAAATGGTTACACCTACCCCAACTTCATCAGATGTGTTATCTCAGGTAATAACCTTGCTAAGCAATTTGGCAGGACTGGGGCAGCACCCACAGTTCCCATAAGGCAGTATCATAGAGTCTAACAAGTTGTTGTTGTGGCTCCGCAAATGGATGAAATTTCTAAGATAGGGGTGTTTCTAAGGACGGTGAATGAACCAATGATGACTGGGGATGAGAATGATCTATTGTAGAGTTTCACCAATCTTCTGTGTTAATGAGTCAGATGGTAGTTACGAGTTCATTATTGATTGTCATGAGAGACTTCACAAAATGTGGGTGATATAAAGATATAGGGTCGAGTTTTTTTACCTTTCAGTTGCTAGGGATGAAAAGTTATGATGGAGAACATCCGTGGAGTGTAGGACAGTTGGGCCACCTCTGTTGACCTAGATCTAGTTCTACTTCATCTTTGTAGAATATGTTCCCCGTACTCTATGAGATAAGAGGCGTGATGAGTTTACCGGAATCGAGCATGGTAATTTTTTTATTGCAGCCTATGAGAAACATTTTTACTATTTGTCCAGATATTCTTTTCAATTACTTCCCACTAAGGAAGAAAGAATCAAACGATTTGTCAAAGATCTGAACGTGGGACTTTAATTAGTAGCACTTCAGATAGTATCTTCCAAGAATACTTTTCACGAAGTGATAGAGTATGTGAGTAATGAAGAGGGAGTTAAGCAGGACTTTTATGCTAACACGTCAGATAAGAAGGCTCATAAGGGTGGTAGTTTTAGTGCATTCTTCTCTAAAGGTCAGTTTCTCAAGAGTAATCTAGAGGCCCCGTTCAAATAGCGATGCAAGTTAAAGCTAGGGGTCCGTCAGGGGTCAACAAGAAGTTGTCAAACTAGGGAGGTTACTCTACTTACTTTGCTTCAATACAACAACCTACATTGGACAGGGTCTGCTATGTGTGTGGTCAGGCGAAGCATATTCGGAAGTGGTGCCCCAGATTTAAACAGGGTGGAAAAGTAGTTCAACATAGGCTCCCCGAGCTCTAGTTCTAGCAAGTATGGGAAAGGGTTCGTATGGTAGAGATCATCCTCAACTTGGGTGGGTTGGCCATAGAATATGTACAGGTGGTACTCATCCTAAACGAGGCGATGACCAGGGTGGTAGAGGTAGTACTTAGCTTGACACGAGTGGTTCACAAATAGGCGATGATCAGACTCATTTCTATTCCTTTTTAGGCAGACCAAAGGCAAAGGCATTTGATACAGTTATCACATGTGTTATTCTAGTCTATGATGGTATGGATACATCCTTATTTGACCCAGGTTCCACTTTCTCTTATGTGTCTACTTATTTTGTGATGGGTCTGGATATGATTTGTGAGTCGCTTGATGTTCTTGTTCATGTTTCTACTCAAGTTAGTGTTTTTGTGATTGTTGATAAAGTTTGTCGTTCTTGAGTGGTGACTTTTATGGGTATAAAACCTGGGTAGACTTGGTGATCTCAACATGGTGGATTTTGATGACATTTAAGGGATGAGTTGTTTGTCTCCATATCATGTCATCCTAGATTGTCATGCCAAGACAGTGTCCATATCATTGTCAAAAATCTATAGGCTTGAGTGGAAGGGTAATTATAGTCCTACTTTTGAATAAATCATATCTTTTATTCGTGCCAAAAAGTCAGTAGAAATAGGGTGTTTAGTATTTTCGGCTCACCTTCGGGATACTTGTGCAAAGGTTCCATCTATTGGATCAGTTCATGTAGTATATAATTTCTTAGATGTGTTCCCATGAATTTACATGGCATACCATCATACCGAGATATTGACTCAAATCTTGATTTAGAGCTAGGGATTCACCCCATTTCTATTCTACCTTATCAAATGGCACCAGCTAAATTGAGTGAGTCAAAGGTTCAGTTACAAAATTTGCTTAGTAAGGGACTATCCACCCGAGTACCTCTTCATGGGTTTCTCCTATATTAGTTTGTAAAACACGTTATGGACTTGTTGAAATCATAAATATGATGCCGTCCTGATCAAAAGTTGACTATGGTCAAACTTATTCTTTAACTTAATTAGAAATTGATCCAAAGACCCAAATCACACTCGGGCCCCACGAGATCTGTCCAAACCATCTCCCAATCAAAAATCACCTTTTGGACCTAACAAAATTATCAAAATTTTATTTCGAGCTCTACTTACTTAAATATTGACTTTGATCAAACTTATCAACTTTTCAAGCTGAAAAACTCTTTTAAAACCCATCCAACTACCTCAGAACTATGTCACCCATTCCCGCATATCACAAATACCACATTTAAGATATGAAAAGAGATAAAATAATTTTAAAAAAACGCAAAATTAGAAAGTGGCTATGAGGGTCATTACGAACAACCCAAATTTACTTAAGGGTTATTTAGTAATTTGATCAAAAGAAAAAAAAAAGGAGTAAAAGAGAAAAGGGGCTAAAACATTGGTTTTAAAATAGAAAAAAATATAAAAGAAAAAACCGGAGAGAGAGAAAACAAAAAAAAGGATAAAAGGAATGAAAAATAGGAATTTCAATCTTAGCTTTTATTTGAGTTTATTACGTGAATATGAGTAGATTTTTATGGTAGAAATATGGAGAAATTAAGATAGCCTAACCCAGGGTTCTCTGACCCAAATCATTGATTTAAAAGAAATTTTGTGTTATTTGAATTCAATTTTGGTTAGTGTTCTGAAAGCTTTTATTTGAGTTTATTTATTTTGAAAGTTCACACCCTCTTTGAGACTTGTATAATTTTTTAGATATTATGTGGTCTTGAGAGCGAATTTCTGCTAAAGTTCTATTTATTTGATTTAATTTGATTTGATTTGATTTGATTTTCGATATTCATATATACTAAGTAGGTGTTTGACCATGCGATACCATATCACGATATGGAATTGTGAGATGGAATCAGTGTTTGGACATGCGATTTCATGTTGATTCCATCTCATGATTCCATATCATGAGATGGAATTCAATATTCTCCAAAAATTATGATTTGGGAATTCCATATCATAATTTGAGATTTTTTTAAATACAAAAATTGACTCACAAGTTTATATTTTGTTAAAACAACCTCACATTTATATCTACTAACTATTTATTTCATATGTAAATAAAATTTATTAAAACATCATTACTTTTTAAAATTTATTATTCTCACCAACATAAAATTTATTATTACTTTAAATTTGGTGAATATAAATGATAAAGTAGGAATAGATTTGGTGAATATAAATAAGAACGGAGGGAGTAATACTTTTTTGTTTTTTCATAAGAAAAAAAAACTTCTCTTTCGGCTACATATGAAAATGTTTAAAGCAATTTAATATGAGAAAGGACAAAATTGTTGATGTATGTTTGATAATCACTACTTCCAATATGTTTGATTTTAGCACGAAATTAATGCACTGAAAATGTGTATTGCCAACAATGGTACTAATTGAAAAATATTTTTATTAGCTGCCAACAACTTTTACATTTATTTCACAACTAATATACTATATAGCTACTTTAATTATAGGCATTCATCTCTGCGCAATGTGATTGAACGGACTTTTGGAGCTTGGAAAAACAGATTCAGAATACTGAAACGAGGCATGAACCATTATGATATTGACACACAAGTGAAACTTGTTATAGCTTGTGCAGTGTTACATAATTATTTGCAAGAATACCAAAGGAGTGATGAAATATTTATGGTCTATGAGCATGAAAATATAGTTGCAGATGATATTGACCAATAAATGGCTCAAAGTAACAATGTTTGTTCGTCTTCTCGGTCACATGATCGAGAAATGCAAGTTCAACATGAGGAGATTGTCCGTACTATGTGGGGGGATTATATTAAAGACTAGTACGCTACAATTTATGTTCAATTTATTTTATTGAATTAAAGTTTGATCAATTAAAGTTAGATGAAACAATTGCTTAAGTGGAGAACAAATAGCTTTGTAATAATTTATTATGCGATTTTATAAATTTTTATTTATTTGGTAATATTGAATAAACAATTGGGGCTATTTTAATAGTTTTACAACTTATGAGATTCTTATGTTTATTAGAAAATATACAACACAAAAATTTCATATCGCATGTCCAAACAAAACTTCAATTTCATCTCATGATTTCATATTATGCTATCATCTCATGATTCCATATCGCATGGCCAAATGGGCCCTAAATATGAAGTGTGTCAAAACTTACATTATTCTCTAAATAAATACTAGTGTGTAAATAGAAATATTGAAAATAAGACTAGGGATTGATAGACGGAGGAAGGGAGATGAATAAACCTTTGTGAAGGTCTTTTGGCCTTGTTACTTCTTTTTGGCTCAATAACTAATTCCACGTCAAAACTCATGTCGGGTTGGGGTTAATTCATAACGGAGGGTTGTAATATTTAAATAATAACCATAAAATTTGCTAAAGGGAAAGAAAATCGAAACAAAAAATATATAATTAGAGACAAATTACTCCATGTAATTGGTACCCAACTCACATTTATTCAATATCAAGTTACACAGACTAATTAAGTACTCAATATTGAGGTAATATTATGGAGAACTGTAACACTCAACTTTTCATTCTTTGTTTTTTTTCCCTCTCTAGACATAGTAGAAAATCAATGTCAAAACACCAGATAATCGATTTGTTTCGTTGTTAGGCAAGTACCTGCACAAAAAATAAAATCAAAATAAGAGACGATCACTTGAAATAATCTTCATCAATGTTCTACGTAAATCTCTCTCTCTATATATATATAAAGTTCGTAAGTTACAAAATATAACTATTAAAATTAAAAAATGACAAAATGTGACAACGTAAAGCTTACGTTATTTAACAATATGCATACATACGGTGTAACTTACTCAACATTTTGGAATTTCACCACACTTAATTCACAGTATTAAAAAAATTATAATTTATTCATAATATTGACTTCATCTAACATAACAAAAATACGATAACATATTTAAGACTACCTTTAATATGTATGAAAAATCTTTTTCTTTTTTTTCTTAAACGTCGTAGTGAAACATGGTTACATAAATTTAAACAAAGAAAGTATACTTATAATTAACTTACTTTAGCACTTTGGAATAATACTACACTTAATAAGATCAGTAACGAAAATCTGTCCAAACAAAGAAGACCAACAGAAATTCTCATTGTGTATAGCAGCACTCAGTGCTTTGCAGCAATTTTGTTTTTCAACAGCCCCAGCATTGCAGTGAATTAATGCTGCCTGCAAGAAGAGGGGATGTAGAGTATTAATATCGGATTTATCTGAATTCAGTAAAATCAAGAGATAATTTACCTTTTGTGTCTATTTTACCCTTGCTATTAAATACTATTTATCATCTAATACATTTCTCAAACCATTAAATTTAATAAAGTCAAAGGATAATATAGTAATATTACCCCTATTATTTATTGTTTCTTAAAGGGTATGTCAAGTCAATAGTGGACAACTGTTGTTGGACAGAGGAAATAACTATTGAGTAGTTTCTTGGTTATGTAAAATTTTCTTTATTTAAAAAAGGATAAAATTAAAAGAACATCATTAATGTCTTCTTGATAATAGTATAAAACATCATTTATTTTGAAACAAAATGAAAAAACTAAAATAACACTGATTTAGGAACGGACGGAGTATTTAGTACTCCTTATAACCTCCAACATCCTACATGATTTATTTAAGATCACAAAATTCAAAAAATATATATTATACATTTCACATATCTTTAATTTAAGACCAACAAATTCAAAACTCTTCTTTATTTAAACTAAAACAAATAGATTAAAAAAGAAAAAAGTAATAAATGTAAATTTATAACTTAAAATATATAAAGTTTAAATTCTGAATCTGCGTACCGACCTGGAAGGGGTCAATACTTCCATACCCTGCCTGTGCAAAAGCTCCATGTATGAGGGTAGAACTAGAAGCTAAAACAACACTAACCAACAAAATGGTAAAACTCAAGCCCCTAATATTTGTCATCTCTTCTAATAGAACTTCCTTTTTCTTCTTCTTCTTCTTCTTCTAAGGTTTAGGTACTAGTGGTATATTATATATAATGAGAGGCTAAGGTTTAATGAAAGAAGAGAGTTAGATGGAATGAGGAAGCAATTAATGCATGCATAGATCTCAAGAAGGGGTGGGCAATTTTATAAACTTTTGTTTATTGGTTAAAGAATGATGCAGGAATTTATAGCAAGTATTGAGGTTTTGTTAAATGGAAAATACTTATAAGTTGGCTTTCATGTAGTTCTTCTTAATTAATCAAGGATTTAATTAAGTTATATATATTGACATTCATAAAAATTATTTATTTTATTTGTATATTGAGTTATTACTCAATAAGTGATGATATTTAACTGAACATATAGTTTTAAAATGAAAGATTTTTAAAAAAATTTGGGATCTAAAATAAGTTGTTTAAGACTAAATTGTTATTTCCTTTATCTCATATTAGTCGTCCACCTTATTATAAATAATTGTCTCAAATAACTTATTAATTTATGAAATTAAAATATAATTAATCATTTTTTCTCATTTTATCCTTACAAATTACAATTAATTTTTTTTTTTTGAAAGTGTAAACAAGTTTGGAAGGTTCCAAAAAAGTTTCTTAAGGGATAAAGTAATAAAAGTAGTATTTTTATTTATGATTTCTTAAGAGGTATGTAAAGGGAAAAGTACTTGACAACTTATACATGAGATGAAAGGAGTACTTCATCAGTCTACTTTTACTTGTTCGCTATACTAAAAATAGACATGCGCATTTTTACTTCTCCCATTTCAAAATCAAGAAAAAATGTATCACTTAGTTTTAATTTATCTTTATTATTAGTAATAGTTATTTTTAATGCATGTCCCAAAACATTGAAAATTAATTTATAAGATTACCAATCAAGGCATATTTTATATATATATATATATATATATATATATATATAGTGTAGAACTATATAGTGCATAAATATTAGAGTAAAGATTAAATATTATAGGTCAAATTCTAATAGAGTGAACCTTGTAGCTTCCTTAACGGATTGGCAAGATTTCTGCATAGCTTCCATTTTATTATTTATATTTTTAGTGTAGTTAATTATGGCTAGATTGGATCAATAGATCTTGTCTCCTAGAGTGTCTTAGTTGACTAATTTGTTGAAATAAGTTCTTTATATATCAGTAAAAAAGAATAAAAATAGTTGTGATGGCACAAGTTTTAACTAAAAATGTATTTATGACTTCTAGGAAAAATTTAAATTGAGATTCAAAGAATTAATTATTCGATCTAGCTTCATACAAATTTGAACTAAACTTTGTGATAGGATATATTGTTAGGATAGTTGTAATATTAAGGGAAAATTCCCACATCGGTGGGAGAATCCATTTTTTAGGTCCTTTTAAGGCCTAGCCTATTTAGTCTATTTAATAGAGTAAGTCTACTTTAATTAGTAATTTATTTTGAACAAATTATTTATTTAAAATTTGAATTTAATATTTAAGTTTAAAATGAAACAAAAAATTTTGTATGTTCAAATAGGGAGCAACAAAAGTTTTGTCTTTCCAAAAAGGGAGCAACTAAAGGTTATGATTGTTCAGAAAATGAGTGTCTCTTTTATGAAAAGTCATCTCTGTTCATGAAAGAACATGATTGTTATGAAAAGTCATCTCTGTTCATGAAAGAACGTGACTATATATTATGAAAAGTCATCTCTTAAGTTCTATAAATACGAAGCATTCCCAAAAATAGCGAATTCAATTGCATATATGTTTCTGGCTTTGTTGTATCCTGATAGAGAATTGTTTATCATCCCTTTAAGAATATACAGGCAATAACTCTTGAAAGATAGTGATCTTTCACGCCTACAAGCTTTTAATTTCTCTGTTAATTTTCTTCTAACGTATATGATGTCTGCGATCGCAAGGTTAAAACTATATGTGATCGTAGAAGAGTAACACCTTGCAAGGGAATGTGTACGTGGAATATTAATGGTCATGGCAAAGCAACAAATGTATAAAAAAGAAAAAAAAACTTTTATAAAATGAAAATATTTATATATATATGATTTCTAAATCGAAGTAATCCCCAATTATTGAAATATATCCTTTATGTTATGGAAATGAAAATGTTTGAATTTAAAGTTTCTTAAATTTTATCAGCTTTCAAATGCTTATAAATATTTGATTATTCATTCATGAATTTCCTTAAGTATCATTCATCCGTTTGTAAGGGAGCAATTTGTATTATTGTTTATTTGTACTTATGTCACTTCACGCCTTTGGTGAGGGAGTAATTTGTATTATTGTACATTTGTACTCATGTCACTTTTGCGGAAATATCGTGGGTTGACTAGTAAGTATATAATTATAAATAAAAAAGATAGAAAAGAAAAATAATACAAGAATTTAATAAGGTTCGGATAGGCATAATTTTTCGGACAAAAATAGAGAGTTTTTTTATTATGAAAAAAAAGAAAGAAGAAGTGTACAATTACTCTCAAGCTTTTAGGACTATATTGTGGATCCTCTTTTTTTAAGTAGAGGCAGTTTCTCAACGATTTCTTAGAATACAGATCTTCTAACTTCTTCCATGTTGTTCTTGCAAATTTCTCTTTTGCAATTTTCCAAAGAGCATTATATATAACACTCAAAACCCTCTCCTTTAGATCTATTTTGTCCGTGATCAACGATGAGGAATCTAAGATTTTCATTTAAGAGATTTGAAAAATAAAAATAGTATCAAATTTAAATTAAACTTGGAACTTTGAGGTAAATTCTGAACTTCAAATATATATATATATTGTAATTTTTTATCGAGGAAATTCGAAATTGCGGGCGACTCCACTATTTGCTTGGTTTCTTCCTCAAATTCTAATGAGTTATTGATGAGTCCCACTTTATGTTTCATGGGGATTTTACTATTTTTATTTATCATTGTCCTAGAGACTTCATAGGCTTCGAGGGTCAAAGTGCAATCTTTTATTATTTCACTAAAGTGGTCTTTTTAGTATGATTTGACGGTTATCACCTCTTCAACTAGTTTCTTGGGATTGAGTTAAGTCAAAATCTTTTTTTTTACTGCTTCGATGATTCCAATTCTGATTTACTGATGTTGGACTTCCATACTAAAAATTGTCCATGCACCATATGCATGTCCATCCTTATGCATTGGGTGTGGGGTCGCATGTGTGAAGAGTCTCACGTCGCCCCTTGGCCTCTTTAACATAATTTAAATAATTCTTATCTCTTGAACTAGCTTTTAAAGTTGAGTTATGTCGAAAATTCATTTCTTTTTTATATACGATTAACTCTATTGATTATTAAACTTTTATTGATATTTTGAGCTCATGGAAATATTTACGAAATGTGTTTTGTTCTTAAACATGCATTGAGAATGTGGAGCACACTTATGTCTAGTTTGTTCGTTGGATCATAGCTAAGGCACTAGATACCAATCTATCCCTTTAATTTTGGGGTATGATAGTAGTTTCTACTTAGAAGTTTGTTCACTAAAGTGGTCTTTTAAGTATGATACATACTTTTAATTTGTATTTGGGAGAAAAATATTAATTCCACTTTAAATAAGGATATGTACGGGATGATGTGTCGTCTATAAGATTATGTAAATAACTTTTTAATTATGACAAGTAGTGGGTGAATTTTTTTTCACGGTGCTTATAATATATGTATAATCAATGTATATATATTATACACTAATTATATATTTGATATGTACTGAATATATGCTGACTGCGTCTACAATGCCTTAGGGTTAAATGGGTGTATTTATATTTCATATCAACTCTATTTTGTATTATGTATCAATTGAATATGTATTTTGTATCAATTGACCTATGACAATTTGTATTCTGCCAATTGTATTCGTTGACACAAATTGTGTTCGTTAATACAATTGATACAATTATATTTTATATATGATACAAATCAATTTTATCAATTGTATTCAAACAATTATATTTGTATTTGTATCAACTGTATTTGTAATCTGTATCAATTGTATTCGTGATACAACGAATAAATCATGTATTCAACCTCTCTCTTAGTCTCACTCGCCTCTCTCCTCCCCCTAACATGTAGCTATAATTCGTAATTAAGCAAACTATAGCTATAAATCTCTAATTAAGTCCAAACTACAGTCATTTTTGAAAATTTTCCTACTATAAATGTTACTCCTATTAGATTATTTTATTTTGAGAAAATTGTACATAATAGCAAACATTTAAACCATATTAAATGCTATTGCTACTGTCTAGGGAAATTCTAATTCGCACCTATAGTTTCGCCCAATCTTGTTATTCGCCTGATTTGTATAAATCCAGAATTTGTATAATTCGGTTCCTGATTTGTATAAATCCAAAATTAATCCAGAATTTTATATATGCTTACCCTAGCTATTTGTATACGATTTATGAAAAATTCGTAATAAATAATCTTGTTTGTATATTGCCAAGTGAAATATACAAACGGAGTTCTGAAAAATTCTTAAATGTATAAATATAGAATATGTATATACTTATCCTATTTGTATATTCGCAAGCAAAATATACAAACGAGCAGAAATATACAAACCGCAACCTCCATAGCAAACGGAACTATAGCTATGGAGCGCAATTATTGAAACAATAGCTATAGAACCTTTTTATATCTATTATGTTTGCTATTTCTAAACTTTTCTCATTAATTTTTGGGGAAAGACATTTAAATCCACATTAATTTCCTTGATAAATTGCGCTCAAATGTGAATGGGAAAATTATGCGGTGAAGCAAACATATACTAGTTAATTAGCTAACATAGCTATAGTTTGCATTAATTACGATTCGAAACTAACTTCTAGCTATAATTTCATTCTTTCTCTCGCCTCTCGCCTCTCTTCCTCTCTCTCTCTCGTGCCTCTCCCCCTTCCTGCCCAGTATCTCTCTCGCTTCTCTTCTGCCAATCTCTCTCTCACTTTATACAAACACAAATGTATAATTTGTGTTTGTATAAAACGAGAGAGACAGGATATACAAATACAAATACATATCTCTCCGCCCGATACATATATAATTATACATATACAAATCTTCCCCTACCCAGTTCTCTTTTGCCCTTCTCTCTCTCTCGCGCTTTATACAAACACAAATGTATAATTTGTGTTTGTATAAAGCGAGAGAGTTTTCTTTTGTCTTTCTCTCTCTCTCGCTTTATACAAACACAAATAATTTGTGTTTGTATAAAGCGAGAGAGATTGGATCTTGTCCTGCCCAGTTCTCTTTTGCCTATCTCTCTCTCTCGCTTTATACAAACACAAATGTATAATTTGTGTTTGTATAAAGCGAGAGAGATTGGATATACAATACAAATGTTTTAACTCGATTCAACTGTATACGAATTCAAATCATATGTAGATATACAAATACAGTAATTGATAAATATACATATATACAATTATTTTGACAGATATACATATATAATTCGACATATATACATATACAATTCGCCACTCTCTACCCTCTCTCGCTCGCCTCTCTCCTCTCTCTCCCAGTTTCGCTAGCCACCCTCCTCCCTATAACATGTAGCTACGAATTGTAATTAGCAAACTATAGCTATAGAGCATAATTATATTATTTTTGAGTGACTATATGTGAAAGTTCCCCAATGTGAAATCCGTGTATAAACTATGCTTGGGCCTGAAATTAGACGAATCCAGAAAGGGTGATTTGCACAAATAGGATATTTTTATGCCACTATTTAAATTTTAACACATTTTGATAAGTTTAGCAAAGTTAGCTCATGAGGTCTAAACTTGGAGCTTTGGGGTCAGATCTTGACCACAAGTTTAAAGTCTTGGTGGATTGCTTGAAGTACGGATGGATGGATGGATGGATAAAGACTAGCCTTGTCGCGAGTTTTGGCTGACTATCAAAACTTTAGTTATGTCGATAACTTTTGACTATCAAAAGTTTCTAATGGATGAACAAAGACTTGCATTTCCACCAAATTTCCTAATGGATAACCAAAACTTTAGTACTACAAAAAGTGTTGTGACTTTATACATAACATGAAATTATTTACATTGAGTCCTTTATTAGGACAATTAATTTTAATTTCTTATATTTGATTAATAGGTTATTATTAGCCCAACAAAATCATTCATATAAGCAAAAAGTAGCTTTTATGTTTTGTCATTGTTGATAGAGAAACAAGTAGGAATATTCTTATTCAATGAGCATATGCATTTCCTATTCAAATTCCATAATAAGCATATCCAGTTCCATGAGCATATCCATTTCCTATTTTGTGAATAACTTGCATATATCCATTAGTACTCCCTCCTCCGTTATAATTTGTTTGGCTGATTTTAACTTGACACGAAGTTTTAAAATGTCAAAAAAACTTTTAAATTTTAAGATTTTAAATTAAAGATGTATTGAATGTAGGGGTAGGCATGGTACGATATTGAAAAGCTCGGTTCGGTAATTTCGATTTTTAAAAATATTATACGATTACCATTTGATATTTTGAAGTTCGGTTTCGGTATTTTGCGGTATGGTAAATCAATTACCATAGTTTGGTCAACTTCAACTTACATATATTCGTATAATAAAGAATTATGACTTTGACTTTTCAAGAAACATCTCAATTATATCATACTAATACCTTACACATGTAAAAATATTCAAAGTTTAGTGCGAACAATTCTCTTAATTAATCAATCGCTCAAAAAGAACATTTAAATCAAGATAGAGTAGTCCAAATTTCAACATCTAAATAATTAGTTAGTATTTTATGTATTTGCTAGTATTATATAGCTAAATATATATGAATTTTATATGTAACTATATACTTTTGTATGGTATTTCGGTATTTTTTTTATAAATACCATATACCATACTGAATACCAAACTTTTTGAAAAATGTATATCAAATACCATAATATCCAAACCGCGTTGTTAAAATTTCGGTTTCGATATGATATTCGGTATCTACCATACCATGCCCACCCCTAGTTAATGTATCAAAATACCCTTTAACCTTGTCGTCTTAAACATGCCATGTGAAAAATTGAAATTATCGAGTTGCCAAAAGACGAAAGAGACATTCTGTTACAAACGGACTAAAAATGAAAGTAAAACAAACAAATTGAAACGGTTACCAGGGTCATCTTTGGGTACAATGAATGAACTAATATTCAGTTAACTAATTTAGGCCTGTACAATGGAGGATCTTCTCCAAGCAAAAGTGATTTTAAGACAGCTTCACACACAACAGTATCATACACAAGCAAGTGCCCACCATCAGGAACTTCATGATACCGAATCCAAGGGAGCGTTTGCGAGACATGTCTTTGTAATTGAACCGGCACAACCTTGTCCTCGCAACCTTGCCATATGTGAACAGAGCTTTCGTTTTGTTGGTACGGGTTACTTAGCTCCAGTGGATCAAAATCCCACTTGCTAAATGCCACAATAAAGTCACGACGAAGGGAGTCAAATACAGTTCGTTTCCTTATCCCGTCCTGTCAATAGAAGTAAAACCTGTCACAAACCACACTCAAAATAGTTCCTATACTACTAGTACTACACATTAGTATGAAATCGAATCCCCTTGAGACATTTCTTATTTCTCATTGATTACTTCAAGAAGGAACCATTGGTAAAGCTCGTGGTAGTGGCGAACAAAGGCTTAACTGATCGTATAACTACCGAGTCAACTTGAACAAGTATAACTAACCAAATTTCCATTAAGAAAGTTGGTTGTGTGAGTACATTATTTCCTTTTCTCTGTTTGGGCATAGCTGATGAAGTTTACCTGAGTGAACAAATGATATCCGGACGTATTCTTCAAGACGGCCAAGTCTTTGTCACAAAAAAATTTAGGATTTCCTTCAAGAACAGTAGCTGATGGAAACAGTTTTTGAGTGAACCACCAATGCAATAGCCCTGGAGTATAACATGTGAGAACAAGCATAAGCCGGCAGAGTTGTTTCCTGTAATCATCCCTCGTGAGATCATCAGGTAGCGAGCGCCATTTGTAATTGATATACGGGACTACTAAAGCCACTCCTGCAAGCCTGCAGCAGCATATTATTCAATCCTAAACAATTGACTAGAAAAGTCAGAAAGCTGAAGATTTCTGATGTGAGTTTTATTATACTTTTGAGGAATGCGTTTGATGCAGCTCCAAGCAGGGTAACATCCCAACGACACGCCAATAACATAATACTTAGATCCTAATTGCAATTGATCAGCTAACTCTTCGATATCAGATGCTTCACTTTTAACAGATCGTTTTGGATTTGGATCACTCTCTCCATATCCAGCTCTGTCGTATATCAGAAGGTATATCCCCATTCCATCCAGGACTTCCTGAAAACTAAAGTACTATTAGAACATTCTCAACAGTACTATGCAAATTCAAGAACGGCATTCCTTCGGGAGAAAACAGAAAGAAAAATGAGATCACTTTCTAACTTCCTGCTAGAAATCCTAACCAAAAGAAGGAACTACAAAGGCGAAACAACACCAGAAACTTTAATGCAATTGCGGATCCATAAGAAAAAAATTGGGGGTCGGCCTCGTGGCTTCAATTACTTTATTGAAATGATGAGCCCTGAAGATATGATTTTCTCATTTGGATTATTTGTTTGGGCTTTTAGTGACTGCAAATCTACTTAGAGCAATAATCAAGCCGGTCAACCTTGTAACGAGGGGGGTAGGGAATCGATTAACTACAGTTCAATCTCAAACTAATTGAGGTCAGCAAGGGATGCAACACGAGGACTTCTTAGCATCTTACCCATCCTATTACCACTCTCGTCCAAGAATGCTAAACTTTGGAGTACTCATGGGATCATTGTATTACTGGTGTGATGACATCCCTAGCATCAACCAACATTTTGACTAATTTCTTGGGATAAGGCATACAAACACACTCAAACTAGGGTAAAACTGTCAATTACACACTTAAACTATGTCAGGGTCCTATCACCCCTCTGAACTTATTTATTTCGTATTATTCCCCGAATTGTCATCTCTAAATCAGTTTGATACTTAGCTAGCCTTTTCAAAAATTGAAATTTCCAATTTCAAAGAGATAGGCACCCAAGGGTGTAGCCTAGTGGTCAATGAAGTGGTTGAGAGCCATAGGGTCGGTCTCAGGTTCAATTCCCAACTGAGACAAAAACACTAGGTGATTCTTTTCATCTGTCCTAGTCTTGAAAGACAGAGTTACCTTATACTCGTTGTTGGTGGGAGATGACAGGTATTTCGTGGAATTAGTCGAGGTGCACGAAAGCTGACCCAAATACCACAGTCAAAAACAGAAAAAGAGAGAGAGAGAGAGTTATTTGTGTTTACATCAGAAGCCATAAAGTTCATTTCTTTGGAGCTGCCAAATCCATGAACAAGGATGATGCTGTATTTGCACTTGTTCTTGGGTACTCCTCTTTCTCTGTAAGCCAGGTACCTCCCATCACTAAGTCTGACTCTAGGAGTAGTAATAACAGATTCATCTATAACTGATGACTTGGATTCCATATTATTATTAGCATTTTGTTCTGTTGTCTGATCAGCACATCCTAGACAACCCATCATCAGAACAAGAATTCTTCTGAATACCATCTTCTGAAAAAATCAAAAAATCTTGGTGTGTCAAATTCCACTTCAAAATTAAAATGACAACAACATACACAGTGTAGTCTCACAAAGTGGGGTCCGATGAGCATAGAGTGTAGCAGAATTTACCCCTACCACAGAAGTGGAGAGCCTATTTCCAATAGACCCTAGGTCAACAGTTCAGAAAAAGAAGTAATGAAAGTACAAGAAACAACAAATAGTAACATAAATTAAACGATAAGAATCAAGACTTCAAAATTGAGCTCAGCAAATCAATTCAGCTAATGGGGTTGTCTTGAAATTACCAAATTCTGCTATACTCTATGCTCCTCAGACTTTCGGCTCAACAGTCGAAAAAAAGAAGTAACAGAAGTACAAGCAACAATAGATACTAACAGAAATCGAACAACAACAATCAAGACTTTAAAATGGACCTAGCAAATCAATTCAACTAATGGGGTTGTCTTGAAATTACCAAATTCCGCTACACTCTATGCTCCACAGACCGTGGGCTCAACAGTCGAGAAAAAAGAAGTAACAGAGCTACAAACAACAACAACAGATAATAACAGAAATCGAACAACAACAATCAAGACATCAAAAATTGAGCTCAGCAAATCAATTCAGCTAATGGGGTTGTCTTAAACTTACCAAAGAACAAAACTTCTCTGAAGAATCAAGATTTACAACTACTCATTAGATTCTTGAAAACACATATTTGGGCCTTTACCTTCTTCTGAAAAATCAAAAATCTTGTTGTGTCATATTCCACAACAAAATTGAGATTCAGCACAACAATTCAATAAATGGGGTTGACTTAAACTTACCAAAGAACAAAACTTTCTCTGAAGAATCAAGATTTACATTCTTGAAAATCCCAAAATTGAATCTTTTTACCTTTCTTTTATCTATGAATGGAAGTTGGGTTCTTGAAAGTTTTCTTCTTGCTGGAGAATGGGGACAGGATCAACATACCATGTGCAAATACAGGTAATTTGCATTTGAATGTTTTAATATGGCCTTGTCTTTTCAAGTTTGAATATTGTTTATTCATTCTTGTTTGTTTTTTTGGGCCCACTTATAATATATGATTGTATTTTTTTAGAAAAATTTTAGAAATAGCAAACATAATGAACATAATAAGGCTTTATAATTATAGTTTTGATAATTGCACTCTATAGCTATAGTTTTGTTTGCTATTGAGGCTGCGGTTTGTATAATTATGTCTGTTTGTATATTTCACTTACAAATATACAAATAGAGTAGGTATATGCAAATTATATATTTATACATTTAGGAATTTTTCAGAACTCCGTTTGTATATTTTGTTTGCCAATATACAAACAGTGTAATTTATTATGAATTTTTCATAAATCGTACACAAATAGCTAGGGTAAGTATATACAAAATTCTGAATTTATACAATCAGGAATCGAATTATACAAATTCTGGATTTATACAAATCAAGCGAATTATACTAATCAGGCAAATAGCAAAATTGGACAAAACTATAGCTACAAATTAAAATTTCCCTAAATAGTAGCTATAACATTTAATATGATTTAAATATTTACTATTATGTATAATTTTCCTTTTTTTTTGTAACGACCCGTTAGGTCGTTATAAACACTAGAACTATTTCGACTCTTTCCATAAGAATTTAAATGGATATCTTGAACTATTCGTTTAACTATGGTTATTTAGTTTGTAGGTATTTATTAAATAATTAAGTTTTGTTAATTTGTGATTAATGGGCCAAGTTCATAATTTATACAATACCCTTATCACATGGTCATGGGTAGAAAGAAATTAGTGGGACTTAATATTTATTTATTTAGTTGTTCATAATTATTTTCCCTAAAGAATCAAAAGGGAGAAAGAACCACACTTGTGCAACGACGGCACAATTGTACGATGAGAAACAAAGAAAATAAGGACTTTAGGTATAAGAAATCCTTAACCATATTTTAATGTTTTTATACGTAGATATTGGTTTGATAATTAAGGAAGAATATTATTAGCCTATTGGTGTGTTGGGTGGGTGAAAGTGATACCAACAAACTGTCAAAATTAGACAAATTGTACGAATGTGCATGCAAAGTAATTTAAGCTAATGTTTGGGGTTAATATTAGATGTGATATTCTGTGGCTACCGTTAGGGCTCATTGGTGGAGATGGAGTGTGCATTTATGTAGAGTAATTACTTACTGTGTCTTTGATCTTTATGTTGCCTTGGCATAATAGGTGACAGTGTTTTGGTTGCATCATATGCTAAGGGTAGTGGACAATTAATAATTAGAAAACTTTGGATTTCCTGGTTGTTGCCACTGGTTTCGTAACCAGTGGCTTCAACTTTGATATTATTATTTTGATTATAGATTTGGATGGGTTATTGGGTCTAAGTTAGACATATAGTAATATGGATGTCTATAGACTCATTTGCTTATGAATGTTGTATACTTGATAGATTGGAAACGTTATGAGGCATTGAGGAAAGGAAAAACATTGGAGAAGTAGCTTGCTTGACTTCAGTTCTTCGGTGGAGGTAGGTTATGGTTTATTCTATGTGATAGATAGACTCTTAATAGTGATTGATAATCATTGAGTGATATTGTGAAATTTTCTATGTACTTGGTTGTTGTGGTTTGGATGATTCATGTGTTGTTGCGAATGGTTTGTAATCCCAAGACCGCGAAATCTATAATCTTAAACTTGTTTTATTAAAGTGATGCCTTGAATAAAGAAGGCTTAATGAAATATTGATAAGGAAGTGGAAAGAGATGAGAAATAATGACAAATGAATTAATGATAAATTTGGATCGGGTGTCACGTTCCGACACGGTGTTATGGGATCGGGTGTCACGTTCCGACACGGTATTTTGGATCGGGTGTCACATTCCGACACGGTGTTATGGGATCGGGTGTCACGTTCCGACACGGTATATTGGATCGGGTGTCACGTTCCGATACGGTATTATTGGATCGGGTGTCAAGTTCCGACACGGTGTTATTGGATCTGGTGTCACGTTCCGACACGGTATTTTGGATCGGGTGTCACGTTACGACATGGTGTTATTGGATCGGGTGTCACGTTTCGACACGATATTTTGGATCGGGTGTCACGTTCCGACACAGTATTATTGAATTGGGTGTCACGTTCCGACACGGTAATATTAAAGGAAAATATATTAAATTAACTTAATGTACTCAATCTCAAAGAACACATTTCTCAAAAGAGCGTGGTGTGGAGGCCTGAGTCCTCATGTGTATTCTTGATATTATAGACTGATTGTATGCTTGCTTTAGTGTTTTTGTCACTTGACCATGTTGTTCATTGCTTGTCACCTGCTAAGTGCTATAGTTGATTTCATGATTATTACTTTATGCATATTAGTTACTATTTTGAGTCGGCCGATGATATCTACTCAGTACATGTTGTCCTGTACTGATCCCTACTTGTATACTGATCCCTACTTGTATTGTCTTTCGTTTTCTTTTTGTGGAGTGCAGTGAGTGTACCAGCAATTTCGACTCGCCTTCAGTTCTAGCGATTCTCCAGCACATCAGGTTCCAGGGTGAGCTATTCATTCTAGCTCGTGTTGGATTCTCTCAGTTATGGCACGATGTCCGTAGTTTTCGGACACAAATTACTTTGTTGATCTATTTTAGTGTATTTTATACTCTTAGACTTAGTATTTAGAGATTAGATGTCCTTGATGTGATGACTTTCAGGTTTTGGGGATAATATGTAATAGGCTCTAGATGTTTCTTTTATTGTTTACTTTAATAAGTTTTGAGCTTCCGCATTATGGTTGTATTTTGTTGTTGAACAATTAATATAAGTTGGGGTTTGGATTCATTGGTTCGCCCACCTAGAAAGGTAAGTGTGAGTGCCACTCATGACTCGTTTTGGGTCGTGACATTTTTAGGTTAATAGTATATGAGTATTAGAAACAAGTTTTAAACCAAAAAATATCCTAAAGTATATTCCAAAACTTAAATGGGTGAAAATTAGTTTTTTTCATATATTTCAATTTTAGGTTAAAAATTAAATTCTGTCTTTAACTTTATAAACACTCTCTCTCGAATTTTAGGCAATGCCTATTTTGTCCTTTTCATAAGCATACAATAGGCTTTTATGGTCGGACTTTTTTCGTGATCTGAATATAGCGGAAGTTTTAGTGCACCGAATTGTCCTTTATTTTATCTTTTTCATTTTCTATCTTGTAATTTTTTGTGTTTTGATAATCACATTATTATTTTGTTATTGTTCTTTTTTTTTTCATGAATTTTATGTAATGTTTTCTCTATTATTTGTTATGACTTTTTTACTGTTGTATGTTCTTTTACAAAATGTTTTGATACGCGTTACTTGAACTAAGTGTCTTTCGGAAACAGTCAGTCTATGACTCTATCCTGTCTATCATATCCTACTTTTCTTATTATTCAAATATTGAATTCATCAAAATAACATAATACAATATAATATAATACGATATATTATGAAACTATAGACAACAACTATCCAAACAAGTTGTTAAGCTCTTTTAAGCCTCTCTGGGTGATGGTCACGTGCTGTAATACTTTTAAAATGTGTTATATATTGAGGGAACATATATAATATAGTTTGGTTTATTTCCCCTTTTTATTAGTGGTCTCACTGGCAGCCCAAGTTGGACATGCTGGAATTCAATGAAATGTAATCATGTGGGATAAGCTGTCACTTTATAATTTACTACCTACTTGTCAATGAAATGTCTTTTGCATGATTTAGAGGGTCTTTGGATGGGATTTTAAATTGATCAAATTAATTTTTAAGTCAGTTTTTGATTTATTAGAGTGTTTGACAATTATAATAATAACTTAAAATAAGTCAAAAGTAACTTAAAATAAGTTAAAAGTTAAAAGTAGAGTGCCCCCTATTTATTTTTTTTAACTTATAAGTCATTCTACTTTGATCAAGTATATTACTTTTTTACCCTTAATTCTTTTATAATGTTAACAACTTTAAGGGTATTTCAGACATTTTGATAAATAAAAGTGATTTTCAACACTTTTTTGCCAAACACATTAACAACTTTTTTTCAACTTCAACACTTTTATCTAAACACATAACTACTTATTTTTAAAATGACTTTAAAATAACTTTTTAAAAGTTACTTATTTTAAGCCAATCCAAACGGGCTCTTAGTTATAAAATAGTCAATAAATAGTAGTATATAAGTTTTTCCTTTTCCTTTTTAACCAGGGAATTATATTTTTTTGTGAAGAATTATATTCTAAGTTTTTTTGGCAAAGTACAATAATTGGCAAAAGAATTTGAGATTTGAAGTGGTCAAGAAAGATTTTGACAACAACTCTTTAATTCTTCTCAATAAATCCATACGTAACTTACAAAAACACGTACATCCAAATGAGATTAATTTGATTCTATCTTGCACATGGTATAAACGTATACGCTTCCACTAAACAAACAAATGTTTTTAATAATTATTCAAATGAGTAGTAGAGTCAAGATTTTCATTAAAAAAAATTAAATGTAAAAAAGTAAATACACAAAAAAGCTAAAAAAAATTCAAATAAAAAATAATTTTATCACAAAATAATTCTTGCTTATTGGACAACTAGAGGAGATGCTACAAATAATGGGCCAAAAGCATGGATATCCGATTTTGACACCATAATAAAAGAAAAAATTACATAACAAGGTAAATATGTGATATATATTTATGATAAACCATTATAATTTAAAATATTACAATTTCTAGCTATATGTAGGTTTTATAATAAATTTATCTCTCCTCTCTCCCTTGCCTCTCTCCAGCCGAACAGTTGCAACCCAAAAAATATTACACATAAATATGACAATTGTATTTTGTATTATGTATCAAATGTATTTGTATTCCATATCAACTGTATTTTGTATTATGTATTTAACTGTATACGTATTCTATATCAATTGTATTATGACAATTTGTATTCTGCCAATTGTATGCGTCGACATAAATTGTGCTCGTTAATACATTTGATACAATTATATTCGATATATGATACAAATTAATTGTGTCAATTGTATTCAGACAATTATATGTGTATTTGTATCAACTGTATTTATATTATGTATCAACTGTATTTGCATTATGTATCAATTGTATTCGTGATACAACGAATACAACATGCATTCATCCTCTCTCTCCTCCCTCTCTTGATCTCGTTTGCCTCTCTCCTCCCTCTCTCGATCCCGCTCGCCTCTCTCCTTCTAAAATGAATACAATTGTATCAATTGTATTCGTGACAGTTGTATCAATTGTATTCGTGACACAACCTGATACAAAGAATACAACAGGTATTCAACCTCTCTCACCTCTCTCCTCTCTCTCCCAGATCTCGCTCGCCTTTCTCCTTCCTCTCCTAGTCTCTCTCGCCTCTCTCCTCCCCTTAAAATGAAGCTATAATTCGTAATTAAGCGAGCTATAGCTATAGATCTCTAATTTAGCCCAAACTATAGTCATTTTTTAAAGTTTCCCATTTTAAAATGTTTTGCATATGTACCAACTCTGAGATAAATTTAGATATACAATATCTGAAGTTAGTCTTAAAAAAATCTAACTTTAAATATGTGATGGAAGTTCAGTGATTTTTGTCTCAATTCAACTATTTTTACCTGAACTTTAGTCATATATGGGCTAAAGTTGAGATTTTTGCTTGAACTTTAGTCATGTTTAGTCATTTTTGTCGAACATCAATCATATGTTTATGAACTTTCAAGATAAAAAATACTAAATTTCAGTCATATATTGTGTCTAAAATTTAGTTTTGTCAATCCTAATTTTGAATATCGCATATCAGTAATAAATATATTAAATGATAGCATCAAAACATTGGGATTTTTACACAAATAATGAAGCAACTTGCATAATCTTGCGGTTGTATAATGGATACCGTTTAATCGTGATAAATTTGTACAAGCAATGTGTTAGGTTAAAACTAATCGAAATATTTTGTAGTTGTTGCCTTTATATATTCAGTGAGTATATAACAAATATATTAAATTTTATAAAATATAAAAATGAATGTTATTTTGTAATATGGACTTTGTTGAACTGCTAATGTAGAAAACCCTAAAAAGCCAATACCTAAGGGATCGCTTGGTAGTTGGTTAGAGTTATACATATCTTAATAATGTAGGGATTAGTTATGAGTAAATTTATGCATTATTTTGTGCATGTATTAGTTATTCATGTATTAGTTAGCATAAAAGTATACGTAGATTCCCTCATAACTTATACATGTATTAGTTATATGAATTTTTAAATTGTCAACCAAACGTCGTATTAATTTTATACATGAATAAAGAATTAAAAGAAATTAGAAAAAAAATAAGGAATAAATAAAATAAAAATGAAACGAAAAATAAAGATAAAAAGGAAAAGGAGCAAAAAGTTGAGTATGAAATTAGATTATGTTGAAAAAAATAAAAAATAATATGACTTGAGAAAAAAAAATGAAAAAGGAGAAAAAAAAGAAGATAAAGAATAAAGAAAAAAAAAGGATGAAAAGTAAAGATAACCTTATGATCATTTGCTATCTCTATGTTTTGTGGATTCATTGCTACTCTTCGTTTTACTTCAAAAGAGGGAAGCAAATTAAAAAAGGGAAAATTACGTAGCTAAGCAAACTTATATTACCTAATTATCTACCATAACTATAGTTTGCATTAATTACAATTTGAAACTAACTTTAAGATATAATTTCATTCTCTCTCTCGCCTCTCTCCTCTCTTCCTCTCTCTCTCGCGCCTCTCCCCCATCTCTCTGGAATTCTCGCTCGCCACTCTCCTCTCCCTGCCCATTCTCTCTCTCTCTCTTCTCTTATGCCAATCTCTCTCTCACTTTATACAAACACAAATGTATAATTTGTGTTTGTATAAAGCGAGAGAGACAAGATATACAAATACATTTATATATCTCTCTGCCCTATACATTTATAATTATATATATACAAATCGTCCCCTGCCCAGTTCTCTTTTGTCTTTCTCTCTCTCTCTCCCTTTATACAACACAAATGTATAATTTGTGTTTGAATAAAGCGAGAGAGATTGGATCTTGCACTGCCCAGTTCTCTCTCTCGCTTTATACAAACACAAATGTATAATTTGTGTTTGTATAAAGCGAGAGAGATTGGATTTTGCCCTGTCCAGTTCTCTTTTGTCTATCTCTCTCTCTCGCTTAATACAAACACAAATGTATAATTTGTGTTTGTATAAAGCGAGAGAGATTGGATATACAATACAAATGTTTTAACTCGATTCAATTGTATACGAATTCAAATTATATGTAGATATACAAATACAATACTTGATGCATATACATATATACATATGTATAATTCGACATATATACATATACAATTCGCCTCTCTCCACTCTCTGCCCTCTCTCACTCGCCTCTCTCCACTCTCTCCCAGTCTCACTCACCAGATATACAAATACATATGTATATCAATTATATTTATGCATTATTTTGACAGTTATACATATACAATTCGCATCTCTCCACTCTCTGCCCTCTCTCGCTCGCCTCTCTCCTCTCTCTCCCAGTCTCGCTCGCCACCCTCCTCCTTATAACATGTAGCTATGAATTGTAATTATTAAACTATAGCTATGGAGCATAATTAAAATATTTTGAGTGGCTATATTTGAAAGTTCCTCATTAAAAAACTATCACTATCCTAAAAATAAATTAATGTATTCAGAACTTTAAAATAATTATTCAAATTTTCATTTTAATAAATAAAGTTTTTACAATAGCATCTAAGGTAAGTATTGAAAACGCATGTCCAATATTTTATTATCTAAAATTAATAATTTATTATCTACTAAACAGAACAAACAACATAGATCTAACAATAGTGAGGTAGATTATTTCTTTGGCCACAAACTCTACAGTTCCATCTACTCTTCTTCACAAAAATTCTACTGTTCATTTCAATTCATAGACCATACATACTTCTGCCATGATCTTAAAAGATCTAAGCTTTATCACAAAAAAATTATGTTCTTAGATTCATGTAAATAATATATATGTTCAATAGGCAAATTGAAAATTGGCATTGGACAAACAAGTATTCAATGGTCTCATTCACATTTTGGCATAATACACAAGTTTTGGACACTTTAAATGAAATAAGCTTTATGCTTGATTATTCTTAAACAAATATAAAAGGCAAAAAATTATAATTGAAACGATGCAACTAATTATAATTTGAAAATGGTTGCTGCATATTCTTATTTATAGCTAATGATAATTATTACGAACATATCACTTCTCACCCACTTGATTAATATGGACCAATGAATCTCAATGCAAATTAATATATATGAATTTATTAGTTGCACGGATTGGGTTTTTGGCCTAGTTTCTTAGAAATTGGGGGAATAATTTGTGGTTAGTAGATTTGGAGGAATACCTTTTTAAAAAGAAGATAGTTATAGTTGAATATTCAATTTTTTCGCTAATTCTAAATATTTATCTCCTAATTTTATGGAGAAATTTTGGTTGAATTTTAAAAGGAATATTAGATACTAAATATTTTTGTTAATTTTAAGAAAAAATGATTATGACTTATGTGATGCTAATTTTTGGTCAAAAATGTAATAAATAGTTATTTTTGTGCCAACTTCTTAAAACACTAATGTATGCCAATTATGTGTTAGTTAGCACACCGAGCCAAATCCCCTTAAGTTATGTGTTTTATAAATTTTCACACATTTATTTATTTTAAAATAAGTTTGAATTATGGTGTCCAACTCAAATCTAGATAATATCTAACTTTCACTATATAAAATGTTTGAAGTATCATATCGATAAAGTTTAGGCATTTTGCTTGATTTCAACAATTTTTGAAAAATGTTTTTCTCCGCCAAACACACTCATAATCTTATCAATTTGTACAATAACGACAATAATAAAACTGACATTACCATTACTTTAGAGGTAGACAAGATAATTTTGATAGAACCTTAATTAATAAATTATTTTTTTAATCAATTTATCTAGTAAAATAATAAAAAATGTCACGAAATACTTAAGAAGAAGTAATTGCGTGTATAAATGAAGGTCATTTTCTAGTCTTGATTGATTAGTGAAATGGTGAGTAGCCTATATAGGTGGGTAAATGTCCGTTGCACAATTAAAATGTGTAAACCTCAAGTCTATATCAACCACTAACAATGCCTAATCAAATTAGCAATATAAAAAAACCCCCTAATTTCTTTGATTTTCTTGTAAGAAATATATATATAAAATATTTGGATAATTTCTCGACTTGTGCATATTATCCTTACATATATACTTGTAAGAATAATGCTAACTTTATCTGTATCGTTCTAATTTTATTGCAAAGAACATTAATTTTCTTTGATCTAATACTAAACCTTTATTTTACTTTGACATTACCCCGTATCTCCATTTATTTAACTTTATTTTTCCATACCTCACTTGTAGAATTTCACTGGATATATTATTGTTGTTGTTGATCTAGTACTACGACTATTAATATGTTATATCAAAATTACGAGATTCAATAGAATTTTACTTTCCATATTAATTCCGCTTCCGCCACTAAACCAACCCAACTTATAATTTGTGGTAGGAATATAGTTTGTTGTAATATATTCTTTATCTAGAGTTAATGGTGATTACTATGAATATATCACTTCACAAACACTAGACAAATTGATTATATAACACATTTGACCAACCTTTTTCCCCAACCCCACCATGAAATGAAACAAAACTTTGAAAAAGTGAAAAAAAGAAGTTAATAAACCTTCCACACTAATATTGCTACCTTAATTTTTTGCCAACACAATCCCATGGACTTGACAGGTCATTCCCCACCTACATTAATGCGTCTTCCATAGTAAACCTTATGCTTAATAAATTTGTATATTCTTTGTCTCAATTTATGTTTCATTAATAACGTTACACAAAAAATGTTATACTTTTATTCCATTTTTAGTGAGATGATTTACTGTCAACAAATATCAGTGGCTTATTTAACGTTATAAGTTCTTTTAGAAATTTTAAAAATAAAAAAAAACTTTGTGTTCAGTCAAATATAGATATAAATTAGAATAAAGGGAATTAACAAATTCAAAATATTGACCAAAATAATTATTGCTCTAATATTGAAAAAAAATATTTAAATTGATTAAACAAATTATTTTCTTTCGAAAAGTGACTAAATGTTTTTGCAAAATAATACTCCCTCCATCCCATTTAATTTATGTCAAGATTTACATGTTACTATTTGGAAAGTCAAATCGATATCTTCTTTGATTGTAATATCTTCAAACTTTCTTTTAAAATATTTTAAATCACTAATTATGTTGACTTCTACATATGTAACTTTATATTTTAAAATTTTTATATCCAAATTTAAGTATTTTGACCTATCATACTCCGAACTATTTAGGGAGTAAGATTTTGATAGTTCACCCAAACCAACTATAAATAGGTTGTGATTTCCATCTTATTATAAATAAATCCTTTGTCAATTTTTACTCTTCAAAATATAACAAACCCAAACTATTCCCAATTTTTATAATTATATTTTTTTTTCTCATGGGGAATTTTATTTCATGTAGTACTTCACCAAAGGTAATGAGTTCAAGACTAACAAGGGTTATTTTTCAAAATGGAAAAATTCAAAAATTTAATGAACCAATAATAGCAGCTGAGCTTATGTTGGAGTCTCCCAACTCCTTTTTAATAAACTCCAGCTCGTTAATCGTCGGCCGAAGATTTTCAGCTCTATCGGCCGACGAAGAGCTGGAGTTTGGGAACATTTATATAATGTTCCCAATGAAAAAAGTGAATTCCGTTATAACAACAAAAGATATTATTTCCGTTGGAAAACCGGCACCAGAAAACGAGGCAACGACGGGTAAATCATCGGAGAAGGACGGGGTTGGACCGTTAGGTTTTCCGGTGAGACAAGAATTTAGGAAGCCTTTGTTGGAGACAATTATGGAATAACAAGTAATAAGTTCAAGGTAGAGGTAGTTTCAATTTATTGTCTTACTGATTCGATTAATTTAAATTGTATTATGTGGGGTTTATTTAAGAGGATATTCCCTACAAATAGAATTTTATTTTTCTTAGTGTTTGGGCGAGAGATCGATCTCATTCATCCCGCTCCTTGATGGTTGTTTTAATTGTTTTACAAAAAAATTACTACTATTTTAGTTTGTAATGTACCTTTTAATTTGTCTGGAATTGAGACATAATTATTATAGTTCATATAAGCACCTCATTAATTTGTATTGCGGGAGGAATTGGTAGAGACTCGGATGGTAATATTTAACATGTTATAACAAGTTACGTTCTTTTTATTTACTCTAAATTCGTAACCAATGTTTATTGCGTAGAATACATAAAACTAAGGTCTATGGAATAAGCATTTTTGCTTTGAAAAAGCAGTAATAATCACGGCAGTGGATTCATTTTTGGAAAAGTATTACACTCAAAATTAGTGGATTTAAAGTTTTAATCTATAGTTGAAAATGAGGCTTCTTGTAAGAATTTGGCCTGGGGTATCATCAGTATTTGGTGTTCGATACTCGTGTTGGGGCTTCAATTAATTTAGATTGGCATCGCCTAAAATTCTTTTAAGAGGGAAGCACTCGTTAATTTAATTTTTTTCAATATACAGAATTCAAACATGAATAGGCTAATTAAGAGTGGAGGAATCTTATCTATCATTCTATGAACCTTATTAGTTATTATAAATGCTGGATACAAGATGAAATATTTGATATTATGGCTTGCCCATGAACATGTCATACCATTAGATGTCGAATCCCCTTTGCTTTTACAACTCAAAGATTGTGCCTATAATGATTATACAGGATTCAACTTCTATAATTTATCCGATAATAGTCTGGAATTGAGACATAATTATTATAGTTCATATAGGCACCTCGTTAATTTGTATTGCGGAAGGAATTTGGTAGAGACTTGAATGGTAATATTTAACATGTTATAACAAGTTACGTTCTTTTTATTTACTCTAAATTCGTAACCAATGTTTATTGCGTAGAGTACATAAAACTAAATTCTATGGAATAAGCGTTTTTGCTTTGAAAAAGCAGTAATAATCACGACAGTGGATTCATTTTTTCGAAAAGTATTACGGCCAAAATTAATGGATTTAAAGTTTTTATCTATAGTTGAAAATGATTCTTCTAGTAAGAATTTGGACAAGGTATCAGTATTTGGTGTTCGGTATTCATGTTGGGAATTCGATTACTTTGGATTGGCATCGCGTAAAACCCATTGAAGAGGGAAGCACTCCTTAATTTTAATTTTTTTTTCAATATACAGAATTTGAACATGAATCCTGTGATTAAGAGTGGAGGGATCTTACATATCTATCCTTTTATGAACCTTATTAGTTATTTTAAACAGAGGCGAAGCTAGGTGGAGGTTCATGGGTTCGCACGAATCCACTAACTTTTTCGTAGACCCTGTATTTGTATTAGAAAATTAAATAAATATATATGTATATTAACTTGTGAACCCCCTAACAAAATTGATTGACAGTTAGAACCCTCAAACCCCTAACTCTGGCTCCGCCTCTGATTATAAAGGCTGGATATAAGATGAAATATTTGATATTATGGCTTGCCCATAAACATGTCACGCCATTAGATGTCGAACCCACTTGGCTTTTACAACTCAAAAATTGTGTCTATAACGATTATACAGAATTCAACTTCTATATATAACTTATCCGAAACACTTTCTCTACCTAGTAGTATCTTGAATAAATACCCTGAGGCATTGCCGCTTCTAATTAGTGGTTGGTTGGTACTTGGTGCCTAACCATAACCCTAACATATTCCTTTTCGACCATATTTAGGAAATCAACCTAACCAGCAACACTTGTGTTATAGTATATATGTATTCCCTCTGTCTCACTTTTCGCTTCGTCGAACAGTCTAATTTAAATCGTAAATTCGGACATGGAAATTTTTAATTTTTAGAAATAAAATTTATATATTCAGAAATTGCGTAAAAAGTAAAATACTAGTTAAATACTAGCTTTAGAACAAGTACTTAATGAAGGCATCCACTTTGATGAGTCCACAAATTCAAGAACCAACCTCAGTACTACTAGATTATTTATCAAGGAAATATAGTACAATAGATAATGTTGTACTAAATTTATTATTTTAATTTATCACAAAAGCTAGTGAATATTACAATTATTTCATGATCACAATGTTTTCTATTTCTACTCATTCATTCACAAGTTTCCTCAAGATGGTTTTACATAGAGTAGCATCATAAATCAAGAAATGTCCTGCATTAGGAACTTCATGATATTTAATCCAACCAAGCTTCTCTGCTAAATATTGATTGAGTTTTCATGGTACAATTTTGTCCTCATAACCTTGCCAAAGATGGACATTTCCTTCATTCTCTTTGAAAGGATTAGTAACTTGTGTTGGATCAAATTCCCATTTTCCAAAACCTACTATCAAGTCCTGCTACAATGATTCAAACTCGCCTTGTTGTGTTACCTTTTCCTAGATATGGTGAACCAAAAAATTTCAGACTCGTAGTAGTAATATCGAGATGTAACATAATTAAGTCATTAGAAGTACTGTACTTTCTACCAGCTTAAACTTGTATACATGGTGGTCACATAATTCAATATGGTATCAGAGCTGGAAAGAGGCTCAAGGTTCAAACTAAAATCCCAATGACATTAAAAAGGCGAAAAAATATTTCCTTTTTTTCCACCCATTAAAAGGAATCAAGTCCCGATATGAAGAGACGTGTTGAGATGTGTAATATAATTAAGTAACAACTTAAACTTTTAGATTAGATAGTTATACAATTTAACAAGTAAGATGTAGATGAAACATAAATATCTTCTCCGCGGTTTGGGATATGAACTGCCATTTAACTTATCTTGACCTAGCCTATTTCAACCCAAGCAAACTTAGGATGAATTGGGTCCTCTGACCCGTGTATTGATTTGATCTGTTTTGACTTGCCCAAGTTTGATCCAACCAATCTATATGTAACCTCTAGTTCATAATGTGAAGCAGCCTACCAAAGATTCAATTTGACACAACACAACAAAGATGCATTTAGATCAGATACAGACAGACCTCTATATAACAGTCATTCTCTATAATAATATTTTACTACTACAATCAAGTTTTCTTTGGAATCGACATTCATATTATATGATATTGTATGTTATGTATAACAACATCTCGCTATAAGAGGCCTCAAATATATGGACAAACAACTTGCTATAGGAACACAAGTTTTATATATGATTAAATAAGGAAGCAAATGAGAAAACTATTTACCTCACCAAGACTTGGGGCTCCAGATAACTGTTTCACTATTTCCAAATCTGTTTTGCTGAAAATAGCCATATTTCCTTCCATAACACTTAAAGAATGGAACCACTTTTGATTCATCCACCAATTCAACAGCCAAGGAGCATAGTGAGCAATTTGAAATGTCCTCTTGTCTTGTGGAACTATCATTTCCATAGCTTCTTTTGATAGTTTAGTAGGATAACAACTCCACCAATAGTTCGCGGATGGACCTACAAGAGCAACTCCAGCCAACCTGCTCGGGTTAATTTTCACGTATGATCACTAAACTTTATTCATGTATGAGAAAAACTCAACTTTATCTACAATAACATAAAATCAGAACCGGAAGAAAGAAATCTACTCTCTAAATCCCAATTTATATGATGGTGTTGACTACACATGCTCAAAGTTTCAGGATGAAAGAAAGACTTCCAAAATATATATATTGTCTAAATTAAGTCATAAATATTTGTGTAGCTAAAAATCATCTCATTAAAGATAAAATTGAAAGAATATCATATAAATTGGGACAGAAGGAATAACATTGAAGTACCAAATTAAAGAATCATTGAACCAAGAGTACTTTTTATTAAGGCAATATGAATGTTCTATCATGTTCCATCAATGCTCTAAAGGGGTTATACGATATATTCTGTGTGAAAATAGACCAACATTTCTATCAAGTACGGGGTTTCCTAGTACATGGTCAAGTACTTATTACTTATTGGGTTGTAATTGCTATCTTATTAGGTTCATCTACATACTATAGTTGTTCGGAACCCACAAACCATTTCGACCGGGGATCAAAATTTCTTCTAATATGTTCTTGAACTCATTCGAGATGTGAGTAAAACTCAAATTGGAGAAGAATATGGAATCATTTCTGAATTTAAAAGTATCATTCTTTTTTAAACAGACTAAAAAATGATACAACATTCAAAAATTTGGTTAGCAAAGTTTTCATACTTGGGAGATTGGTAAGTTTTCATCTTTGGAGCTATCAAATCCATGAACAACAATGATCTTGTACTTGGCATTCTTCTTGTCAATCCCTCTTTCTTTATAGGCCACATATCTCCCATCTCTAACTTGAATCCTTGGTGAAGTCACAGGAGGACCATTCATCGTGCCACAAACTTTTGAAGGGGGTGACTTAATTAATGCTACATAAGCCCATCCAAGAAATCCAACTAATGTTGCTACTGCTATTTGTGCAATCCACACTGAAAAACAGGAGAAAATCAGCGTTTTTAGAAGGCATAATACATAAATATTTCCCTTAACTCGGCTTCATCTGACAACTATGCCCTTCAACTTTGAGTGTGCACAAGTAGGCACTTAAACTTGTATAAAATTGAACAAATAGACACATTCGTCCTATGTGGCATCCTACGTGTATTATACCACGTAGAACATGTGTGTTTACTTATTCAATTTTATACAAGTTGACGTATCTACTTGTGCACACTCAAAATTGGAGGGTATAGATGCCAATTAAAGCCAAGTTAAAAGTCATATTTATGTATTATGCCTTTTTAGAAGCGTGAAGCGGAAAAAAGCAACAAGGAAACGAAGTGCTTCCTTTTCATGACAGGGAAAATCAGAGAAGAACATTAGACGAAAGATGGAACGAGTTCAACATTTTTTAAATTAACAGAATGTGCAGGCAAAGAGTATTAACCAGAAGTAGAATTCCATAAAGAAAGTTTAAACAAATTCCATAAAGAAAGTTTTAACTTTGTTTATTTACACGACTTCCATGGAAAATATTTTCCTTCATACCAAACACACACACGTCATCCGATCCATGATTCTCCTATGATATGAATCTTAAGCAACTAATGAACAACTACAATTGATCAATACTATCAAAGGCTATTTCCATTTCCAGCAGAACAGAACAACCAGAGCACTTAAATTAGTACCATTAAAACAAGAGTTCAAAATAAAGCCAATCATTTGATAATTACACCTAAATTCAGGCGGATCCATGATTTTCACTATGGAGATTAAAAAAAAAAGGCGTAATACATAAACATGCCCTTTAACTTGGCCTCAACTGACATGTATGTGCTTTAGCTTTGGGTGTACACAAGTAGACACTTTAACTTGTATAAAATTAAAGAAATAGACACATTTGTCCTACCTGACGTCCTATATGACAATTTTGTGTCCTATGTTAAAAGACATATTTATGTATTATGCCAAAAATAAATATGTCGTGCCTAGGATTCGAACTTGGAACCTTAACATGAATTTTAAACCCCTAAACAACTAAGCCACCCCTCTAATCTTGTGTTTAGAAAATTCAAAATTTATATATATATATATCTACATAAAGAAAAAAAAGTATAAGATTACCTTATATATATACAATAGGCATAATACATAAATATGCCCTTTAACTTGGTCTCAGTTTGTATCTAAGCCCTCCAACTTCGAATGTGCACAAGTAGATACTTAAACGTGTCTAAGATTTAACAAGTAGACACACATGTCCTACGTGGCATAATATATAGAGGATGCCACATATGACGCAAAATGGCCATGTAGGACGCATGTGTCTACTTATTTAATTTTACATAAGTTTAAGTGTCTATTTATACACACACAAAGTTGAAGGGCATAAATACAAGCTAAAGCCAAGTTAAAGGGCACATTTATCTATTATGCCTATACAATATAATTCCCTAGATCCAGCCCCTATGTTGTGAATGTTAGTTGTCAACCTATAACAATTTTATTTTAGTTGGCTATATTTTACACTAACATAAGAAAAGTTTGGATCAAGAAAATATTCTCCAGGAGAAAAGGAAGTGATAAGATACTAAGAGAAATATTAATTATTTTTAGGCATAATACATAAATATGTCCTTTAATTTGGATTTAGCTGACATTTATGCCATCCAACTTTGGATGTGTCTAAGTAGGCACTTAAACTTGTATGAAATTGAACAAGTAGACACACGTGTCCTACGCGACATAATACACATAGGACGTCATGTAGAACGAATGTGTCTATTTGTTCAATTTTATACAAGTTTAAGTGTTTACTTGTGCACACCCAAAGTTAAAGATTATAGCAACTAGCTAAAGCCAAGTTAAGGCTCATGTTTATATATTATGCCTTATTTTTTTCTAGGGCAATAAACAACACAAACTGAAAGAAATAATTAAGGCAAATAAAAGAGAAAGAAGCTTAATTAACTTGCTTTCTTGGATTTCCTGGTATATATGAGCTCAACTTGATGCTTCTGTTGTTTTCCCTTACTTTTATCTTTGGTAGGAAAGACTGTACATGCAAATCAAAATAGGAGGTGTGAAAGAAAAGAGACTAGAGAGAGGAGAAACATGCACATCTCCGCCAACGTATCTGCTTCAGCAAGGACATTTTTGAAAAAAATCTTTAAAATATTATTTCTTTTGTTCTACTAGAGAGAAATTTTTCCTTCGTATTTGGTGTACTATACATTGCTAATTATATAGACAAAGAAGTGTAACTAACTGTATGCTTGTCCCTACTCTTATTGATTGCTATGTAACAAACTCCTAATTGCATAATAACAAAATAGAAATAAATATATGCCAAGAACCTTCTAGACTATCTTGTGCAAGGCATGTGAGTAAGGCGTAAAATTAGTTTAGGTGTGCATATTATGTCCACGTGTATAAGACATGTTTTGAATACATTTCTCCATTAATTGGGAATCCAATTGTCACAATCCTGATCTATTGTGAGTGACACTCACAATAATACTTTGGCGAAAGAATCAATTATTAACCCAACTTAATGCATTATTAGAAGCAAGTCACTACATAAAATACTAGAAAATCATTTAAAAGTAAATAAATGATTGAGTCCCATAAACTCAATAATTCATCTTAAATAACTACAGAAATAAACTTTTAGAATATGAAAATCACAGTATCAAAATTTTAAATAGTCAAGAGTGGGGATGCAACCCCAAAAACTAGAAAACATTAACCTAATAGTCTAAAATGTATGTGTCCGAAAGATGGACAAAGGAATCACGAAGAATCCATGGTAGCCTAGAAGAGTAGCTCATCTTTGGATTCGAATGTCAAGCGTTCCTTAACTGAGATCTCATATCAGCCGCCTGAATATGCCCTGTACTTAACAAGAAAAGAACAAGTGCAGTATCATGAGTACACAATCACCGTGTACTGATAGAATCATATAGATAGCTCCAAAACATGAATGTAAACAGGTAATAACCACAGTACAATAATACAGGTCAGCGCATATATCAATGGTCACAACATGAGAGACTCCAAATCACAACATCCTAGATCAACCATTGCACGAAACATGTCTCACATGATCACAAATACACATACTCGATCCTCTCATGGACCAACATGCAATAACCATATGAACAAGTAAACCCGGTTCACTCATGGAACCGACATGTAAACCCGATACTCTCATGGAACCCACACACAAACTGTTAGTGTATCGACGTGGTATCCGAGCCAATCAAAGATTGTTTATATATATATATAATTGAATATTTACTTTATTTATGAAGAAATGAAATGATCTTTTATGACCACTTATAATTTGAATACAAGAAAATAATTACTCTCTCGTCCCATTTTATGTGGCGCCATTTGACTTGGCACGGTGTTTAAGAAAAAAATGAGGACTTTTGAAACTTGTTGTCGAAAACAGTCCTTAGATATTTGTGTCGTTGTAAATCATTTCGTTAAGGGTAAAGGGGGGATTTTAAAGTTGAATTGCTTCTAATTATAGGAAGGTGACATTTTTTTTTGGAACAGACTAAAATGAAAAATGTGCCACATAAAATGACAGAGGGAATACCCTTTTAGATCTCTTATGTGTAAAAATAAAAATACTATACGTATAAAAATAAAGATCTCTTATAAAAAAAGACATAAAATTAAAAATAAGTTTATGAAGGGCTATACAATCAAATTTCATCTCTCATAATTGAATGTTTATAGTTTTTAAGAACAACTACTACTAAGCTTTTTTGACATTGTTATTAGGAGTCCAAAAACACTTATTTTGAGAAAAAAGTATTTTTTTTTGAAAAATTAAGTGTTTAACAAACCTATAAAACTGCTTTTAAGTGGAAGCAGAAGCAGTTTTTCTGTTGTTGGGAAGAAGCTAAAAATTTCTGCTTCTAAAAAAAAAAACAGAAAGAAGCATGAAAATTATTTTTTTCAAGATTAAAATATCTCTTTTATATATATATATTTACCAATATATTTCTTATTAATTAATTAACATGTCTCATTTGTTTGGGTAAGTTTCATTTAATAATTTTATTTTTTATTTTTACATAATAAATTTTATATTTTATTTTACATTTATGTATTATTATTTTGTAGAATTAGAAAAAAGGTAACAACAATATTTTTGCAAGATTAGAAAAAAGAAGAAAAAAACAACAATTAAAGATTTCAATCCTCCAAAAAATATATAATATTGATTGAAAATTTGAATATGAATATTTTAATTTAATAAAAATAAAATTTTAATTTAATTTTTTGTAATAGATGTTTAAACCAGTTTCTCTCTATGAAATAATCTTAATATTAAAAATACATTAATACTTGCCCTTTATCGTAATTTGATGCTCAAAAGCATTTTTTTTAAAAGATTAGACAAACACAATTTGGTTATAAAAAGCGATTATCAAATGAATTAGACAAACACAAATTGTTTTTTTTCAAAAGCACTTTTCTGAAAAGCTATTTTAAAAAAGTGCTTATGAAAATAAGTATTTTTTAGCAACAATGTCAAACAGGCTCTAAGACTTAACAGGAAAAAAATGCCTTGAACTTGTGAAATGACAAAAAATGAGTAAGTATAAATAAAAATTTAATAATCAAAAAGTCCTTATTGGTATTTTTTTTTAAAAAAAAATGTATACAACAAAAACACGATAATTAAAATGGACCAGAGAGTAATGAGTTAACTAACGTGTTTAATCATTCATCCTGTCGTTGAGTAATCAAAATTGAAATTGATGGCTATTATTATTATTATTATACTATATTAGAAGAGTTAGTAGTATTAACATATGTGCTTACTTGTAATTTATGTGAAAAATAATGACAAAATTTCAATAATTGGCTTTTGAGCTTTTTAATATTTGTGATTCTACATATCTTTCAATAAATGAATTAAACAAAGTAATAAGATTTAGCAAAAGAAAGTAATATTAAAAGTTTAAGAAAATGTTAAACAACACTTAATTTAAATTCTAAATATAAAGTTAAAGATATAAAATATAATATCTCTAGCCTAAATTCCTTATCCTAAGCTCTAATATAATGATTTATATTGTAAATTTTAATCTAAAACTATAAATTTCTAAATTGCAAATATAAACTTTTAGGCTTAGATATAAATATTATGTGATGCATTTCATTTTATTTAGATATGTTTAACTAAATATGAAATTTATAAAAATAATTCATATTTTTAAAAAATAATCTAAAAATTTTAAGTTTCTTTTATATAGTTTTGCCGAAATTGTTTATTATGATCATTATTGAAACCGGGCTTGCACGGGCTAATTCCATCTAGTTTAAATTTAAAAGCGGAACAAAAAGTATTAAAGAGGGTTATATTTATTTAAATTTTAAATTTGTTTAAAAAAATAATGATTCCGCAAATATATTTTAAATTTTGATTAAACACTAAAAAGAAATGGTCCATCACCAAAGGATGTTGTGTTGTGGATGAAGCTGCTACTTCCTTAAGTAGAGATCTCGGGGTTGAGTCCTGATATAAAAAAAAACGTTAATAGAGAGAACTATCTCTCAAATTAGGTCTTACTCGGTGTAAATCTGAATTAGTTAGGCTCGAATATAGGTATTGAACACCATAAGTAGAAGGAAAAAAAAGGGTCCTCCCGCACCATTTTTTACAACAAAAGAATACAATGACGTGCTGCAGTCTTCCTTACTCAAAAAATCCAATTAATGAGGTGTATAATTATTTATAAAGCGTATACAATGAGTAATTATTTTTTAAATTTCCTTACTAATTATATTTTGTAAATTTAAAATTAACTACTAAAACTAGAACATAATAAATATTTCTTAATTTACTAAAATAAACGAGCAAAGGAAAATTTCATTTTAATTAAAGATCGAGGAATAAAAGAACGGAAGGAGTATATGATAGAAAAATAGTGTAATATATTAACGATTACTATGGATAGGTTGCCTTTGTTTTTCTATAATAAAATAACCTGTCACTGAATATGTTATTATTGTTAATCGTGTTTTTTATATAGACTATATATATGTTCATTATTTATTTGTTTTTTTCCTCTTTTCTTTCTTTTATTTTTTTCCTTTTTTTCTATTTTGGGAGTGGGTTGGTTAGAAACTCTGAAAAGTCTAAACTTCCTTGAAAGTTAAGATTGCTAATTTGCTATTATTTGCCTTGTTTTGCTTTTCTCTTCTTTTTTTTCCTTTTAACGATTAATTTCGATTTCTTGTTATCGTGGAATTCGTCATCAAGGTGGATCGCCCTTACGCGGTCAACGAATTAATTTATTGACTTTCTTGAGTTAATAACACATTTTGCGTGTTTAGTTAGATCTCCTAATCCAATGTAATGAATGTTAAGGTGAAAAATTCAATCTTAGCTAAACAAGTCCACATTAGGTTTTAAAGAAGAGACGAAAGACGTTTAAATGTTTTAGGAATAAAAAAATTTCTATTAAATTTTATTTTTAAAGTTCAATCTGAAAATTTTTTATTATGAATAAAGAAATATTTATTCTATCATAGCTTTGGTGATCCTTGAAGATTGAGTTAATGTCTTATTAATCGACTTATTAACTTTATGAAAATAGTGATGTTAGGGGAAAAAACAGAAAAAATAAAATAAAAGAATCAAATCACATGTTTTCATTGACCTAAAAGTTAATTATTATGAACAATCAATTGCAATATAATATATTGTAATATTGCCCACCACATTTCATGTGCACAAAGCTCAAGAATAATAATTCAACCAAAAAATAAACAAAAAAAACCAAAGAATAATGTAAGCATATTGCACTGGAATGTGGCTATATAATGGAGTATTCTAACTACATTTTTATTTTTAATGAATTATAGTAAACACCCTATTATGAGGGGCAGATCCAAAGGTATATGGTGAAAAAATTTCGAAAATTCAGTAATTTTTATTCCAAATTTTGTATTTACAGTGAAAGTTGGAATTGATAGTTGAAAATCAATGATTACTAAAAAAAATTATTGGTTCAAAGACAAAGAAAGAACATTATTTCAATGTTTTCGAATTTGACGTGAGATCGATTCCAGTTAGATATAATAATAAATATACTCTTTCAGTCTTTTGTATTTCTAAATTTAATATTTATACATTCTTATAATATGAAAATCTTTTATATGTATATAAGGATGTTATTCCTTACTTTTTGAAATTAATAACTAAACCCCTTATATATAATATATAAATCTTACGCAAAGGAATATTCATCCAATTAAGTAAATTTAAATATTTGAAGGGGGAAGCAAAAAATCAAAATAAATTAAGGTTTGAGAATTTCCTGAATTCTAAGTTTCTTTTAGAAAAATACATATAGAATGTTCAAAATGTATAAAAGTTATTACTAGTAATTAATATATCTTATTAAATAATTTGTGATTATTTTCTATTTAATTTGTTTGAAAGATACATGTTTCAACAAAAAATTAAAATAAAAGGCATGAATTAAAATATTAAATAAAAACGATTATGCTCTTTCTTACATTTTCATAAAAGTAAATTTTACAAATTTCTATTTTTAGTTTTAATTTGTCTTTTAGTTATTCTATTTCAATGTAATAATTAGCTACATATATGCCTCGTGCTTTTCAAATATAAACACTTAAAATGAAAATATTATTAAACCTAATCTTTTGTAGAATTTTTATAAATGATATGTAAATATTTGATTTTAAAACATAGGGTATATTTGAAGTTGAGTCATACTACAAGGACATTTAGTGTAATTTATCATTAGATTTTATATAATGAATTATTAATAATGTATGTTAAAGCATAATACGGTTTTCTTTCTCCATTTGGTTCACTATTAGATATGAAAAATTTGTGTTATAAAATATGATTTTTCTATTCTATTTCTATAACGAACCAGCTCATCAAAAAAATATATAGTGAAAAACAGATTTCTATTAAAATTTAATTATTGAACATTTTTTTCTCACCGATTCAATAAAATTTTCTCTCAAAATAACTGCTCAATAATTTTTTTTAGTGAGACATATTGATGGGAAAATATTATTTTTTTAGTAAAGGTCAAAACCCTACTTAGTTCCAAAGATTTTAAAATTCTTTGACTATCATATTATAACCAAATGGAATTGACTCAAGTTTTCAAGTTTTTCATGTACTTCCATAAAGGATTGGAAAATTTAAAAAAAAGAAGAAAAAGTTAGGGTATATAGAAGATATGATGTTTAGGTTTTCTTTAAATAAATAATTGCTTCATTATCTTAGAAAGAATAAAATAATTCACATGAATTGTGACATGATGATTGAGATTCCTCGATCCTTATTCAAAGGTTTCGAATTCAAACTTTGAGTATGAAAAAATTTCTATTTGAAGCGTCATCCCAAAAAATGAGTCTTGCAATGCGCGAATATAAATTAGTCGGGGGCTCCAATATCAGTATTAAACACCGGGTAAAAATTATTAAATAATATAGTAATGGTCAAATTTAAATTTTCAAAAATTAATTTAATAAAATAAACTCTTAATAAATACTCCCTTAAACGAACTATCAAGTCAACATAAATCTATTAAAAAAAGTAATTTTTTTTTTAGATTCTTACGTAAATTTTAATTTTGTATATTTCAAGATTATTCACATATTTTCCTCATGTAGTAAATGGCAATATTCTGTGCCGTAATTTTCTCAAACATTTTAAAGCAAAATTTATTGAATTAGTTGGTGGCCCAAAAAGTCTATTACCTACCCTACCCTATTAAAAAAAGAATAAGGAAAAACAATATGAAGTTTCCTTTTAAAGGAATCCATACCCACCCCCTTCAACCATAAAAATATATAAAAAAATTAATATAATTTATGGTATTATTTTTTTCATTTTAGTTTACGTAGCACAATTTTATTAGACACAAAATTTTAGAAAAAAAAACTTTTAAATATATAGTTTAAAAGAAATCTTGAATATCTTTATTATAAAAAGAAAATTTTAAAATTAAATTACTTCCACAAAAGATGACTTTTTTTGGACAGACTAAAAAAAAAAGTGTCATAGAGTTTTATTCTTAAAAAATTTATATTTATATTCAAGATCAAAATTAAAAGGTTTAGCGAATACAAAAGATACTACGTGATTCTTTTCATTTATTCTGTCCATGAAATTAGTCAATGTGCGAAAAAATTGATTCAGATACCATAATCATTAAAAACAGAAAAAATTGAGATATAAAATCGAAAATAAATTAATTCTCGAAATCCGAACGGTACCACACGTAGAGACAAAAAAGGAGTAGTATTTTAGAGGTTTACAAAAGGAACTTTCTTTGTTAAAGGGCCAAATGGTTGACCAAAAAGGAGTTGTTTTCTCTTTTATAAAATAAAATTTGTGAACAGATCTCTAAGAGAAAAAAAAAAAACAACTCTCATTTATATATTTTTTTCTTCTTTTTTCATAATGGTTTCTGCAGAAACTAAACCAAATAGTTCATCAAATTTCAAATTAATTGATGGAAGAAAATTGTCTTACAAAGAAAGAGGTGTTCCAAAGGAAAAATCCAATTACAGAATTATATTTATTCATGGATTTGACAGCTCCAAAGAAAGGGATTTTCTTGCACCCCAGGTAATTATTAACTTCTTGATATGTTGTTGAATAGAATTATCAAATGGGCGGGTTGAATTAAATTTGAACGAAAAACAGGTGAAATTAAACAATGGGCCATGACTCAATTAGCTCAAAATTTATTATTTGGGTGAAGATCATGTGTGTTGAATAAATATGTCATAATTCTTCTTGATATGTTGTGGAACATGATTGTCAAATGGGCGGGTTGAATTAAATTTGAGCTAAAAACAGGTGAAATTAAACAATGAGTCATGATTCAATTCGCTCGAAATTTATTATTTGTGTGAAGATTATGTGTGTTGAATAAATGAGTCATAATTCAACATAACTTCTTGATATGTTGTGGAACATACTTGTCAAATGAGCGGATTGAATTAAATTTGAGTGAAAAAACAGGTGAAATTAAACAATGGGTCATGATTCAACTCGCTGAAATTTATTATTTAGGTGAAGATTATGTGTGTTGAATAAATGATTTATGATTCAACATGACCACTATAACCCAAATTTTCTTTTTTTAAAAGAAAAGAAATGTGTAAAGTGTATGTTTTTTTTAGTTTAAATTATTCCAAATTTAGCAGTTGTGTTCATGGACAATGTGCGGGTTGAATTAAATTTGAGCGGTAAACAAGTCAAATCAACAATAGGGTTATGACTCAACACTCTCAAAGTTTGTTTGAGTGAAATGTGTTGGATGACGGGTTATAGTTCAACCCGTCCAACATAACCCAAATTTTCCTTCTTTTCGATTTTTCTTAAAGAAAATTAAAAGGAAAGTGTATAGTATATGTTTTTTCTCTTAAATTTGTGTATATTTGAGTTTGAGTTGAAACTACTTTGGTTCTATAATATGATGGATCATTTTTTGTTCAACTTATTTGGTCACGTCAACAAACGAGTCATAATTCAACCTGTTCGATATATCTAGTTAATTTTTGAGAATTTTCGGCAGGAACTTATGAACACGTTGGGAGTATATATCGTTCAATTCGATCGAGCTGGATATGGAGGAAGTGATCCGAATCCAAAACGATCGTTAAGGAGTGAAGCATCAGATATTGAGGAATTAGCAAATCACTTGGAATTGGGATCCAAATTCTACATAATTGGTTTCTCCATGGGATCTTACCCAACCTGGAGTTGCATCAAACACCTATCACATAGGTAATATTCATCGAATCATTGTATCGTGCTTTTATTGTGATCAATATCAGCAATGCAGTTCATTCAACGATAGACTTGTAGTCTAAATTGTATAGATAAAGAGATAACATGAAACCTGAATGACCAAAATGTCAAGTTGAATCATACATTTATTTGCTTGAGTCGAAGGTCTATTAGAAACAATCTCTCTACCTTCACAAGGTAAGAGTAAGGCTACGTACACACCACCTTCCCCAGACCCCACTTGTGAGATTACACTGGGTTTGTTGTTGTTGTAAATTCATGTCTTTGCTTGAGTAGAGGGTCTATCAGAAACAGTCTCTCTACCTTCACAAGGTAAGGGTAAGGCTACGTATGCACTTCACTCTCCAGACTCCACTTGTGAGATTACACTGGGTTTGTTGTTGTTGTTGTAAATTCATGTCTTCTTTTACCGAACTTGGTAGGTTAGCAGGGGTGGCATTTGTGGTTCCCATTGTCAATTACCAATGGCCTTCTCTACCGGAATCTGTATTAAAGGACGATGAACGGAAGAAGTGGTACAAAAGGATGACTTTGGTTGCAAGATATGCTCCTAAGTTATTGCATTGGTGGATGATCCGAAAAACGTCTCAGTCCTCCACTACAGATAGTTCAAAACCTACATACTTTACTGACAAGGACTTGGAGCTTTTGAAGAATGCACCTGGATTTCAATTTCTTACCGCGGTAAGGTCAATAACAGTAACTTCGTCTTAATCCCAAGCAAGTAGAGGCCGGTTCTCACCATTTCCTGCAAAAATTTTAAGTGTTATTTTAACTTCTATTTTCTATCTTCAGGACAAGCTAAAGAGCAGAAGCGTTTTCAACAACCTCCGCAGTGACTTCCTTGTGGCGTTTAGTAAATGGGATTTTGATCCTTTGGAACTTAGCAATCCTTTTCCTGAAAACGATAAACGTCCTGTTCACATCTGGCACGGGTGTGAAGACAGATTTATTAATTTGAAACTACAAAGACATGTCTCAGAAAGGTTACCTTGGATTCAATATCACGAAGTCCACGATGGTGGACATTTGTTGATCTATGATACCGCCGTCTGTGAAGCCATCTTAAACTCTCTTTTGCTTGGAGAGGACACACCACTCTATACACCTAAATTTACCTCCTGACTGTCACACCCCTTTTTCGTATCACTTCGATTTTTCAAGCCAAATCCTGTTTCACATTTTCCATATATCCAAAAGAAATTGGTGAAAAAGGCAGTGACACTAATACATTAAGTTCTCCATCTCATTTTATGTCATGGTTTCCTCAACCGAAAAGATCTTTTACACCACCAGCATTAGGACTCAACCAATTCATTGTGTGTTCTGTAGAAGATGCAGACGCGATCAATGTCAAAGTACCGGGACAACTAAAAGAAAACGAAGGCTTACAAGATATGGTGAAAGAGAAGTATGAATTGATAGATTTATATATAGTGCTTTCTGAGCATGTTTTTTTGATGTAGTGGAGGAAGAAGTATATAAAGCCCACCAAATGATTATTGATTATATTGAATACTTATAATTCTCTTATTATAATCTTGATCTATAACTACAAGCTACTATATGCTGTATAAAAACACACCATGTTCTAACTTTTGCATTCCACATTCTTGTGAGGCCAAATTTCATCAAAAGTCAAAAAATAAGCACTTAATTGTTAGTCTACAACGGCCAGTAAACGTTGACCACCTATCGTAGATTATCTTGCCAAAATATGGAGGACGAAGGGGGTAATGCATGGTCAGAAAATATCACATTCATATCGAATCAGCTTCTAGATGATAGAATCAGATTCCCATTTTTCTCGGATAATGGGGGTGTTCAAGCTAGCTTGTGTGAACCTAGACTATTTCACCGAGTACCTGCTATCTCCCACCAATACAGGTTTGGTAACTCTGCGGACCAAGGAACCAAAATTTACCAGTTTCTAAATTTCTATCAACTAGAAACTAACCAAACTGCAAGTTTTTGGCAGGACTACCTACGTCAATGGGAGAGTGCACTTTACATTTTTGATAACCAAAAGAATCGGGTAAGATCCACCGTAGTGAGTAGCCTTAACCGGATGTGTCTGGTAACAGGTAAAGCCTAAAGGCTGTTCTCGTCCCTGTCAAGGGAGATGCTAACCATCACTCCTTTCACGAAAACAATGCACTTTACTTTTAAAGTTATGTAGAGCAGGCAACCAACGAAGCATTTTGAATGAATTAATCAAGAAAATGAGAAGATCATTTACCTGAACCTACCCAGGGCTCTGATAATGGTTTGGCAACTCCCAAATCTGGGCTAGTGAAAACTTCGTGTCACGTCCTCCTTTTGACAGTTTAGCAGGATAACGAGAACACCAATATTCAAGAAAAGGAACAACAGGATCAACTCCAGCCTACGACCTGTATAAATACTCGGTGCATCAGTCACAAATATATCGTATTGCATCAAATTTTCACACACTAATATTCAATTTCAGTGACTAACATCTATTGTAATGTTGTTCTTCATGTTCCTATTCCAGACACGTTAAGTTAAAACATATCTCAATTGTTCTGCATCCCTATAAGCTCAAAAACACATAACTATTTACTTCTTAATTTCCTTTGTCACTCTGCAACTCTATTGCTTTCGGCAATGTACATTCCCTAAAAGCTGCGTAATAGCTCAATAATAATCAATAGAAGTTTACATTTCGCGTGTTGTACTGTCGTTGTGAGTACCTGGTGCTACATTTGTGCATTGCATACTGCTAGATGCAGAAACAAAATATGTCAAGAAAGAAAGAAACCTCAACCCTGACTAATTCCACGACATGACATACGTGCCACCTCCCACCAGCAACATGTACCAGTTAACTCTGTCCACCAAAACTAGGACAGATGAAAAGAATCACTAAACTTAGTGTACCCCTTTTTCTTTTTCTTCTCTTTTTATGGGTTCAACTGAACTCAGTATTTTCGACAAGTAACACACAATACTAACAATTACAAATACAATATGTTCATGTAAGAACCTCAAAAGTTAAAATACAACAAGTTTAAATCATGGATCTGCTTCTACCCTGAGACCAAACTCGAAAACCTCAATCTAATCAGTTGGTCTTACTAGTCCAAATTAACCTTCAACAAATTAGCACATTCACCATTATTATTCTTTACTAAATAAGAGCCTGTTTGAATTGGTTTTTCATTTTTGACTTATAAGTCAAAAATCATAACTTATAAGCACTTTTTAAACTTATTCAAACACTCCAAAAGTGCTTAAAAGCTATTTTAAGCACTTCTAGTAGAATTTTTTCCATACATACATTGTCAGTTCAAACGCGAGACCTCTGATTAAGAACCGAGGATCTCAACCAACATTTTATCACAATACTTGTAAAATTTACAATTCATCAAATATTATACAGAGCAATTGTCATTTCCAATTAGACAAAAAAACAGTAGAAGAAATTCAATATAATACATATAAATAAAGAAAAGTGATAATTGCAAAGGGGAATTAAAAGGACTAACCCAATTTGAAGAGAATTAGAAGGAGAACACAAAACTCTTTACAAAAAATACAGCTTCATTCCTTTTCTGAATTTCAGTTTCTGGTGTTTACTGTTATATACCCAGGGGCTTTATAATCTTTCAATTGTTGAATCTTGGGAGGGGCCAAGAAATTGGAAGGAAAATTAAGTGAAAATATAGAGAAAATGACAAAAATAGCCCCTTAATGTTTTTCTTTTAAATTTCTCACCCCATGTTTGAAGCTTGGAGCTCTGATTAAATCTGAATAGCGTACTACAAGTCCTTCAGGGTGGCGCTCCCAACAGAAACAGATTTTTCTTTATACTTTGGACTCGAACACAAAATCTCTAATTAAGAGTAATACAATTTGCACCACAACCCAGATGGATGGTCCTTAATGTTTGTATGAGGGTAGCTTCAAAAATAGGAAGTGAATTGATTCATTTTGTACATCAATCTTTAAATATTATTTTTTTTAAAAAAACATCTCCAAAAATCTATTTATATCTCTTATCTTGTACTTATATAATTTTATAAAATCATAATTTTTTAAGTTTATTTAAAAGTAAATTAAAACAATACGACTCTATTATTAGAAAATTTAATTTTAATTTTGAATATTTTTCTCTTCGAGAGATTTACCGATTTTCTCGCATGAAAGGATATTGCGATCAATTTAACTTTTTTAAGACTTGGAAAGGGCACACAATAAGAAAAGGAAGGTTCTTTGGAATGACTCATTTGATCTGAAAGATGGTTATCCACACAGATAGTTTGAGATCCATTCTTCCTCAATATCTTTTGAGTCAAGTTTGTCGTTTATAACTTGTTTAGTGTGATTTACATTCTCTGTGTGATTAGCAGACTATACAGAAGAAAGAACAATAATAATTATCCCTAATAATAATAACATCAAAATAGTGTGATAATCAAAGCATAAAAAACATAAATAATAACATATTATACATTTCCCTCTACCACAAATATTGTACATTATTTATGTAATGTATAAATAATGTGTTCATATAAATAAATAGTTTACACAATATGCTTTAGTTATTCAAAACATAAGTAATCATTACTTTTTAATGGACATTTAAAAACATTTTCCTTCTTCGTATAAATATATATAGAGATAAATATTGAACCCGTGCTAACACACAATATTATTTGTCTAAAATAATAATATATAAGTATATGAGTGTAAACCTAGTCACATAATAAATTGGGTAGGATGTTACCTTAGCTACTCTACTCCACAAAACTGCAAAAACCAACAATTTTGTATTATCTTGGAAATAGAGATCCCTGCAGAATAAAAACCTCAGGACTTGGGAGCAACGGAGAGGTACTCTCTTTGTCCAATAATAGTTGTTCACTACATTAAAAATAGTTGTTCAATTTAAAAAATTAAGAGATAATTAATTTTTTGTGTCTATTTTACCGTTGCTATTAAATACTATTTATCATCTAATATATTTCTGAAAGTATTAAATTTAATAAAGTCAAAAGTTAAAATAGTAATATTATCCCTATTATTTATTATTTCTTAAAAGGTGTGCCAAGTCAATAGTGGAAAACTATTGTTGGACAGAGAGAGTAATTCGTTTGTTTAAATTTATATGATTTTTTTTTTTAAAAAAAAAATTGATGAAAATTGTAACTTTTTAAGTATATAAATTAGTATATAGATAAGTAGGTGCCGCTAGAGAGTTGAAAAGAGCAATGAGTCGTGTCAAGCATTGAGAGTTTTTGTTAGTACACTTGTCAACCTACTAGCTTTCTATGTTTGAAAAAAATAACAACAATACTAAGTTAAAACTTTTTCACTTCACTTCTCTTCTGATTTTCTATCTATATATATAGAAAAATTCCAGAAATCTTGTTTCTTAGGCAAAGTACTCTCTTGAATTAAAAATGAAGGTTAGTTCTTAGCTATACTATACTCTTTTGATTTATAATACAAAGTTTAATTTAATTTGTTGTACCCTTTTGTTTTAATTATTTACACTCATTTTTAATTTCTATGTGAGGAATTTTGGATTTTACTAACTCAAATTGGTTCTTGATGTTAAGAGGATTATTATCAAGATTGTAGTAGCAAAATACTATTTATGCATGTGTTTATTTTTATAAATTTGTGGATGTAGTCATCATATTTTAGTGAATAGTTAGTAAAGCTTTTGGTTTAAGTTTCTTCATACTCCCTCTTTTTCAATTTATGCATAGTAGTTACTCTTTAAGTTTATTGTCCTTCGATTTTTGTTATTATATGTTAGTTTTTTATACCTCGATTATCGTATTGTTTCGTTAGTGTTGGTTGTTTTTTGTACTTCCGTTTTTTCTTTTGTTGGATTTTTTTGGATTGTTTTTTCTTGAGTTGAGCGTCTTTCGGAGACATATCATCTACCATAAAGGTTGGATAAGGTCTACGTCTACTCTGTTTCACCGGACCCCACAAAGTGAAATTACATTGGCTATGTTATGTTGGTGGTGGTGGTGTTACTATTTGGAGAATAGAGTCAAAGGATGTTTTCCTTGACCAAAACTTTCCATATTGTGATTTGTGACTTATACGGCCTCAGTTTCATATTACTTGGACCCTGTTGATCTGGCCCACCCTTAAAAAGAACTTTAATTATACTGTCCTTGTTAATGATGTTTTGTGACTTTAAATTTGATTACTATTATTTCGTGTACTCCCTCCGTCCATTTTACATGAGTTAGTTTGACTTGGTACAGAGTTTAAGAAAGAAAGAAAGACTTCTGAAACTTGTGGGGTAAAATAAGTGATAGATATTTGTGTGACTATAAACCATTTCATTGGGGTTAAAATGGATATTTTAAAGTTAAATTGTTATTTAATATAGAAATGTGTCATTCTTTTTGGGATTGACTAAAAAGGAAAGTAACTCATATAAAAATGAGACAGAGGGAGTAGTAGTTATTTAAAACTATCAATAGTATGAGGAAAAAGTAATAAAATTCTCTTCATTTGCTAAACTGATGGAAAAATGGACAAGTAATATATATATTTACATATGTTGTAGTATTTGGTTTATGTGTGAGAAAATTTCAGCAAACATTTCTTTGCTCTATAAGTATAGATTGGCTTAACAACTCTTGGAGGATTTAACTTATATACGTTGTGTGATCTAACATGTTGTAGCGGTGGTCCTTCAGTAAGCATGTAGTTATAAGTTACAACAACTAATAGTATGTGTCCCAAACAAGTTGGAATCGGCTAGATGTTAACAAAGGTTGAACTTGAAAATGTGTTAACAAAAAAGTAGTATCGTACCTCATAAAGTTTGCGGAGACACCTTTCGCCATAAAATTATATTGTTTAGCTAGGTTAAATTTTTTAATATTATGTATAAATACTATAGGTCGACTCCCTGTATTTTTTTTACGTGTATACTTTTTTATATTTTGACACCCTTTAGTAAATTTCCTGGTTCCGCCACTCATTTTATGCATGTTGAAGGTTCATGAGACCCGATCTCAAGCGCACTCGGCTAGTGAAGAGAGAAAGGTGATGAGGAGCAGCAGGCAGAGAACAACAGCCAAGAGCCAGCCTCACACAAAAAGGCAAAAACTGAAGAAGAAGAAGAAGATACTGCCCATTGTACCATAATATACGTATAACTGAGATGATGAATATTATTTACTCTGATTCATTTTGTGTGGCATTGTTACTATTTACGGAGTTGAAAAAAGTGATTGTTCTATAGCAATTATCCTTTCCGAGTTTTTTTTCGAATCATCAACTATTGTATTGTTTCTAAATATGTAAATTTAGTTTCAAAAATCTATATTTGAAATCACTCCGAAAATTAAGTAGTTTGGCCCTTGGTACTCCTAAATCCCGGTACATAAATGTAACCTAGGGAGTGTATGCATTGTTATATTAATTGACTTGTAGTAGTAGTAGTTGTTTCACATGAGGTTTATTGTGATTCTTCCACACTCATCCACTCCCCTTCTCTTGTTCAGTCAAGACATAATGTTCTTCGGGCCACTGGACAATTGTCCTATTTGTGGTGGCAAGTTGGAATGCTCTGGCGATAGTTATCATTGCGTTGGAGATTATAGTGAGTGGTCGAGCACTAAGGAACCACCGAGAAGCGAAGAGTCTCTCAAACTCCCTAAATCAGTTGAAAGTACTCCAAAATCTGATGTAATGATGTCTTAAGACTTCGCTTTAATTTCTTGTTGCGAGATGGATGATAGGAAAAAGAAATTGACTATTTCTGTATCTTCTCATAGCTGATCAAGAAACGTGGAGACCCAAAAAAGAGTCGCCCCCGAAAGGAAAGATCTGCCCCGAGGAAGCCATTTGATGGAATGATGATATCTCTGGCTGGTCGTCTTACGCAAAAACACGTATGTACTTCAGTTTAGATGAATTTGGCCTCATTTTTGTGTGTGTTTATGTTGCTATAAAAGTTTTTTTGTGCACAGCAATACTGGAAATCGAAAATCGAGAAATATGGTGGAAAAGTTAACAACTCTGTCACTGGTAACTGTTCAGTGTAATTTTCTTATGAAATTTACTTTTCCAGTTGTGTAGGAACTAAAAGTGTTCCCTCTTGCAGGGGTTGCTTGCGTAGTAGTTTCTCCCGCTGAACGAGATAGTTGTGGCTCATCCAAAGTAGCTGGAGCTGTGTATGTATATTTAATTGACACTACATTAATTGGATTAATAATAGTGGCTTTCTATATTGTAACGTCGAGCAGAGGTGGATACAGGATTTGAACTTTGATCTTTAACTTATCAATTTTTATGCTTTTACGGCTGAACTCATCGTGCTTTTGCAATTACGGGTTCAGTATGTTGCATCTGCGTCTGATGTGAGGTATTGTTGTTTCTCAGGGAGAAGGGTATACCGATAGTGAGGGAGGCTTGGTTGAGTGATAGTATAGAAAAGGAAGAAGCTCAGCCTTTAGTTGCATACGACGTCGTCAGTGACATTGCTGTAGAGGGTAAAGATATTCCCCTTGATAAGATGGATCCAAGTGCAGAGGCACTCAAAACCGTAACAGCCGAGGTATACTTTCCTCCTTTCTCTCATTTGCTACTTAAATCTTGGTGTTTGCTTCAAATATCGTCTTTTGTTTATTGTAGCTCAAAGTTTTTGGAAAGAGAGGGGTGCACAAAGACACTAAGATGCAGGATGAAGGAGCAAGAATATTGGAGAAAGTTGGGGTTATTGTATAATTGTGCACTGTCTGTATGCAACCAAAAGAACAAACTCAATGAGTAATGCTCGAAACTCTCCCTAGTTTTTTCGAGTTGTTAGTATCTCTTCAGCTGCTGATGAAGTGATATCTTCAAATTGATGCAGCTTCTGTATTATGCAACTTATCATGTCATCGGAGAATCGTTTGCATATGTATTATAGAAGGGGCAAATATGGTGATAGCTTAAGAGCAGACGACAAGCTAGAGGAGTGGGAAAATGTCGATGATGGGATTAAGGAGTTTGCTAGGCTCTTTGAAGAGATGACTGGAAATGATTTCGAACCCTGGGAAAGGGAAAAGAAGATTCACAAAAAGCATCACAAGTTTTACCCTATTGATATCGTATGTCAACTTAAATTATTTGTTCGACGAACACTTGTATAGCATTTGCTACACAATTAAAACATGGTTTAACTTTGTAGGATGACGGAGTAGAGGTTAGGCATGGAGCGCTTGGCCTAAGGCAACTTGGTTCTGCTGCTGCACATAGTAAGCTTGATTCGGCAGTAGCAAGTTTGATGAAAGTCCTTTGTAGTCAGGAGATATACAGGTATTAACGCCGTTCAAGTTTGTAGTCTGTTTCCATCTTCTCCTTACGTGTGAAACGAACTTAAGTGTTGTATGCTGGATGAAGGTATGCTTTAATGGAGCTGGGGCACGATTCACCGGAAATTCCTATAGGGATGCTTACTAATCTTCATTTGAGAAGATGTAAGAGCCTCTCTGTCTATTGCATTTCTAACCGGTAGTGAACGTTCAAAAGATTCATTTACTTTTAACTCTACAGGTGAAGAAATTCTCCTACACTTTGTGGAGAAATTAAAATCAATGAAGGAAACAGGACTGGAAGCATTGGGTGTCTGGTATGAGTTCAGTCAAATGTGGTTCATTCTCATGCCATCTACGAGGACTTCTCTTTCAGGGATTATGCCGATCTCACGAAGCATGTAAATGTCATTTTCACTGTTTTTTCTCTATATCTTTCGCATTATATATTAAGGTGTTTTGTCTTACTGTTTGAAAATAATCAAGGCCGCATCTGCCTATGAAACTATTCGGGACATCAATGTTGCCTCGCGTATTATAGAAGATATGTCTGGATCTACACTCGATGATCCTCTCTTTGAGTGTTACAAGAAACTCCGCTGTTCTGTTTCTCCCTTAGAGAGAGAATCTGATGACTACAAAATGATAGTGAACTACTTGGAGAGAACTTACGAGCCGGTCCAAGTTGGAGAAATGGTAAGATCTATTTATATTCCTTTCCAATTCTCTTTCAAAATTTTGAACCGTCAGTGTGATCTAAAATGCATATTTCACCAGAGCTATGGCGTATCGGTTGAGAATATATTCGCTGTTGAAGTTAGTGCTTGTCCTTCCCTTGATGAGATCAAGAAATTGCCAAACAAAGTTCTTCTCTGGTGTGGTAAGTAATCTCTCATTGGTATATAATTCTCGGTTGAGCGTTGTTTCACGACTATGAATGTTAATTGTCGATCAAATTATATTGACATCAGGTACAAGGAGTTCAAATCTTTTGAGGCACTTGCAGAAAGGTTTCTTGCCTTCAGTTTGTTCACTTCCCGTGTCGGGATACATGGTACGGAAATTCATTTACTACGAACTATTTTCAGTTTACATTTGTACTCACCACTAATATATGCGTTCAGTTTGGAAGAGCCATTGTTTGCTCGGATGCAGCAAGATATGGTTTCACAGCTGTAGACAGGCCAGAAGGTTTCTTAGTATTAGCAGTTGCTTCACTAGGAGAAGAAATTAAGGAGTAGGTAGTAAAGAGACCGTTGGAAGAAAAAATACGCACTCAAAAAGAACATTTTGTCTGGAAGGATGATATTAAAGTACCTTGCGGTAAGCTGATTCCATCGGAGCACAAGGATAGCGTCCTCGAGTACAATGAATATGCTGTATGATCCACAACAGGTACTTCATATAAATACTTAGTACAACGTCTATACACCGATAATGTAAACATTTGTCCCCAGTATACGTGTGAGATATACACGGAAGTTCAATCTTTTTTCCTTAAGGTGAATCCAAATCAGGCAGACTATTATATTGCTTTGTTCACATTTTCCGTTCATTTTTTTCCTCAAGGTGAGTATAAGGTACTTGGTGGCAATAAAATTCGAGGAGCAGGGTGCTGTATACGATACAGCTGAACCCGAGCAATAGTGGAAAATGGACCAGACATTTGTTGTACATGCTATATTTTGCTTGCCCCTCTTCTCCTGTGCTTCTAAGGGACTTAAAAAGTAGTTTTTGTTAGTGTAAATGAAGTCAATGGCTTAGTTTTGTTGATGTTCATAGTTCTCTTTATGTGGTAGGATGTAAATATGTTCCCTTTGCTTCTATAAATTCATGCTGCAATTACGATCTCCGTAGCGTTGTTCATAGTACGAATACATGTTCGTTGTTTCGCTCTGAAATATTTCTTGCATTTCGTGGCCCGTTCGACATATTATATAGAGATTGCTCCTGAAAATGTACATTTTGGTGGTGTACCGTTCATTCAGAACTTGAACTTTAATATGGTTGAAATATACAAAATCTATATAGTAATTATGTATATTATATGTATGTTGCATTTAAATATATATATATATGAAATTAATATATTTGTTGGCTATTTTGTAAATTGGATTAACTAAAGGTATTAGACTGGTTTTGTCCTTTTATGTTGCTACTTTATTCGATATATTAGGTTTGTTGTATTGAAAATTGTCATACGAAGTACATACTACCGAGACATAATTTATTTACTTATATTATGTAAAATGTAAAATATTGCATGAAGTTTATGTTTGTCATCTAGTAGTTATTTATTTGTCCATGTAATATTACTTCTTTAAGTTTTATCCTTGCATAAAATAAAATTTGGTTCTCATATCTTTATCATTTAATAGTTTTAATTCATATATAATTAATTCTAACTTTTCTTAATTCCACATTCTATTTAGATTTTTTTTTAAATGCATAAACTTCTATATAACTTTGAATATTATTTTTACTTCATTTTTTTTTTTTGACACCCATAGCATTTTAAAAGAGATCCATTAATCATTATAGTGACTCTGAAATACTATAATTTCTTTTCTTTTTTTGGCTTCAGTATCTACATAAGAATTTGATTAGGGCAAAATACATAAGTATACTAAGAACTTAAATAACCCCTATATAACAATAGTTTTATTTTTCACCAACATATTTGACAAAAATATAAAATAAATATTAATTAAAATAAAAACTATCGTAAATGGAAGAGACATGCTACAACACGATTTTCTCCAATACCATAATTATCTCCTATTCTATTATTTACCTTCCACAAATAACTCAAAAAAGGTTATACATTCTCTCCCATAAAAAATAAGGTATTTTAACCAAAATAAAATTCTCTACCCTCCTTTTTCTGATAGTTTGTTCAATTAACGATGGTGTGTCAATTTTAATTCAGCACTACGGAAGATGGTGTGTCAATTTTAATTCAGCACTACGGAAGATGGGATGCAACATGTATGTGTGGATAGATAACGAGTGAATTGGTGATTGATTTACTTTGTGAATTTAAATTATTTGGTGTTTTTTTTCTCAATTGTGATTTTAAAATCTCACTAGATTATTGTTGCATGTGATGGTGTAGTGCATGAATTTTAGATGTTAAGCGTCTTTCGTTTTTGAAAATTTGATTCGTGTATGTATATGTGTTTGTTGTATATGTCTTGTTTTTAAATAACTTGATATTTTGTGGTGAATCTGATTTTTTATTTGATTAAGGTATACGCCTTGAAAGTATTGAAAGTATAAAGTATATACGGAAAATTTGTTAAATATACCAATTGAAAAACACCATTGTGTTTGTATATATATTGGTGAATATGATGGGGTAGTGAATATATTTAGGTGTTTAGTTTTTTCATTTTTTGTCCAGATGTCGTTGATTACTCGGTATTTTGTGGTGAATGTGATTTTTGGTTGAATTCAGGTATATACCTTAAAAGTTTACTATACATTGATTAAATTAATGATTAATGTTTGTTGGTGTTTTTTCATACCAAAATAACAATCATACCACTTTACTAACTTAATAGTTAAAACCATCTTGTATACCAACATGATTAAGAATTTGATATAAACAAATCAAACTGTATACCAACATTCAAACCAAACTTCTTGTTGAATTAAATTGGTGAATGTGATGATGTAGTGAATATATTTTAGATATTTAAATTCTTTATTTTTTGATAAATGTGTTGATGTATTTGATATAGTATATATAATTTATATGCACCAAATTTGCTTGGTGTAAGTGTATATGTTTGTGGTATATGTCGTCGTTGTTAAATACATCAAATTGGTTTAATTATTGATTAATGTGTGTTGGTGTATTTCATACTAAAATAACAACTTCTTTTTGTATTGATGCATAATATTTCAATATAACTTTTAACCAAAAAATCATATTATCATACTAATTTATGAGGTAAAATCATCTTGTATACCAACATGATCAGAAATTTGATATGAAAAAATCATACCAATATTCAAACCAAACTTTTATTCTGAATTAAATTGAAACACCATTCTATTATACATATTGTTGAATTACTTATACAAGTTCAAATTGTATTAGTGTATATGAATTATTTGTACTACTTATTTTAATAATCTCAATAATAATTTTGGATTTTGATTAACAATAAGTTGTAATGTAACGCAGGAAAGTATGTGAATTTCAAGATTGAAGGAGTGATATATGATGCAAACACCAAATACAAAGACTTAATTACTACTATTGCTTCTCAACTTCAATATGTCGTGATTGGTCCTTCTACACTGATGAAGATTCATAATGATATGAGTGTTCAAATTTATTTAGATAAAAAAAAAGTGCAATTCTATGGGAGATTTACTCACATATTTTGGAAGAGATAGTATTACCACCAGATGCAAGAAAGCAACCAGGGAGGCCACCAAATAACGACAGTAAGAAGGAATTCAACGAAGGAAAATTTCAAGTTCTCAAGTTTGTACTAGTGTTGATTTTAAAAGATAATATTATTAAAATAATACTTTTCGTTATGTTATAAACTGACAATTTGAGAAAAAAATATGACAAAAAATATCAACAAGTTTAGTTTATTAGATGGTGCAGATGTTGCTATTATATTTATATTTCACATGATACAATATTGATATAATTTTTGTATTTTAGATGATACAATGTTGGTATAATTTTGATATTTTAGATGATTAAATATTGATATAATTTCGTGTTTTAGATGATACAATATTTATATATTATACGGTACAATGTACATATATATATTTTTTACACAAATTTGATATATTATATGGTATATATTGAGGTGTAATATAATATTGACATATCATGTAAGACTTAACACCAATGTTATACGAAAATCTATACAATCTGCAAGTTCTTAATTACTTTATTAAACTTTCTAGATTTAAATGGTTATTTAAGTCATACCATAACAATTAAAATATTTTATCAAAAAAATAACGTAGACAAATTTTAGAATTTTAAAAAAATAATTAAAATTTGGTCACAATAAAAGAAAAAAATACTTGCATGAAAACAGTGTTAAAGAGGTGAGAGAAGGCTACAATTAATAATTTGATTTGATAGAATAAAAAATTAAGGAAGAAAAAATCAATATATGGGCAGAAAAATAATATAAAAGAGTATAATTATGATTGGAAAGCCAAAAAGTAACAATAATTATCAATCCCATAAGTTTAGCACATAACCCTCCAAAAAAAGAAATAAAACGGATACCAAAATATTAAAAAAAAAAATTTAAAAATTCAATATATGGGAAAAAATAATATAAAAAGTATAATTATGGTTGAAAAGATAAAAAGTAAACAATGATTATCAAACCCATAAATTTAGCACTTAACCCCCAAAAAAAGGAAATAAATACTAAAATATATATAAAAAAATCAAAAATTAAATATTCTATCATGTTTGTAATTTAAAACCTAGTTTTGTAAATAAAAAGGAGTATGTACATATATTGTTAATTAAAATTTTAAATAGTATATTCTTATAATTTTTCCTTTGATTAATCTGCATTCGTATCGTGTGGGGTGTCATTTGGGGGCAAGCGTTTTCATGGAGGATTTTTTTTTATATTTCAAAGCTTAAATTCGAGATTTTTTATAATTGAAATTTTCGAACGTGGAAGAGAAAGTCCATGTGTTATAAAGCTTATGTTATTAGTCAATAAAGATAAATTTAGTTAGTCTAACATAGTAAATTCATGAAAACAGATAGAGTTTGATTTTGATTAGGAATGGATTGTTATCGGTTTCGGTTCGATTTTTTAATTATTAATCATGCATAAAAAATTAAAAAAAACGATTCATTCGAAAGAGGGAAAAGAGATGACAATTCATCCAAAATGAAAAATAGTTAGAACTTTCGATCATAGAGTTACTATAAAAAAAAGCTTCAAAATTTACCATTTTGACATAGAAGGAAGAGAAATGACATTTTTAGTCCTACCAAGAATTGTCACAAATACTTGTATACATGAAATCAATAAGATAAATGTTCTTGTTTTGGGCGTTTTTACTTCCATAAGTAAATTATAAATAAATTTTGGTGAAACATATGTAAGATATTTAAAATTGTTTATAAAAATACTATATTATGTATGTATGATAATTTAATATATGTTTATAATTTGTCAGTTTGGTTTGATTATTTCTTCTATTTTTTTTGAACAAAATCAAAATCAAAATCAAACTAAATACTTTCAATTTTTAGAAATCTAAAATCAAATCAAACTAAACCCAAATAAAATCGATTTGGTTTGATTTTTCAATTTGAATCGATTTTTATTAATTAACATTCATTTATGGCTTAAACTTTTAAGCCACAAAACAATAAAATTTGAGTAAAAATAAAACGAAAATAACAACAAAAAAAAAACCGTATAATGAGAAAAAAAGAAGAAGCGGTCAATCGAGAAATCCGAAGAAAAAGCAAGGGTAGAAATGTAAATTCACATAATATTCCGGGTCGGATCTAATAACCTCTACTACGAAACCCTAACTGTATATATTGCCGCATCATTCACCACAACGACACCCTAGTTGCAGTCCCAAATCTACCATTGAAGAAGTTTCTCGTAGCTTCCAATTCTCCCTCAGTAATTGCTCTTCTCTTGATTTTTACTTAGCTTTTTCTTAATGTGTTTTCAATTTAAGTATCTAAAATTTCTGTTTTGTTTTTGGATCATAGAGAAGAAGAAGAAGAAATGAAGGTTATTGCTGCTTATTTGTTGGCTGTTTTGGGTGGTAATGCATCACCTTCAGCAAAAGATTTGAAGAATATCCTCGGTTGTGGTAAAAAATTTAACCCCTTTTTGCTCCTTTGCGATCTTATTAACAGTTTTTTTATTTTTATAAATTGCTTTATGTACTATTTGAAGAAATGTTAAAGGGAGGAAAGAGTGATAAAAGACAAATTATTGAGTGTTAGAATGAAATGGGTATGAATGGAGTGGAATGTATATTGATGATTGATATAGCGAAAACCCTAATAGTTTGGTTTCTCAGTCTTTTGAGGCAGCAAACTGGTAAAGGCCATTGTGTGATTCATGGGTAAGGGGGATTAGGGGCATAGGTTTAGCATATAAAATTTTTCTTAAAACAAATAGTGTGAGTACTCACACTGAGTAAGTAGATTTTACCTTTGGAATTTGGGCCAGTTCTTTTTAGCCATTGGGTCCTTGGAAAATATGGGTCCATGCTGTTTGTTTTACTCATTAGTTGCTTAGAATCATATAGCAAAGGCAATAGAGTAGCATATTAGCATATAAATTGAAGCTTTGTTATGTGTTGAGATTACCAGAAGCTACTTAAGGTGGTCTGGGATAGAATTGGAATTTAAGATTAAGTATGCCCTCCATCCCAAAAGAAAGAGGGAGGGGTTTTAGAAGTATGAATCCTGACACTGATTTTGTAGTCTTCTTGATATAAGATTTGCCTTATTAAGAATTACAGAAAAAATATTTAAAATAATGTTGTAGTATTAAATGGTTCAACTTTTCAAAGCGAAGCCCGGTGTTTAAGTGGAGAAGGGTAGAGGGGCAGGCCCATTATCCACCGAGTTTAGAAGGCTGTGATTGGTCCAAAGGGCGGGTCACAGATGGATTTCTCGGTTATCAAAAAAAAAAAGGTTCAACTTTTCAAATATTAAGTCTTTACTTTTGTGGTGTGGCTGCTGCTATAGAATTTGATGTAGTTGAACATTTATTCTATACCTGTTAATGAATGAGGTAGACTAGGTTTATTTAAAGTGTGTTGCTAGTCCTTGTGTTCTTTTTAAGTTTGGTAAGAAGTGAGCATGGTGTTATTGTTTTCCATTAACCTGCAATTGTGAGATTATAGTGTTATGGTGTACCTCTCATAGGTATATATGGGGTAGGAATAGCATTCAGTTTTAGTTTCATATACAAGGTAATGCACCATGCATTCAGTTTTAGTTTCATATACAAGGTAATGCACCATCATTGTTTCGCAGTGGTTAATTCTTTAAGATGTCTTGAGCAGATAATCTGTAATTCACTGCTTCTACAACAAATCATGTTACCTTACTATCAGAAACTATTATATACCTGTGAACATGCTTCTTGTGGCTGATTTTTTGTTGCACGCTCATGTTTGTTGTTCATGTGCTCTTCAGTTGGTGCTGAGGCTGATGATGACAGAATTCAACTGCTCTTGTCTCAAGTTGATGGCAAAGATATCACAGAGCTGATTGCTGCTGGCAGAGAACAGTTGGCTTCAGTACCTTCTGGTGGTGGTGCTGTTGCAGTTGCTGCCCCTGCCGGTGGAGCTGCTGCAGCCCCTGCTGAGGAGAAGAAGGAAGAAAAGAAGGAGGAGAAAGAGGCATCCGAAGATGTACGTCTCCCAATTTAGAAGAGCTATACCCTATTTCTACACTATGTTGGCTAATATCTTCTTTAATATCCTTTGCATCTGTTAACATTATTTCTTGGCATTTCTTTTGCAGGAGGACATGGGGTTCAGTCTATTTGATTAGAAGAAAACAATCTTGTTCTCTACGTATGATGCACAGCATCCCTTGAGCTTACTTTAGGAAGTTTTTTTTTGGTCTAGTAATGGATTTTGTTATTAGTCATCTAGTTGAAGAATCTTGATTTTACTTTTGGAAACTTTTCTGGGGCAGATGCCGGAAATTAAATGACGTTGATTTTATTCCCGCTTCTTGTTTGATGTGTCATTTAAAATTTAGAATTTGTGATGAATGAGTGTCCACTGTTGTATAGTTGAATCTGTAGTTGAAGTTAGCAATAATGATCTTCATGCTCCATTACTTGTTGCAGTTTGATTCAACATTCCACTGCACATTGATAGGGCACTTGTGTTTTGTGCATTGCAGACAATCTTAGAGCAAGTGCAAATCAACACTCTGTCACTGTTTATTGAACATAAAGGTTAGGCTTCCAATCTTGAGAACCAAACTTATAGCCCTTGTTATTCGTAGACGACGATCAGGCGATTTTAACAGGACCACAACTTTAGCCACCACCTGGAGCAGACTAAAGTGAAATTTTTAGTAGACATTGCACATCAAGTTTTTTATCACGACGATAACCATGTGAGCAACCCTATTGATGATTATGCTCACAAATAATAAATTTGATTCTACAACTAATACAAACAAGTTCAGAAGGATGAGCAGACTTGAAGTTCGATGAATATAAGAGGCTACAATCCCAAATACTAGCAGAATTATAGTGTTCTTATTCTTGGTGTTATTTATTAGTGAAATATGAGGAGAGTATTGTGCTCTTTAATAGATTATCTGCTCAAATAAAACTATTGAAACACTAATATTAGGGGTGGCAAATTTAAACCCAATCTGTTCAACCCGTTTAATTAACCCACCCATTTATTAGCTCAATCCATTTCAACTCATAAATAATTGGGTTGATATGTAACCCGAATTGACTCATGAAAAATCTTGTCAAAAATATTTTTAAAAAACTTTTTTTTTTCAATTTGATATGTTTTATAGAGCCATAATAAAATAGTTTAAAAGAACAAACCCATTTATTAGCTCAATCCATTTCAACTCATAAATAATTGGGTTGATATGTAACCCGAATTGACTCATGAAAAATCTTGTCAAAAATATTTTTAAAAAACTTTTTTTTTTCAATTTGATATGTTTTATAGAGCCATAATAAAATAGTTTAAAAGAACAAATGAAACAATTAAGCTTAGTAAGTAAAAATTGAGTTGGGTTGAGTCTTGACCCGTAATGTAGCCCATTACCTAATCCATTTTGACCCAAACAAATTTGGGTTGGATTAGTTGTTGACTCGAGATTATTGTCTGACTCATACAAATTTAACCCAATCCGTCCAATTGTCACCCGTGACTAATATGAACCACGATCTAGCTTTCCTTTTAACTATCAAAATAAAATAATCTAAAATGCCCAATTAATTTGGACTTTGGAGTTGGTACTGTACAACGAATAAAATAATAAAAATTCGCAGTATAAGTATAACCCACTAAAAAAAGAATATTTGATGAGTAAAAAATGGTTTTTAACTTGTACATTTTGAGAGGAAATTAGCAGAACCCCAAATCCCTTTCAAACCCCTCAAACCTCTCGTTATTTTCCGTCATCAAAGCAACGCCGGCAACTTCTCCGGTGAGTTCACTCTCTCTCTCTCTCTCTCTTCTCCTCTTCCATGCCGTTACTTCTCTTTGATTTGCTCTCTCTAGAAAAAATGCTCACTGTTTTTTCAAAAAAAGAGAGGCTATTTTTGGATTTTGAGATGTAGGTTCTCTTTTTTCATTTGGTACGATTATTTCCATAATTGGATTGCTACTACTACTGTTTGTTAGTTTAGTTCGTTCATTATGTTTAACAACTACAACGTTTTCCAGTATAATCCCACAAGTAGAGTCTGGTAAGGATAGAGTGTAGGCGACTTCACCTTACTTTGGGATACTTAGAGAGAGTGTTTTCGATAGACCGTTGGCTCAAGCAAAAGCATGTAAAAGTAGATCGAAAAAAGAAATAACGAAAGTGAAGCAAAATAATATAGAAAGCATGATAAAGCATTCTAGTTCATTATGTTTGTTATAACAATATCTATTTAGTGGTTTAGATTATCAGCTGAATTAGATACAGCTATAAATAGGAGTAGGTTGTATTGCTTTATATTGGAGAAAAGAAGAAAAAAATCATCCTCTAAATTCAGGCTTTAGCTCAAGGTATTAGTCATTGTTCTTTGAGGTGGAGGATTAATAGTCCTTTATCTTTCCTAAATTGATGCCTTTTTAGTGTTTGATAACTGATTCTGCCTATAACTAATGGAATACTTCATGTCGTATAGAAAAAAGAAATACTTCAGGTATCTTTTACAATCTCCCTTCCTGTAATTGCCCCCCCAAAAAGAAGATACTCCCATCATATGTTTCTTCTCCCCAAATCAAACCGTTTTATATACCCTTTTAGTGAAAGTCTAGCTCAAAGGTATTTTTTATAAACGGGGTTTGATACTCGAGAGGAAGAGTAGAAAATTTGGGTAAGAAACTAGCTTCAAGTATAATGGAGAGAAATCGTAATTGGCGAAGTTGGCATCACATTCATGGTCATTGTCATAGTCTTGTCTCCTAAAATCGTGTAACGGCGAATACATAAATTTGTTTTGCTTTTTCTTTTTTTTATTTTCGAACATAATGTTTGTTCTTTGCCACTTCTGCAAGAAAACTGAATTGCAAAAACAAAATGAAAAAGGGATACCTCTCTAAGGGCTGCCATTTGCTGCTACGACACAGAGATAATCCTATAAGCATTGAAATGTATAAGAAATATAGTTGTTGCTCTAGTGCTTAAAGGCAAGTTAGAGGTTGCAGTTAATTTTGTGTAAAACAATCCATTTCTAGAGGAAATCACCATTGCCCGAGGCATAAATCTGTCATAGCAACTCACATTGTGTTTCATTCTTGCCGTAAGCTTGTGTTCTAACTTTGGATCAATCCAGAACATAGATTCCAAGATTGTTCTATCTCCTACACTGTACTAAAGATCATCTCATACTCTTTAAGAATCAAACAACAACATTAAAGTATGTATTTCAATTAATTAAAGGTATTGAACTAAAGCTAATAAAATTTAATTCTTTATAAACATGCACCTAAATTTTATCCATAAGATATCTCATGAAATAACATGGCATTCTCATACTTTATATGTGTATATATATATGACTTAGACCTACAAAATCAAATCAAATACCCAATCAATCTATACTTCTTGGTCATAGATGTAGTCAAAACACCCAAGATGAGTTGACCTAATCCAGTGTGGATTTCATACACCCATATCGTGTGTGTACACGGGTGTGGCAAGGACTTTTGAAGAGTCCGCGCAACGTAGCTTAGTACCAATTGTGCACCACCTTTGGTAAGTTAGAGGACTATTAATGCACTACCTCAAAGAATGAGGACTATTTTGAGTGCAAGCCCAAATTTAGAGGATGATTTTGGCCTTTTCTCACTTTAATTGCACAAATTAATTTTTCCTCTCTTCATTTGGAATGTTGACACCCAATTTTGACCCTCCACGATGTAGATTAATCATCGAGCTTCTTTAATCGCAAACGATTTGAAATAATTAGTTTTATAAAATTCACAATATTTTGCTAGTTATTTTAAATAAATTTGTCGTTCTAATATTCAAAAATGGTCTCAAAAAAGATTTTGTTTTTACTTAAATATTTTGTTAACTAGTTTAATTAATCAATAGTTTATATTTTTGAGTTAATTATTTTATTTCATTAAGATTAACAAGCCAACGCTCGTTAGTTAATTATACTAATTCGTCTTATTTAAGTTTTAGCTGAATTCATCAATTAAATTCAATTTGTTTAAATTCTAAACTCCAATTGGCTATAATTGAAATCAAAATGGCCATTTCTTCAATGGCAAGTCTAGCGACTTTGAATTCACCCAATCAGTAACCCATTCTTAACAATTCACCGAACCAGCCCCACACCTCAATAGACAACGTTCACAAGATACACGGCGTCTACATACGCCCACCTTCGTCATCTTCCCCTTCACCCTCGACAACTGGTACAGCTCCAGCAAGCATCCAAATTCGTAGTGATTGGTAGAGAAATTCAAATTTTGAATTGGGAGTTTGCCCTATCCTATTAGAAAGAAACTGATTTATATATTCACAAAGTTTCAGGTTTCGAGTCTGAAGCTTTCCGTGCTTGGAAGTTGAAGACGTCCTCTTCTCGTTTGTCTCAGTGTAATATTCTCATTCTCGTTCTCGTTCTCGTTCCCACTTTGCGTTCCTTTCTATTGAATAAAGTATATGCTGTTTTGTCGCTGTTTAAGTAGTCTTTCTCTTTAGGACTTCACATGTGGATTAACGGCTTGTTATGTCTCTTAATATGACTTGAATATTTCTGTACATTGTATTCTGTGTTTGATTATTGGACTGTATGAGGCATTTAACGTTAGGATTTTGGGACTGATTGTTGATTGTGAATTAGTAATGAAGTTGTGTCATTGATGCAAATGCTCTTTCAATTCCCTGTTCAAGACTTGGTGATTTCATCTAGTATTGAGTCAATTTCTTCCTGTTAGCATTTTCTCTATTGTCTAAATGCTACCTGTGCTTGATCTCGGTATGTCTTGTATGGATTGTGGTTTAGTTTGAAGTTCTGATTCAGTTTCCTTACTTGCCATCTCTTCTTACTCGAGTTCTGTTTAATGTGAAGCAGCAATGTTATGGCTTGTTTAATTCTAGTGTGTTACAATAATGTGTCGGCTTCAATGGTTACTTGTTTGGTTTAGAATTTTGATTTTTAGCTAAAGTCTGAAAGCTATAGTATTTTTGTCTAAAATTCTATTCTTGGTTACCTGTTAAGATCAGAAAATCAGAGATGTTCAAGCATGAATCTGTTTAGAAAATATAGGAACTGTTTCTATTGCTACTTTAAAGTTCTCTTTACTGCCAATTCGTGTTTAGATTGACGCATTGCATCTCAAAGTCTTAATCTATTTTTGAGAATCAAGTGATGTTTTTTTAGTTCCCCTGCTATCTATCGTGTTAGATTCTGATTTCAGTTTTCATCAATAAGGAAGCCTAGCTAGTTGAATCTTTATCCTAAGTTTCATTCATGTTGGAATTGATATGCTGCATCTCTAATGTTCAGTTTTTTTTTCCTTAGTGAAGATAATGGTTTGCTATAGGTGATTATTGGAAGCTTATGTATATTTTATATTTTTAGTTCTAGTATTGAAATTCTAATATTACTGCCAAATCCATGAATTAGCTAAATGTTATCTTTTGAATCATAAGAGATTGTTACTGTTTTGATGTTATAGTGTTGGCCTGATGGTTGACGTAATACTGGCCCTCCTTTGTGTCCTTATATCTACGTATATGAGGTGGCTCCTTAGTGAAATAGGCAGTTTTGACCCATTCGTAATTAATTTAAGTTAAATGTGGTTTCTTGCTTCTAAATACATGCCCTTTGAAATTGTGTTTCTTTGAAACTTGATAAGTAGACATTGGATGTCACGATCCAAAACGGGTCATGAGTAGAATCCACACTTAACCTTCTAGGCGGGCGAACCAATGAATGCAAACCCCAACTTATATTAGTTCAACTTACGAAATACAACAATAATGCGAAAGCTCAAATCTTATTAAATTAAAAAATAAAAATCCACTAGAGTCTATTACATATCGTTTCTCAAAACCTGAAAGTCATTACATTAAGGACATCTAATCCAAATTACCAAGTCTGGGAGTGTCAAAAACACCAGAATAGATAAATAAAATAGTTTGTGTCCGAAAACTAAGAACATCATGCAATGACTGAGAGAATCCAAGGCGAGCTAGAAGGAATAGAGCTGAGGGCGAGTCGAAGTCGCTGGTACACTCGTTGTACTCCACATAAGGAAAATGAAGAAAAATACAAGTAGGGGTCAGTACTCAGTAAGTATCGTCGGTCGACTTAGAATAGAAACCAATATGCATACAGTAATAACAAAAAATCAACTATAGCACTTAACAGGTGGCAAGCAACATGAACAAGTTACAACTCAATGAAGCAAATACATAATTAGTCAATAATATCAAGAACACACATGAGGACTCAGGCCTCCACACCACTCTCTTTTTGGGAAATGGTTCTTTGAGATTGAGTATATTATGTTATTTTAATCTATTTTTCTTTAATGTTACTATGCCGGAACGTGACACCCAATCCAAATATATTGTGTCGGCTCGTGGCATTCGATCCAATAATATAGTTAATTCATCATTCTTTATCGTCACTTTCCCCTTCATTAACGACATTTCATCAAGCCTTCTTTATTTAAGGCATCACTTTGATAGAGCAAGTTCAAGATTATGAATTTCGTAGCTTTCGGATTACAGTCCAATCACAAAACATATAAATCATTCAAACCACAACAATTAAGCACATAGAAAATTTCACAACATTACTCAATGACTATCAATCACTATTAAGAGTCTCTCTATCACATAGAATAAATCATAACCTACCTCAAGTGAAGAACCTAAGTCAAGCAAGCTAATTCACCAATTTTTTTCCTTCCTTCAATGCCTCAGAACGTTCCCAATCTATCAAGTATACATAATTCGTTAGTAAACGAGTCCATAGACATTCATATTGCAGTACTTCTAGCCTAGATCCCAAAAGTTACTCAAAAATCATAGAGTATGAATCTATAATCAAGTTCCTAAATCTTGATGCCAACTAATGTGCCAAGCCTCATATTTCCTATATTTCAAGCCTAGGGTTAAGTCTCAATTTCTTCAAATATCATAAATCTAATGGTATTCATATAATATATTTTACCTAATATTTAATTACCTGGCTAAATGTGTCAAAACTTGAATTATAATGTGATAACTATAAGAAAAATCTGAAACCAAACCCAAATTTATACAAACCCGAATTTAACCACGAAAATCAATATTACTTGTGAAATCTTTTTATGCAGAAGGCTACTATGCCTATTCTATAATATAACCTCCCTTCAATGATTGGTAATGATTTACCAATCATTGACCATAATTACTTGACTACTAATCCTCAACAATAACCGAGGAAAACGAAATTTGTCTATCAATTTGTATTATGCGAGATCTATATGAACACTGCAAATAAGAAGGATAATAAACAAAGCAAGAAAGAAAACAATGGTGAAGATTTGACCACAAGTATTGAGGCTAGGAATTCTCCCAACAATAACTATATTCAAGAGGCCATGGATAAGTCAATTAACCCATTTTTTATCCATATTAAAAAAATGCATATTTCTCAAATGGAGTCTACATGTAAAGGGCCTATCTAATAGAGGTCCATAAAAAAGTAGTATGCCCTACAGCCCAAATTCCTTTTCTTTGTCATCACATTCTCCATTGTCCCTTCCACTGCCCCCCCTCCCCCCACCAGGGTATTTCCATTTCCTCTATTCCCATCAGCTAAATCTCCTTCCTATTCACTACCATTATCAGCATCAAGAAGACCAACATCCTTCCCTACCTACAGAGTAAGTATTATTCTCCTTGGGTACTGTGTCTACTTTAACACTAGATGTTGAATTATCTGCTGGATTCTCTTGACTTATAGTTGTTCTGACAAACCAAATAATCGATTTTACACATACCCACAAAATCTTGGTTCTTAACAAACGCAAAGTTGGAGTCCTAAATGGACCTCACGGTAAAGATTTCATTTTTCAGAGTTGTAAACTGAATAACCTGTTGCCTGATGAACAACCCGCCATTTTCTACCACCCCACAAAGTTTTAGCTCAAATTAATTCAAGAAAAGTCCACAAATTTTCTAGGATTTCCCAAATTTACCCTAGAAATGAAAGAACACAATCCAAAGAACAGAAATGGGAAGTGTATTAGTTCAAGATTGATAGCAAGTTTGATGATGAGTGTGAGATTAAGCTAGGGTAGCTCTGCTCATTTTACCACAGTTAGCGACATGAGAGAGACGTATAAAAATGAGATTTTTCCTTTGAATGATTGTGAGACAGACAAAAGGGTATTTCATTGGCCTGTAAAATGTGAACCTGTTACCGCCTCTTCTGCAGAGAGAAGCCAGGAAACACGACCAACCAAATGGCGGAGTCATCCACCATCAACAAAGGAAGTACAGTGGAGGAATGCCAAGACATGATCCGAAGAAGTCTTAGAAGTAAGTTCTTCACATCTCCCTATCTCTTTCTCTGATAGTTTTCTTGATAGGGTTGTAACTCACATTCAGTGGTTAACATCCATTCAATTTTAACTCTTAGTTTTCGGTTTTATACTTACTTTACTACTTTATATTTAACTCAAAAGATAAATTGTGACAACTTATGGGATGGCACATATTCATACCTGCAAGCTAATCCAGACACGTTGTATAAAAGCAAAAGGTATATAAGATAAATTCATTTGCTGTTGAAATAAATGGACTTGAATAGAATGGATTCACTTAATTCATACAGCTGATGCAAACTAGTTTAAGATTGAGGTGTAATTGAATGATGTTGACTGTATGCATTTTTATTGCAGCTCCAATGGTGAAGTTCTTAAAGGAGCATTTGGAGAAATCTGGTTGTCGAATTGGTGATAACTTCATAAGATCTATCCATTGCGACAAGAAGGTCAGCGGCGGCTATGTTCGTGGACAAGGGGTAATCAACATAAGTTATTATTACTGGACTGTTCGATACCTATTAGAAGTTGAGGTGGTCAATTTTAAGTTTCTGCCTGTTGTGGATTTTGAAAAACATTTCGTGTCGTGTTCTAAATACAGTTACGCTAAATTTTCTGTCTTGGAGTTGGCAAATTCAATTGAAACCTTGTGGGTCAGTGGAGGACAGACACCTTTTGAAGTAGATAGGGTGTCAAAGATGAATTCAGGATTGAAGTTGTCTCTATACTAACTTCTCCTGTGTGATGATGGATGTGGACTTTGTATTAATATTTATTTAAAATATGCAGACTCTATATGTGTGTGTGGTTATCTTTGTTTTCCTTATTGTGTTGGTTGTCTTACATCCTCAAGTATTTACTGATGTTGTTTCTTTTTGTCTATTAAGATAATTGTGTGCAGTAACTACATGAATATTCAAGATGAGGTGAATCAAGTTGTCATACATGAGTTAATTCATGCATATGATGAGTGTCGTGCTGCAAACTTGGACTGGGCTAATTGCGCTCATCATGCTTGTAGTGAAGTTCGTGCTCTCAAGTCTCGCTTTTATACTAATTCTTGTACTTTTGAGTTGTCGTCAATTATTGAACATGAATTCTTTGTAACTGCTTTTACAGATCAGAGCTGGTCATCTTAGCGGTGATTGCCATTACAAACGGGAATTACTGAGAGGTTACCTTAAGATACGGGGCCATGAACAAGTGAGTTTTGTTGATCATTCGTGTTTGCTCCTATAATTATGAGTTGTATTTTGCTCCACCTCAGTTATGGAGCTGCATCTGCGAGCAAATAGGAAACACCCCTGCCCCCAGCTGAACTGTTTAGTGTGCTGAAGAGAATATGTAGAAGCTTTGAACTTGTGTCCTTCACTTTGTGGCATAAGTTTGATAAGAAGTAGTTTTATCTTTCTTATTGACATGTCAAATTCAGGACTTCTTATATAAGTGTCCCACTTAATTATCATATCTAAACTGTGTGCATGGTAGAATACTTAAATTATTTCGGCTATCAGAAAAGGATACTTAATTATTTAGTTGAAGCTCCATGTTCATGACAAGATAGAACATTTAAGTCTTGATAAAAGAGAAGAAAAGATAGACCATTTAAGTATCTTAAAGAAAAATGTTGACATTCCCGTGGTCTGAAGTTTGAATAGACACATGCTCAAGATCGATGAAATCATGAAATGAAGACGTCAAAAGAAGTTGCTTCTGTGAGTCACATGCCCTGCTTGTGTGGCACACAAGTTCTTTCAATTACCATTATGCTGTGGTGACATGCCACATAGTAAATAAATAATAAGCGGAACATTGACTCTGCAAGAAACATAATTTGAATGTAATTATATGTCAAAATCTTTTCATTGGAAGATCGTTTCTTGCAAGCTTTCGATCTGCCTGGTATATGAACCAATTTTTCAATCAGCTATGGGATGATCTTGTCTAGCAGCCATTTTCATTATAATGCTGATTTTGTCTGGTGGCTTATGTGTTCTCAAATGTGATCCTGGTATTACTTTTACCTAATTCTTTTTCAAAGGGTTATTCGGGAGGGAGGGGGGGGGGGATTTAGTGTAAATTGAGCAGTTCTATTTAGCTGTTTGACATTATTCCGAGTTACATATCTTTATATGGATGGAAAGCTAAAGACAAAGGGATAAAGGCCCTAATTATCACAACCATTGATTTTCACCTATAGAAGTGAAAGACACAGTTCTTTGAATTATACATTTGGCCAGGCCCCCAGGGCTTTGGTCTAGTGTTAAGAGAGCATCGCGTGATGTGTGGATTTAGGCGCACGTCATGAGTTCGAACCCTGCTTTAGACAAGTCTGGTATTTAAGTGGAGAAGGGTTGAGGGGTGGCTTATTATCCAATTTAACAAACAGCTTCAAAAAAATTGTACATTTGGACAGTTTGAATAATTTTATAGTTTATTGCCTTTTATGTTGCCGTTATGGTACTAATGGCCTTTCTCTTTTTGAACTTTATGTCTACACCAGACGTGTTAACATTAATCTCTCATAGTAGTTCGTGTGTCTGGGCTGATTTTTAACATCATGGTCACTTTTTAAAAAAAAAATAAAAAAAATAATTTAAGAGCTGTTAGGAGACTGTTTTTCAGCTTGGTACCATTGTAATTCAGCCGATCATTGCTGCTTTCTGCCTCAGTATGTCCATTTGGTTGCCTCTCGTTTTCAGACTCAGAAGTTTGTTGCTTCCCTGTTTCCTCTTCCTTGTCGTGATCCTGTTTATTTTGTCTCTGTTTCTTTCTTTTTTTGATGCTAGAGATAGCCGGTTTGAACATGACCTTGCTTTTCTTTTTTGGAGCACTTTTTTTCTTTTTCTTATGCTTTCTGATCATACTCAATCTCTCAGCCATGGTTTGGTCATCATCAACAGTGTCATCATCCTTTTGTGTGTTACCATTTTGTTGATCCTTGGCCAAGTCTTGCAGATTCTGATTGCCTTTGTTCTTGTTCTTTGTTTCATTGCCTTCACCATTCCTTTCCATTCTCTGATTGTTCTCATTTTGCTTCTGTTTTCCCCTGTTAGCATCTACTTCCCCCTGAGTTATATTGACAGATTTGTTCTTTTTATCCTCCTCCTCTTTAGCCTCATTGATCCTAATTTTTTCCTGTATCCGACAATTCATCACATTCTGACCCAACTTTCTACAATGCTTACAATACTTGAGTATGTTTTCGTATTCAAGCTTTTGATAGTATCCCCTCAGAGGCGATTCCTCATCCTCAAGACCTACCCAGACATTTTCCGTGTGAGATTTCAACAAGTTGATTTCAACTCGAACCTTAGCCATGCTCGGTCTAGTTCTTCCATTCGTCGCGACATCCATAGCTAAGGGAGTTCCAATAGGGCTGACAATTTGTTTAACATAATGCCATGAATGCATATGGAAGGGCAAACCTGGTAGAAGAACCCACACGGGTGCCATAGGGATGTCCTCTTCCGGTTTGAAATCGAGAGTCCACTTTTGTAGCCACATTTGAAGCCCCTCCATCTCGATGAACCTTTTGAACCATACCAAGTTAAAATCATCTTCATTTGTGAAATCTAAGAACAGGTGATTATTGTACACACCGATTTTGACTGAGCCCCTGATTGGGAATAATTCCTTAAAAATTGACCTAATTCGATCAATTTGGGGTCTCATTTTTAAGAATCTCCCAACGATTGTCAACCTACATTCCTCCGTCATGATACCATAGTAATCTTTTGCCTTGAATATTACTGCCGGAATCCCATTATGAGTAGTGATTCTTGCAATTACTGATTCTCTGGGGTGTCTAGGAGCATTTGCTGATTGATTTGCCGTGGTAACAGTTGTGGCATAAGTTGGTTTTCCTTGGTTTCTTTCTCCAGATATGGTTGCACCTGGCTGGAGAGTCATCTGAGAAGTAGCACGCGCTGATGGAGCCCCATCTGGCGGCTCCATGGGGCGGAGCGTGTAGTTTACTCTCTAAGAAATGACCGTTATAGATTAATGTATAGAATACGTACGGACCTATTCCACAACCAAACAAACTTTATAGGATTGATCTCGAATCCTTCATAATACTGGGGACCATTGGTCACTTGACAACCCCTTTTACTGCAAGTCTCAAGTTCTTCTCTCAGTGATTCAACTTGTCATTCTTTTCATACATATGCATTAAAGTTACTTCCGTTGTCTATAATTGCTGAGGCTTTCACATCATTGAGTACACTTTTACCAAGTTCTCCCCTATCTTGACTGTTTTGACCTACACTGCATCTCAGTCCTACTCAAAATGTAATTTCTTTTTGAGGGCCCAAATCAATAGTTTGGAAACCAGCCCCACCTCAGTCTCTTTCCCCGACTGTTAAGAGTCCTGCATTTGTTCAAAAAAACATGGGCTAGTCTCTTTATATGGTTTTAGACAATCTTGGGGTGTTAAGAGTCCCACACTGGTTGAACCTACGCTGCAGTCTCTTTATATGGTGTTGGACAAGTCTTACCTCACGGGTTAGCTTCTGGGTTTGAGTTAAGCTCAGTGTTGTTTCTTCTCTTTTTGGGTTCTGCGCTTCACAATCAGATACCCCTCCCCCTTCTCCCCCTTTTCCTAACCAGTTAGTTTTGTTTGATAGGACTAGAGTTGGTTTTTTTCCTCCTCTTGGCGATTCCTAAATAAATTTAGTAGCAGGGAAACAAATTCTAGTCTTTTTTTCCAATAAATTTCAACTACATAAAAACATCTACTTTATATATCACTTCACTCATATTGATCCTTCAATGCATGGACTGTCTCTATATAACTTTATATAGATCCTTTTGTACATGTATGACAAGAAGTTGCTTAGTAGTTAATCACTTTCTAACTTTTTTCACTTGGCTCTATGAAGGAATGTGTGAAGCGAAGAGTTATGAAATCGATGGCTGCTAACCCATACTGTTCAGAATCCGCGAGTAAGGATGCCATGGAAGCTATCTGGGATGTTTGTTACAATGATACTAAGCCCTTTGACAGAGCCCCTTGAAACATAATGATTACCATCCTTCTCAGAGGTAACCAACCAAGGTGGCCTTCTGGCAAACTCGATACGCTGATATCAGATTGAAAAAATCGCGGTGTTGTTTTAGTTTTGGTTGATACCATTGCATTTTTGAGGCATATTGACTGATCTGTGATGTAATGAGCATAGATTTTGTAAAATTTACAGGGATTCTTTTACCTATTCTGGGAATTTTTCATAATAAGTGTCTTTTTTCCTTGTTTTGCAATATGAAAAATAATCTTAAAAAGGGGCGGATCTAAGAAGTCCAATTACGGGTTCGGCTGAACTCAATAGCTTTTGCTCAAATAGAGTATTTGTATCAAGAAGTTTATCAAATATGTACAGATATTAAGTTTATAACCTAGTTATTAACATTTGAAATCATCATTATAAAATTCAGAACCTCTAAAGTTAAAATTCTTGCTTTGCTTTTGATCTTAACTATATATAAACAATAAAATTTCTGAAAAAGAGGGTTCGGATGAACCACTAGATCCTTACTAGCTCCGTCTCTACAGTTCCACTAAACCTTAATGTGTGGGGTTAGCATTGTCGAGACATGATGGATAGAGAGGACCACCATTGCAACAACAATGAATAATGATCTTATAATTAGACATCATGTATAAAAGTCAATAAAATGGTTATATATTGTCATGAGTAAATTGATAAATAGATAGTAAAATAATGACGAACCCAATGATGTAATACAACATTACCGACCATAGTAAAAATAACATCACCATTATCAAAGAATTATTAGAGTTTTGTTTAATTAAATGTATATGTCAAGTTTAACCAAAGTCTTTTTAAGTACACTAGATATATGAGTCCGTGCCAGCACATACCCAATATATATTATTCTAGTGTTTTAATTTATGTGATATCAATAAAATTTGGAGAGCCCGTCAAATTTTTTAAATTGTTAATTATTGTCACTTATAGTATTTTCATAATTTTAAACAATATATTACTTCCTCTGTTTCAATTTATGTGACACAGATAAAGTTTGGAGAGTTAATCAAGTTTTTTATATGATTTTCAAATATTTTAAATTGCGATTTATAGTATTTTATGTAATTTTTTTTTTTTTTGGTTAACAGAGATTTTCATTCTTAACCAAAAGATATCTTTACAAATCACGCAGTTTTGGACTAACTGCTCCTCATACTATCCATCTATATTTCCTACTCATTCATAATACAAAGCAAGAATCTATTTTAATACATTGCAAAATGCTAACTCTAAGGATATTGATTAAGAGCTTGTAGTATAGCTTTCCACTTTGCCTTATGCTGTCCTCTAAGATGAATGTGCATTACAATCTCCCTCAGGACCTTGTCTGTACATACGCTACCTCGTTGAAACCTGATCGTATTCCTTTCTCTCCAAATGATGTAGACAGTCATCAAAAACACACTAGTTGTGATCTCAGCACCTCCTGTAGTCTTTTTAGCAATATCACTGATCCAAGCTATCTCTGACCTCCAGTCATTAACAACCCTTTGGAATCCCAGCCAGTTGCATAATCGACTCCATAATGTCATTGTCACCTGGCATTTAAAGTAAAGATGATCAAAAGTTTCCTTAGCTTTGCCACAGAACACACAGTCAGGTGGCACTTGGATACCAAATCTTTCAAGTCTTTCTACTATTGCTAATCTTTTCTTCACAGCCTGCCACAACATGAATTTGAACCTGGGATGTATTCCATGTTGCAAAGTAATACTCTTCCATTCAACTCTTGGGAAAATAGGCATAAGGTAGGTGTACATCTTCTTGGTAGAAAACTTTCCAACCTTCTGTGTCTTTGCAAACTCAGTCATCAAATTACCCTGTCCAGCTTGCCTTTTTGATAACACATCTCGAGTCTCCAATATCTTTCTCACTACCCACGATGCAGCAGTAGGTAGGATTACAGTTTCAATCACCCTATTCTTTATGAAATAACTATGTACCGAATGGATCCATAGGCAGTCTTTCTTCCTATCTATATTCCACAATTGCTTGAGAATTGCAGCCTTATTCCACAACTTAAGATCAATGATATTTAGTCCACCTACAGCATGTGGTTTGCACACTGTTTCCCATGAAACTAATGCTTTCTTGTAAGTAGTTACTGCCCCTGTCCATAAGAAGGTTCTGCAAATTTGCTCTATAGCCTTGATTATCTTCTTAGGGAGGAGAAATACTTGTGCCCAATAGGCTTGGACCCCAAAGATGACAGATTTTGTCAGCTGGTCTCTTCTAGCATAGTATAACAATTTAGCTGACTAACATGTCACTTTGGCAGTGATTTTCTCAATCAAAGGCATAAATTGATTGACACTAAGCTTCTTCGATGCTAAGGGAACTCCCAAGTATCTGAAAGGCATAGTACCCTCAGTGAAGCCTAGCTCTTTCAGCAGCTCTTGCTTGATGTGATCAGCAACTCCAGCTATATACAAGGAACTCTTGTCTGCATTAGCCTGTAGTCTTGAAGCTCCAGAGAAATTCATAAATGCTTCATGCAAATGCCTGACAGAAATTAGATCATTCCTACAATACATTAATAGATCATCAACAAAGCAAACATGTACACTCTCCAGCTTCCTACATCTAGTATGGAAATTGAAATTCCCATTCTTTTTGAGTTGTTGCAGTTCTCTTCCAGATATTCCATGGATAAAACAAAGAGGTAAGGGGACATTGGGTCCCCTTGTCTTAATCCTCTTTTTGCAGGAAAAGGTTTAGTCAGCCCTCCATTCAATAATAAAGAATAGGTTACTGTGGTCACACATGCCATAATCCATGAAATGAACTTAGCAGGAAACCCCATCTCTATCATCAATTGCTTCAAGAAACTCCATTCTAGTGAGTCATAAGCTTTCCTCAGGTCTACTTTAAGTACACATCTAGGGGATATCCCCTTTCTTCCATAACTTTTGAATATTTCATGGCTGAATAACACGTTGTCCAAAATACTTCTACCTTCAATAAATGCACATTGGGAGCTTCCAACTAGCCCTGCTATCACATTCTTCAGTCTACCTGTAAGGACCTTTGAGATGATTTTATACAAAGATGTGCAACATGCTATAGGTCTGTAATCTTTAACTTTAGTAGGGGATGGGATTTTAGGAATTAATGTTATGGCAGTGGTATTTATAGCAGGTAAGAGAGTACCAGTGATAAAGAATTGTTGAACACCTTCCAGGACCTCTCCTTTGACTATTTCCCAGTTCCTTGTAAAGAACTCAATAGGAAAACCATCCACCCCCATGGCCTTTTCTTTTGGCATACTCATAACAGCTTCAAAATTTTCTTCATGTGTTACCTCTCTGATCAGTTCTTTCTATTGTTGTAGAGTCAAGCATACTCCTGTCTTTACAACCTCAGCATTTAAACAAGGCAATTCATTAGTACTAGCACCTATTAAAGCAGTGAACACACCAATAAATTCAGTTTCAATTGCCTTAGGATCTGTAAGTTTGGTATTGTTCTCAGTGTAAATAGAAGTAATGGCATTATGACTACATCTGATCTTCCATTGAGCATGGAAGTATTTGGAATTAGCATCCCCACACTCTACCCAAGTAGCTCTAAACTTTTGCCTTAACACCTGCTCCTCCACCTTACTCCATTTCTCAATTTCTAGCAACAACTTTTTCTCCTAATCAAATAACATTTGATCCATCAGGTCCCTTTGAATCTGTCTCTGAATAATGTCAAGTTTCTCTCTAGCTACATGTAATTTCTGGGAATATGCAGCCATATATTTGTTGATATCCTTGAGTTTCACCTTTAATTGCTTCAGTTTCCCCCATCCATTCATCTTAGGCTGCCCAGGGCCCTCCCCCTCCCATACTTGTTTTAGAGTGCACTTAAAATCAGGATGCTCCATGACATTAGGATAAAACCTGAATGGCCTAGGATGTAGAGTAGTATAAGAGCAACATTTAATCAATATAGCTAGGGGAGTGGTCGGAGACTGAGGGATTTAGATAATCTGCTTCCACCTGATCATACTGTTGCAACCAATTTAGGTCCCCTAAAGCCCAATCAATTTTACTGTACACTCTTCTTCCTGCTTCTTGTTTGTTACACCAAGTAAAATGCCAACCTGTACTCCTAAGAGGTGTAAGTTGCAATGTATCCAGCATACCTTGGAATCCTTGTACTTCACTAGGACTCACAGGTGATCCCATTCTATCTCCTGAGCTCAGCACATTATTGAAATCACCACACAACACCCAAGGATAGTTATTTTTCACATCAACTTGGTTCAAATCAGCCCATAATCTCTCCCTTTGAGTCTGTTCATTCATAGCAAAAACTACAGTGAGGTAGATGCAAATATGAGTTCTAGGATCCTCAATAGTACAATGAATATATTGGTCCTTCACCTCGAGAATAGTAACACTAAGACACTTTTTCCATATCAACCAAATTCTTCCCTTTGGCATTTCAATATAATTGCAGCAAGCTTCCCAATCCTTAGCAATCTTCTTCAATACAGTCCTAGCTTTAGATTCTTTCACCTTTGTTTCGAGGCAGCCAAACACTTCTATTTTATGCTTCACCAGAAAGAGCTTCAGCTCCTTCTGTTTATGGGCTTGATTCAGGCCCCTAATATTCCAAGTTGACAAAATCATGGTGGAACAAATGGCATGAGGTTGCCAGCACCTATTTCCCCTTCATAAACCATGATTTGCTTTCCACTCCTTCAAGGTGCGTCTTTACTGTATATGCATGCCTCTGCCATCACTTTATCTGATTGTTGTAGTTCTATTGTACTACAGTTAGTACCCATTTCACCTTCAGACTCCATGATTTGCTTGCCAATCCTTTGAGGTGGTTTTTCATTCATTATGCCTGACTTTCCCAGCATCTCATGCGGTTTTTGGATCTCAATTGCACTGCACGTCCCTTTTTCCCTATCTAGATTTGGTTTAACTTGCCAAATTCATATCTAACTGTTTAATAGAATTATGCTTATTATGAATTCATAGACTTTTAAGTTCTGAATACACCTCTCATACATATACTATTATGGTATTGTTTACTAGCTATATCAATCTGTATGTATTAGGGTGTATCAACCTGTATGTATCGAATACAACTTGTATCAGTCTGTATTTCTGTATCTCGAATGAATAAAAGCAATACAAGAGCGAATGAATACAAGTAATACAACATGTATTAGCCTGTACATATATATGTATTAGATTGTATTTGTTAATACAAACTATATTCATCGAATACTTCATGTATTTAGCATCTCTCTTCTCTCTCCTTAGTCTCGCCAGCCTTTTTTCTTGATCTCTCTCCCAATCTTGCTCGTTTCTCTCCTCAAACTATTGCTATGAAAGGTAAATACCCAAAATTATAACTACAAATTTCTAATTAAACCAAACTATAGTCATTTTTGAAAATTTCTCTTAATTAAATGATTTTATCGATGCATTTAATTGGGAGTATGATTGAAAATTTTCATTACTTTGGGTGTGTTGTTCGGTGTGAAAGAAAACATTTTCTGGACGATTCTCTTATTGAAAAATTTATAATTATTTGAGAAAGTATTGAAGTATGTGATCATCTTATCTAAAAACTTAAGACAGTAGAGAGATTACACTATTATTATTTAATTTATGTTCAACACGCCCCCTCATGTTCGATCTCAAGACCTTTATGCCTATTCTACTATCGTATTGAAGTGTATAACTATCTCAAAGCTTAAGTTATATTAGGTAAATGCTCATACCGTTTCACATGTAACAAATATTTGTTCTTTTTCATTACACCGTTTCACATTTAACAAAATAATGTTATTTTTCTTCTATATATATAGATATATAGATACATTTCAACACGCCCCCTCATGTTCGATCTCAAGACCTTTATGCCTATTCTACTATCGTATTGAAGTGTATAACTATCTCAAAGCTTAAGTTATATTAGGTAAATGCTCATACCGTTTCACATGTAACAAATATTTGTTCTTTTTCATTACACCGTTTCACATTTAACAAAATAATGTTATTTTTCTTCTATATATATAGATATATAGATACATTTCAACACGCCCCCTCATGTTCGATCTCAAGACCTTTATGCCTATTCTACTATCGTATTGAAGTGTATAACTATCTCAAAGCTTAAGTTATATTTGGTAAATGCTCATACCGTTTCACATGTAACAAATATTTGTTCTTTTTCATTACACCGTTTCACATTTAGCAAAATAATGTTATTTTTCTTCTATATATATAGATATATAGATACATCATATACTTTTTTCTTGTGTTCTCATTCTCAATATCATTTTCAAGGACAAAGAGTCCACATGACAAACATGGACTTAGATTTAAAAGTTCAATCACTTTCACTTTGATTTTTCTTGTTTGTTGTCTAATAAAAGCAAAAACACGTTGGCCCTAGTTTATCACCACTTTATCTTAAAAACAAAAATCATCTAAGGTCTGGTATTCAATTTTAAGTTCGATCAATTTAAATTCATGTTGTGAAGTTTTGCTTTAAAAGGTAAAATATTTCATATTAAAGGTCACTTGTTGTGGGGATAAAAGATAACATGACATCAAGTGGAAGCTAACAATTGCAAATCTTAAATGACGATAAATTAAGAACAAAAGAAATATGCTAAAAGATGCATAATCTTAATATGATTTGATCAATTGACGTACAAATGAGAATCTCTCTTAAACAAGACTCTTTCATTTTTTATGACTATATTCTGAATGTTATTGTATTAAAAAAAATAGATCTTTTATCTATAAAAGTTAAAGAATTTTTTTCCAGCTACTAAAAATGGTAATTCTGATAAAAACTTAATCCTTCCATTTCCAAAACATAAAAAAGATACTAATAATTCTTTTTAAAGAATTAACGATTAAAGAATATGTTGGCTCACTCTTTTAGCACATTGTTAAAATGCTCAACAACCAAACCACGTGTTAGTGACATTACTTATTTTGTAATTTAATACCTCGTTCATTTTTATTTATCTATTATATAAAAATATTTTTTATTTTTACTCGTTTACTATACCATATCAAGAGAAAGATAATTTTTTTTTCTTGTTATTCCCAAATCATTTCTCAAATATTTTTTGAAATGTTAACAATCATGAGTATTATACTAAAATGTACATTTCATTTTTATTTTATTGTTCACTTTTACTTATTCAATATTTTAGAAATAGATTTTCATTTTTATTTATCATTTTTAATACATCAATAAAAGACAAATTTATTTTTCTTATTTTACCCTCAATATTAAAAGTACTTATTATCCAAACTATTTCTTAAGATTTAATACTATATATCAATTAAGACAAGTATTATGATAAAATACTTATATCAAACATTGTTTTTTAAGGCCGTACAAAATAACATTTCAAAAATAAATTTATTTCTACTTTCGAAATTTAAAGTGAACAAATGAAAGTGGACGGAATTGTACATATTTGACGTAATTATTTTGTCTTAACTATTCCCTCACTTGGCTATCTCGATGGAAGTGAAGGCCACACGTTTTCAGACACGTGGTACGTACCCTTTGTGGTCCATATTAAAATTACTCATCAATTTTCATTTATTAATCGACCTTACTCATATCATTAATATCGAGTTATTTATAGGTGACTAGTTTGTAGACGGTGAGGGTATAAATAACTCGATAATAACAGTAAGGATAAGATCAACTAATAAATGAAAGTTGAGGGTTATTTTCGACCCTTTTCTCAAAAAAAATTGTTAGTACTCCCTCCGTTTATATTTACTTGTCAAATTTTGATTTGGTATACCTATTAAGAAAACAATAATTGGTATAGTGAGTTTACCATTTTACTCCTACTAATTGAAAGAGTCTCAAACATATTTACTATTACATTTTTCAAAGACATTAACTCAATGTTAATAAATTGAGGGTATAATAGGAAAAAATAAATTGTCATTTCTTGATTTGTCAAAAATAACAAGTAAAATAGAAAATCAAATTAGAAAATATTTGACAAGTAAATAGGGATGGAGGAAGTACTTTTTTAGATTCTCGAGTAGTGTTGATAGCGGTGCTATTGATCACTACTCTGGTATGAGTACCATTTTCTCTTCACTTAACCCATCAACATCATTGGGCTCACGGCCCGGCTGGCCTTCCAGCGGTAGTGAGAATTCTCCTGTTCCCTGGTCAAAGACTTGATTGGATTTGGGATCTACTCCACAAGGAGCGGATCAATTTTTTTAGTTACTTTTTCGGATCAAATTTGTAAAATAAATAAATCGATCGATTGGCTTGATAAATTTATTTCACTAAGAAAAAATGGAGTTCAGCCCATTTCTTATATTGTTTTGCCAAAAAAAAGAAGAAGAAATGGATAGTTAAAACAAATAGTCTATACAATTAAAGAATGAATAATTGCATAGTTAAAACTCCACTATTTTCAATAAAAATAAATTGTTTAACTTAAAATAATGGAGCTTTAGGAAAAAATAAAATAAAATACACAGTTAGGGAAAATATACAATGTATGAAGAAATAAAAAGAAATATACAATTGAAACTTTATTATTTTAACAAAAAAAATAATTGTTTGGCAAAAGGTTTCTGTGTGCTAAAAAATATTTGACTTCAGCCCATTTTATTTATACAAATTTGTCGCAAAAAAGAAAAAATATATAATTAAAATAAGAGAGACCTTCCTTCAGATTTTGCTCTATAACACTCGTCTCCTCCTGTGGTTTACGATATTACGCATACCTCCCTTGTTTTAGTTATTTTGTAACCATTCCTTAAACCTATTTAAAATAAATATAAATCAATTATGATTTGACAAATTTGCCCTTTTTTATATTTGTTTTTTCATAGTATGGAGAAATTAATATAAAGAGGGATAAATTTGTCAAATCATAATTAATTTATATTTATTTTAAATAGATTTTAAGAATGGTTATAAAAAAATCACTATAAAGAAAGTAGGCATAACATTGTAAATCACAAAGGAGATAAGTGTTATATCGCAAAACCTCGAGGAAGGTCTCTGAAATTATCCGTTACATTTAAATAAAAAATGTATTGCGTAAACTAATACTCATTGTATAAATCAGAAGAAATACAAAATTGAAATGAATAAACTATTGTATACGATTATGACCTTTTAACAATACATAAAGTTTGTCAATTCATTTTGACCGTTAAATTTGAGATCAAAGGAATTTATTGTCTCATTCAAAAAGTGAAGGGAATATTGCTTCCTAAATCCAAAAAGTTAAGAGAGTTTATTTATTCGTTTACTTAGTATACTAGACAAGTAAAATAAACAGTTATTTTTAGCACTAATATTATCATTTTTAGAATTTGTGATATACTCGCATTACGAAAATACCATGTGTGAAAAATTATTGACATTGAATTTCGTCTCAAAATAAATATTATTTTAGCTAAAATCACATTTATTAAAAAATTAATAAATATAATGTATAATTTATTAAACTATCCTTATTTAATAAATGTCTCTTCAAAATTAAAACATTATTAAAAAGATGAAGTATAAAGGTTTAATTACGTACAATTTTTTTAGCTGACATTTATTTTGGAACGAATGAAGTTATTTTTTAAAAAAATCAATTACACTTGTTTAATTTGACGTGATGAATCTTCTTAACTACTTAAAGCATGTCCCTTTTGACCAATTAAACAAGATTCCCATCTGAAAAACAATATGTACTGTATTAACAGTTTGAAACGATTATTTATGTATTATTAATTTAATTAAATATTTTATTGCACTAATTAATCACAACTTTAGAGTATATCATTCCTTGAATATTTTTTTTATCAACATGTGGTGATTTTAAGAATGTATATATATAAGACTCGTGATTCAGGCAAATCAGTGTAAAGAGAGAGCCTCTAAAAATAGTTTTAGACGATTAAAAGATTGAATTACTGTAAAAACGATTTTATTGTGGAAATATATTCTTTTTTCTTAAATAAAAAGTTAATGATCTAGTTGGGACAAATATGAATGGTACATAAAAGTAAGTCAAACTATTATAGTGTAGACTGAATATTTATGATAATATCAAAATATATATATTAATTGCATATTACCACATTTTTTTGGTTTAGTTAATCTACATAATTTTTAGTCCATCTTAAAATAGATAACCACACATTTTTCATGAAATTATACTAATTAAAACTTGATAGTGTGTTACTCCACTTTGGATTTGCTTTCAATGTCTTCATAGGGGTTTTCTCTTTTTTCACTTAATATTTAATCAAGCTAATTTTAGTTTTAAGAAAATAATATAAAATATGACAAGAACAAGAAGTGTATCTAAAATTTTACTTTCTTAATTTCTATTTATTTGTTCCACTTTAATTTGACATGGAGTTTAGTGAAGAACACTTTTTAATCTTGCGTCTTAAATTAAAGCTATGCCAAATGTATTAAAATATTTTCTAATCCTGTGATATTAAACATGTCAATGTGAAAAGTTAAAATTAAAGATTTAGTAAAAAACAATTGATAGTATGGATGTAAATTTTATTGTTGGAATCTTTTTTTCTTAAAGAAGTTAATGATCAAGAAATAAATATGACCAAAATAAGTTGTGGTTCAGTGGTAGGACTGTATCACCTTTAACTAGAGGTTTTGGGTTCGAATCCCGGGTATAGAGAAAAATTTGTTGGAAGCAATGGGCCGCTGCGATCCTGATTTAGTCGAGGCTCCAATATGAGTTCAAAAAATCGGGTGGAAAAACAAAAAAGAAAAGACAAATATGAATTGAAAATAAAAGTAAGTCAAACTTTTATATTGTATAGATGTAGATATTTATGATGATATCAAATAGAAATATTCGATTTTAGACGTGTAAATTAGTTACTTTTGATTCTTCTATGGTGGGGATGGAAATAGATTATTAACAAGAAACAATAAAATTAAATATTAATTAAAAATTACCACATTTTTTTGTTTAGTTAATCTACATTCAATTTTTTAATCCATCTTAAAATTGATAATCACACATTTTTCACGAAATTACACTAATTTTAAAACTTGATATTGTGTTACTTTATGTTTGCTTTCATGGTCTTCATTGGGTTTTCTCTTCTTCTTTTTTTTTTTTTTTTCATTTAATGCTACTCAAGAAGTGCGTCCAAAATTCTATCCTTTCAATTTTAATTTGTTTGTCATATTTTAACTTAATACGAAGTTTAAGAAAGTAAAAAACATTTTAAAAACTCTTGCGTCAAATTAAAGATTTTTCAAATATACCATAATATCGTTATAATCTTATAATCTTAAATATACCAATATGAAAATTGAAACTAAAAAGGAAAAAAGAGAGTTGTTCTAAACGAACTAAAAAGAAAATTAGTAGGAAAAAAAAAATTGAAACGGATGGAGTAATAAGTAGCCACCATAATTTTCATATCAATTTTTCTATCATATTTTCCTTTTTAATCCGTTTTAAAAAAACGAAGGTCTCTTCTTTTTTTGGCAACTGATCTCTAATTCTAACTTTTCATATATTACGCTTAAGAGTTAAGATCACAAGACTAGAGAACATTTTGGTACATTTTGAAATATTCTTAATTTAATACCAGAATTTTTTTTAAAAAATTCTATAATTTCTTAAATTTACTAAATTAAAATAGGATAAACAAATTAAAACGCGGAATTTGAAAAAAGTTGGGACCAAGTGACCCAACATCCACTTTTGCTCCCCACCCCACCCCCTAAGGGCTCAGCCGTAATTTCATTGTTTACATTGGGAATTGGGCCCTATATCTATTCCATTCCCATGTTCTTGGTGCATTTTCCACGAGCCTTTTTATTTGCAATTTTTTTTAAATCACTCAACGTGTGGATTGAAAAGTAAAATAAAACATAAATCATCCCATCCCCCACGTGTTTAAATATTTTTCAACTTCCTAGCCCATACTATATTTATCATCATTATTGGTTTTATAATACCATCACTACTATACTATATACTAAAAAAAAAAAAAAACATTTTGTTCTCTTTCAATGGATTTTGAAGATGAACAAACTTCTTCTTCTTCATCTTCCTCTGATCATGATAATAAAGAAAAAAGCATTGATCTTTCTTCGTGTTCGACGAATATTAATAATGTAGTACAATTCAAGAGGAGGGCAGGGAGGAAAAAGTTCAAGGAAACTCGACATCCATTATATAGAGGAGTTAGGAGGAGAAATGGAGAAAAATGGGTGTGTGAAATACGCGAGCCAAATAAAAAATCAAGAATTTGGCTAGGTACTTTTTCTACTCCTGAAAAAGCAGCTAGGGCACACGATGTTGCTGCCCTAGCTCTCCGGGGAAGTAATGCCCTTCTTAACTTCCCCGGATCAGCTTGGTCTCTACCTAAGGCTAAATCTTCTTCCCCTCATGACATTCAAATCGCGGCTCTTCAAGTTACCAAAGAATTAGTTGTGTCGTCCTCACCCTTAGAAGAACCTTCATGTAAACCAAAAGATGAACAAGTGAATTCTTTAATGGAGTTTATGGATGAAGAGGCCATGTTTAATATGCCAATATTGATTGATAGCATGGCTGAGGGGATGCTTTTGACTCCACCAGCTATGAAAAAAGGCTTTAATTGGGATGATCATGTTGAGGAGGATGTTGAGTTCACTTTGTGGAAAGATTGATCCCACAGGTCTATTTGTGTTTGAGACTTTGACCTTGTTTTTTTATACTTAATCAAGGTTTGAATCTTGATTATATTTAGATTTCAGTCATTAAGTGTATCTGATTTTTTAGGTCTGAAAATTTATCATTTAAGATCTTTTAATTGTTTAGTGAGTTTTTTTACTCCGTTTATAACTACTTATTGGATCTGAATAGATATGACCGATTAACACCAATAACAAATTTGTTTTAATATTATTAAGACTTTGTTTATTTTTATTAAGATTAAAATATTTGAATTTGAATACACATATGATATTAGGATGTGTATTAAAACTAAGACGTCTAAATCTGAATACATATTTAAATATTATTTTAAAATCTAAATACTAAATAATTTAACAACAACATACCCAATGTGATCACATAAATGGAGTCGGAAGAAGAAGAGATGTATATATGCAGACCTTATCTATACATTGGGCAAAGACCTTATCTATACATTGGGCAAGATAGAATGATTGTTTCCAATAAGACCCTCTTCTCAAGCTAAATAAAAAATAATGTAGATTTTATTTTCTCGTCATTTGTAATTTGAATGTATAAAACTTATTTTTATTTCTAGTAAAACGATAATCTAAAGTCAAAGAAATTAAAATACTAATAAATTTAATACATCAACCAATATTTAAAATATATGTTATGTCAATAGTGATGCTAACTAACGATGGTGGTTGTGGGTGCTCACTAGAGATGATGGTCGGTGATGGTCATGGTTATGGACAATAACTAGAGGTGATGTTGGCCGGAAATAGTAGTTAACTATTGTGGTAGTTGGTGATATATAGTAATAGTTAATTATGAGATTTTCCACATCTATTGATTTTTACAACATTAGTGGTTGATAATAATAATTGTAAATGATAACGACTTAACAATATATATATGGTGATTGAAGGCGATGGTGGTTTTGGTTTAGAATGATAGTTATGAGTGATGATAGTTGATAATGATAAATAAGAAGAGTGGTACTCTAGGTGATAAATGGTGGACAATGGTAATAGACGTGGTTCATTCAACTTTATTCAAACTCACTAGTGATAATATATAAATGATTAAATTTAGATCTAAATGATAACTCAATTATGAATAATTCAAATTTAGACCTTCATTAATTAGTTAATGTGAATAATATGACCTAAGATGTTCTTCATCCAAGAATTTCAGCAATGAAAACATCTCATTAATATGGACTGCAATTTTTGAAAGTTGTTAATATCTGCAGAAATGTAAAACCTATTGTATTCTAAAAAGAAATTAAGCTTTTCTACATCTATAGTTCTTTGAAAGGAACCTAAGGTGGTCATGGGTGAGACATAGCTATATATAGGAGTTCAAACCCCCTTTTGCTAGTAGGTACTTTTCCCGTTTTAATTTATGTGATATAATTTGATTTGAAATAAAATTTAAAAAATATGAAAAGACTTACAATGTATAAATGAATTTTTAAATAGATAACTATACTATTATGAACTTTTAGACAAATAAATACACAACAGAGTAATATTGATAGTAACATTAAATATTTGCCATACAAAAATATGTCATTCTTTCCATATTGAACATTTATATAGCCAATTTTAAATGTGATGTAGTAATAATAGTTGTTGAATGGTAAAAAGGTGAAGTTGTCATATCGATCAAAAAAGAATAATAATAGTAATAAAAAGAAACAAAATAAAATAATAATAATAATAATAATGAATATAATAAAAAGTATCATAAATGAAGAAGAATTATTAAACAGATGTACCACAAGCTAAAAGGGGACTTCCCAAAAGTGGAGTGGTGGAAACTCACATGTAATAACGATGGCTGTCCAAAATGGTTATTCATATTATAATTTAAATATTTGAATTAAGATTTATTTTAACTAAGCATTTGAATATATGTAAGATATTTTTTATTAGACGCTTTTGATTCAAATTTTGAAAAAACTTTTGCATGTATTATTCTCATATATTTATTAGATAGTTAAATTAACAATTTAAAATATGTCATTTCCTTTATTTAAACACATCAATCTCAATTGAAATAGATATGAGGATTTACGATTTGTTGTGGGTAATACATATAATTAAAGGAGATAATATATTTTAGGTGATTAACTTATTTACGTAATGGATATTTGAAAACACACACAAATATTTTTTTAAAATTCAAATCAAAAGTGTTTGGTAAAAATAATTTATTATATAATTAGATTCTTAATTAGAATGATTTCATAATTTGAATATCTAAATGTGATTTATTGAGAAATTTTTAAATACTGTCAAACCTTTAGATTATATTGTATGGTGCGTGAATTAATGTTGGTAGGTTTTTTTTTTTTTTTTTGGTTTCCCACTCAGTGTTCGGAGCCCACATTGGAGCTCCGATTAAATTCGGATCGCGCACTGTAGGGCCCATTCGGGGGTGGCGCTCCCAACAGGATTTTCTCCATACCCAGGGCTCAAACCCGAGACCTCTGATTAAGGGTGAAGCACTCCCACCAGTGCACCACAACCTTGGTAATGTTGGTAGGTAATTCTTTTAATAATAATTTCATCAATAGCTCAAAGTTCTAATTTGACCTTTGAGAACAATTTATTTATTAAATTAGTATCCACAAATCTCGCCTACACACTCAACTTGAGGTACCAGTAATATCGTGTAATTACGGCAGTTCAAAATCGAACAAAAGTCGATAATTTGAATGAAAAAAAAATTATTGGTTTATCAGTAATGGACTATTGATTTAACGGTTTCAGTAATGATTTTAATTTTTTTTATTATCGGGTTATCAATTTTTAACGATTTGAAATTTTTTCTTAATGTGTCAATCGATAATCCAATAATAAATTAATTTATTATATTTATACCATTTGGTACATAAAGTCTTTATGACTTAGGATTTAGTTTCATATTCGTTGTCTAGAACTTTCAGTTAATTTAGAATGAGTCAGTGTTTGCTTTTGAGCAAGATGCAATATGCCAACTCATGTGCATGGTTCATTTGGTTTGTCACCATGTACTGTTTCTAAGTGATTTTCAATTATTATTATTTTTGTCAAATCTTAACAATTAAACTGATAACTGAACTCATAATGATCAATAACGGATAAACCAATAACCGATAAATCAATATCTTAATGATTCTATAACGATTTAATATGTCTACAAAACGATAACCGATAATTCAAATCGATAAACTTAAAAACCAAACCGATCTATACACAACCCTAAACACTTAGAATAACAGATTTATATGATATATAGGGAATAATGGTTTGTCATGAAAGAAAGAATCATTAGTTCCCACTCTTGAGATTCATAAAATGCCCGTAAAAAATCAACATATGTTTCATTAGAAAAAAAAAATATTAACAACAAGAACAACAATATATTCAGTAAAATTTAACAGGTATGTAGGTTTCGAAGCAGATAAAGCATACGTAAATTTTACATTCATCTCATAGAGATATAGAAATTGTTTTTGAAAGATCATCGACTCAAATATCACAATTTTAGAGCCGTATAAAAAAGGACACATAGAAGTAAAGAAAATACATTAAATAATAAAAAAATATATATATATTTAGAGAATATAGAATAATAGCAATAAAAAATAATATAATAAAAAAAAATTAAAGCACAAGAACTACATAAGAAAAAATATTTTTTTTTATTAAATACCAAGTAGAAACACATGAAAGGTCTGCTACAAGCAATAAAAAAACAAAGAATCTTGGTTACCTAGTATTACTTTAATTTGACTTATCTCCTTTGATAATAACATGACGACATTATCACATATAATTCAAATAAAACTTGAACAACTTATTCAGTCCAAAGTTTTTCTTATAAAAATTTATTTGTTTGATAAGTAAACTCTTATATTCCTCTTCTCTTAATTTATGTGGTACTTTCATTTTCCAAGAGTTAATTTTTCTAGTTTTTTTTATGTTAAATTGTATTAGATTTAATTTAATATTTAAAAATTATATGCTTAATATACTATGAATAGTAATTAATTATTCTCATGTCAATACAATGAAAATATATACATTTTAAAATATCAATAAAAATTTATATAAAAGGCCTGATATAACCCTCAACTTTGCCATTTAGAGCTGATATACCTCTCGTTATGAAAGTGCCTCATATATACCCTTACCGTTATACAAATGGCTCACATATACTCCTACCGTTACAAAAGGAGCTCACATATACCCTTCATCTAACGGAAGTGAAAAAGTTAGTTTTAAATTTATATTTTTGACTTTTAATTTTTTTTAAAAATCATGTAGGGGTATATATGACCATTCTAGCAAAGTTCAAGGTATATTTTAATCTTTTTCATACATAAATTATTTTTTGACTTCTTTGATTATCATCATTTGAATTTCTTATTCTTATTTTTTCTATATTTCTTTAGTGTAAAGAAAAAAACTTAAAACTAACTATTTTGAGGCTATATTATAATTTAAAGCTATTTTTTCGGCTATATTTTAATTTAGTTTTTGTATTTGTAAAAAAAATTAGGGCATCAATAATAAATTTTACAAGAAAATTAGTGAAATACAAAAATAATTGACCATCAAAATAATAAATTTAAATTAGTCGTTGAAATAAAAAAGTAAAAAAAAAATACGTGTGAGGAGGATCAAATATACCCCATATAGATTATTTTTTTAAAAAAAATAATTAAAAATTTTAATTTAATTTTTTTTCACTTCCGTTAGAGAAAAAGGGTATATGTGAGCCATTTCTATAACAGTAGGGGTATATATGAACCACTTTCATAACGAGAGGTATATCAGCTCTAAATGGTAAAATTGAGGGGTATATTAGGCCTCAAGGAATGAATCGTCAAGCCTTTAGGATTATTATATGGTAGGGCTGTTCAAAACCGAACCGAAACCGATAACCCGAACCGAAAAAACGTTTTTGGTTTATCAGTAATGGGTTATTGGTTTAGCGGTTTTGATAACGGTTTTGATTTTTTTTTGTTATCGGGTTATCGGTTCTTAACGGTTTGAGGTTTTTTCTTAATGGATTAACCGATAACCCAATAGTAAATTAAATAATTATATTTTTATCATTTTGTATATATAGTCCTTGACTTAGAGTTTAGTTTCCTACTTTTATTTTTGGCTGTCTCAAAGTCTTGGGTATTCTACAATGTAAAAGTGTTTGCTTTTTAGAAAGATGTTATTTGTGAACTCATGTGCATGGTTCATTTGATTTGTCACCTTGTTTCTAAGTGATTTTTAATGACTTTTTTTGTGTCAAATCTTAACGGTTAAACCGATAACGATCAATAACCGATAAACCAATAACCGATAAGTCAATATCTTAATGGTTCTTTAACGGTTTAGCATCTCTACAAACCGATAACCAATAAGTCAAACCGATAAACTTCAAAATCAAACCGAATCGACTGATACGCAGTCCTATTATATGGTGCACGAATTAATGTTGGTCGGTAACTATTTTAATAATAATTTGATCTAAAGCTCAAAGTTCTAATTTGGCCTTCTACTTTGTCTTAGGACACATCGTTTTCATATTACATAAACATATAAAAAAAAAAGGAGAGAAAAAAATATTTTATTATTAGTATACACAAATCTCACCTTACATACTACAAATTGATATTTTATTTTTAAATTTGCAACACGTGAACTTGAGACACCAGTAATATTGTAGAGTGTAGACACTTGGAAGAACATTTTTGTTTTTATATATAATATATAGAATGAATTTTTGAACCTAAGGAATAGAATTCAGTATCAGGAAGTCTACTTCTCGAACTGTTCGATACTTGAATATGCTTGTCGCAGGGTAAATTTAGAGTTGGATAGGATAGGATTAATGTGCATGTTAGGCCCTTCGGATCTTATATTTTTGCCAAGTTTATCGTACCTCTGTCTCCTATGCTACGCGGTCTTAATATTTTGTTACGTTCTGTTGTTGTTACACCAGAATCTATCTCTACCGCTGGTGAGATCTCTTCTTAAAAGTAATCATTCTTGTTTTAGATCGTTTTGAGGATTGTTCTAGATGGATGCACCACAAAATCTTTCGGAGATGCTTACCGAAGCTAACTACGAAATTTGATCGTGGCGCCTTAACTAAAGATGCTAAACTGAAGGATCTCAGCTCATTCCACCTACTTATCCTTCACTGAATCTTTCCATTGTCCTTCTCCTGAATTGAAGACGAAACTTTCTTATTCACCTATAGGGGTTAGCGAAGGAAAGAAAACATCACGTACATAATGATTTTAATGCATCATGTTACTCCCAACATATGTTTCATAATATAAAATAAAAATTTTATTAAATATTAAGTAGAACACGTGAAAGGTACGTTGCACGCAAGGGAAATTAATAAAGTTTAGGAATCTTGAACAATTTTTCAACCTAATGTTGATAGTATTACATTGACTTGTCTCCATTGATAAAATAACATGACGATAATATCATATAATTCAAATAAAACTTGAACAAGTAGAACACATGAAAGATATGTAGAATTGTCTCGTTATTATTATATTTGCACACTTAAGTGGAGTCAGAATTTAAAATATATGAATTCTAAATTTTAATCTTTTAAAATTATTAAATTCTGAATTAATAATTTATACATATTAAATAATTTCTTAAAATACGGATCAAGATTACTGAGTTCGAATGAACTTGTACCTTAGTCTCTAACTCCGTCTTTGTGCGGGGCAGCACATATTGTTGAGGGAAAATATTCTCATCTTGTTAAGATTGTAGATATAGTTTCTTTGATTACAAAAAAAAAAGATATAGTTTCTTTAATATGCAAAACAATTTAGTTTCTTTAATATACAAATCAATATGTAACTATTTTATTGACTTTCATCCATGATGTCTAATTTAGATACTATTATTCATGGTTGCTATGTGACTATTGGCGCGTGGCGGGTAAGAATTTTCATTAAAGAGGTTCATAATATGAAAAGAGTAAACACATAAAAAAATCTAAGGAAATTCGACATCAACTATATATATAAAATAATTTTTTTTAAAAATACCGATAAACGAAGTATAAAAAATTAACTAAGTAAAACAACATATCGATAAACGAAGTATAAAAAATTAAATATATATTTTTTTAAATACCGATAAACGAAGTATAAAAAATTAATTAAGCAAAAAAATATTTAATAAACGAAGTATAAAAGTTTTTACTAATATGTTGAGAGTGGGATTTGAACCCACGCCCTTTCGGACCAGAACCTTAATCTGGCGCCTTAGACCAACTCGGCCATCTCAACAATTATTTAATATTTCCAGCGTAAGTTATAAATAGTATTTGCTTATTGCCTCAAATAAAAACTCTATTCTTTTTTACTTGACTTGGTGAAGAAAAGAAATAAATTTTGCCTCTGGAAAATTCTTAGTAATAATTATTATCCTCTCAAAAATTATGAATCTTTTTTGCAGTCTATATATGAAGAATTCAGAATTTTAAGTCTAACAAATTGGAGCCTTTGACTTAAAAAACCCATGAAATTAGACATTTGCCTCCATTGCTAATTAATAAAATACAAATTCATACAGTAAAGTAGAAATTCAATAATTAATAATTAAATATTTAAAAGACTTATAAAAAATTCATTTGATTGTTCGATGGTTTTCATTTAATGTAGATTGTTTCCTTTACTTGACTAGTGAAGCTTTTGCTAGTTAAGAACTTAAATTCTATAGCTTTTTTTTTTTGTAGACTTGACTTATTATTGATGGGGTGATATTACCCCTAAAGATGTATCACTGCATATATACTATGTATACATATTGTGTGAAAAGAGGCTAGGGAAATTGGGAGGGATGATATATGAGAAAAGAGGGTAAAAAACTTTTAAAATTTGAGGGTTGACATACTCGATTACTTCTTAATGGAAGAACATCTGTAATAATCAAAGAATATGATGCGGTGGATGTGAATGCTTCTTCTTTAATCATAGGTCTCGTTTCGAGCCCTGAATATGAAAAAGTTTTTGATAGGAAGCACTTCCATGAATGGATCCTAACGGTGCAAATCCGAATTAGTTGGACTTCAATAGGAATACCAAACACCAAATAAGAAAGGGGTAGTTTCAAATATATACAATAAAGTAATTAGTTTACAATAAATATAGCCATGTTTTATTTACATAAAAAAAAAAGAGCCAAAAATCATAAGAAGTATACACTGACTACACAATATAGCTTGCCAAAAGTTATAGAAAGTATACATTGACTATACAATATAGCTTACCTATACATGAGCTATACATTGACTATATATTATGATACACTCAATAAGCTAAATATAACTTAATTATACATGAAATATACACTGAGTATACGTGAATTATATACGGAATATTCAATCTCGATCAACTCAAAATCACCTCTAGACAGTCCCAAATTTTAGATATGAAATCGTCTCGATGTTTTGAGTCTTTTGATATATAGTCCGATCGAAACAATTCACGTTTGAGGTACGTCGAATTATAAAATAAAAAAAAAAGGAAAAACAACAAATAGAAGAAGAAAAAGATACAGAATAAAAAAAATGCACGAAGAGGAGGGGAATCACCTCTAAACAATCCCAAATTTTAGCTATGAAATCATCTCGATGTGTAGAATTTTTTGATATATAACTCCCTCGAAACGAATCATGTTTGCAGTACGTCGAATATTTTAGAAAAAAGAAAAAGCAACGTACAAAGAAGAAAACACAACAACAACATGAGGAGGAGTGGGAGGGCCACTCTACGTAATTTTCCCTATAAGAAACCAAAACAAGGATGAACATGCACGTATAACAAAAAAGTGGGCTTGGAAAAAACATATCCAAGAAGCCCATAAAAAAGGCCCAACAACCAAAGGATTTTCGAGAGTCAATTTGATTAACTTTCAAAACAAAATTAGATTACATTAATTCAATATTTTAAAATAAAAATTTATATATTCAAAAACTATATGAAAAGTAGTATAAGTTGTAATTTTTTCCATATCAATATGCATGATGAAAAAATACATATTAAAATGTTAGTCAAAGTTCATATTACTTTACTCTCGAAAAGAAAACTATGACAACTAAAAAGAAACAGAAGGAGTATCATGTAAGGTCTATTTTCTCCATTTGGGATCCACCCAAATAATAATAATTAAATCTTCCATTTCATTATCTGTATTTTCCATCTACAAAATTAGAATTTTTTTGACTAAGACTTGTAAACATGCTTTGTCTCTGCATGACTCCATTTTCAAATTTCAATTCATGAAATATTTAAACACATCACATGGAAAAACTTTTAATCTAGTGTTAATTAATTAAAACATTTTTAGCATGTGACCTGTGATAACTAATTTGAAATTTATATATTTATAAAATTAGATTATAAAAATAGCTTAAGATTTCAGTCACTTTTAGCTTGTTTAGTCAAAGTTATGAAATTTGCTTATTTCAAAAAGTTTTTCCCAAAATTTGGGGTAGACATGATTGATACTATTCATAAATTTAGGTACTTTTATGAGGATTCTATTTATCAGAACGAGTAGGATTAAAAATTTGAACTAGTGATATTATAAATAAAAAATAATACTTAATTAAGAGTCAATCTTTATTATTGTGGGAGTGGGGGTGGGGGGGGGGTAAATAGCTCATCAGTTAATCAAGTGCACCATTTAATCTTGTACAAACTTGAAGGCCAACAGATAAATATTAGATCAATTTTAGTAAGTATATACATAAAATATTTAGTTTTTCGGAGAGATCACGTATAAGTGCAGTTGCACTATAATTTAGATAGTAAATTCACATATATATTAGAAAAATGATATTCCCTTTATTTCATATTAACTAAAATTTTAAGGTTTTTACCATTGTTCAAAATAATTGAATTGTTCAAAGTTCAAGATGGATGTTTGAAATTTTTTCCATATTTGTCCTTTCATTTATTGAAGTTTATATTTTCTAGGAGAAATTACAATACTTACAAAATTATATTTATGATTTCACAAAGGGCAATAGTAAAAAGTATGATTTAAATTATGTCCTTAAATATTTTTCTTAATATATGTGAATTGCCTCACAAATTCGGTTAATATGGAATAGAGGGAGTATTCTTTTAAATGCCAACAAAAAATGATCCACTTGACATATGCCAATAATGGAGGGCAGACTATAACAAGTCAAGAAGACCAACACCAATTTAATAGTTTGGACTATTATTATTTGATAAGTCACCCAGCAAGCAACTCATTAATTTTGGAGGACCTAAAATAAAAATGTCCACAAAATATTATAAGTGGCCAACTTCATTATTTTCTTCAAATTATTGTTAGTAGTCCACATACATGCACTTTTTCAAAATCTTATCAAACCTTAACTCACCCCTCACCAAACTCCAAGAAGAAAAATCAGTTTAATGTTTGTTCATTGTGATAATATTCCCTTCGAATAGGGTCTTATGCGGCGTGAATTCAGAATAATCAGATTCTAATGGGATCAAATTATATCAATATATAAATAAATTTGGTAATTTTTCATATACTATGGTAATTATAAAAATAAAACAATAACTTGTTATAAATTAATCTAATTATATTGTTATTGTAAATTTTTTATTTATTATAAATGCATATATAACTTTAAATCTTAGAAAAAACAAATGAAAATGAAGAAAGACAAGAAGTTAAAATGCAAATGGCTCATGTCATTGCAATTTGCAAGTGGGGGCTCTAAATGTATGTGAGTGTTTCCTCGTAGCCACAAGAATAAGATATGGCAATATGATAGGAAAGTTAAAAGTTGTGGTGCGGTAGTAAATATTTTTATATTTTTAGTAAGAAATTTTGAATTTGAGAGCTGTGATAAATTAAGTTACTTTTAATAGGAAGTGTTTTATTTTTAAAGTAGAATTGAGTTGTTACTTTAGTTTATTTGGTTAAGTTTTTAGGAGATTAAAAATGGTTAATATTTTTTTTTTCAAAAATGTTTTTTTTTAGTTGAGGTGTTTATTTTTGGGGACTTTGATTAGATTAGGCTGTCCCAAAGAGGAACGTGTCCACGAGAGTACCATCGGATGTTGTAGATAAACCTACTAAAGAAGAAGTTGAATAATAGAATTTGTTTTTCAGAAACTAGAGCAATTTTCCCTCAAATTAAAGCACTTTGTTTTAAAAAAAATACTTTTGAGAAAAAAATACTTTGAAAACACTTTTACAATTTTTAGCCAAACACTAATTGCAACTCAAAAATATTTTTTAAATTTATTAGTCAAACTACTTTGTACCAAAAGTAATGTTGTTTGAAAAAAATTGCTTACTTTGAAAAGTACTTTTCTTAAAATATATTTTTAATATAAAAGTACTTCTTTAAAATAAACATTTTGTGTTTGGTTAACTTATTTAAAAAGTTCTTTCAAGTGCCTTAATAAGTATATAGTTTTTGTCTAATTTTCTTTTTTAGAAAATACTTTTGAATTTCAAATTACAAAATGAGAAAATATATATGCATATTATTACTTTACTCTATATAATAAGAGTAAATGTTGAGGAGCTTAGGATCATGTCCTTCTCCTTCAACTTCCTCAATTTAATCTTAGTATTTTATCCATTTTAATTTATTTGTCTTATTTTTTTGGGTAAGTTACATAAATCACATAGTGTAAAGATGAAATTATTATCTATCCCTACTTTTTTTCTAATTACAATAATCCCTTAAAATTAATCCAATCCGGATACCTGAATGAAAGCGCGGATACATTAATACAAGCACGGATACATTAATACATTAATACGTATACATTAATACATTAATCCGGATACACTAATGAAAGTGCGGATACATTAATACATTAATACGGATACATTATTAAAATAAGGGATTTTAGTTATTTTAAAAAGATACAGGGACAAATGGAAAATAATATACTTAAAGGTGTGTACTTTAGTAATTTTTCCTATTTTTTTTTTATATATAATGTATTTACAAAAATAGTACTAAAAATCAACTTAAAATATTAAAACTTTGGTTACCTCTCAAAATTTCATCCGTGCTGCATAATTGGAACTGAGGGAGTAACATATATACTATTTAAAAATTACATTAAGAGTACTATAAATTACAATAATTAACAACTTAAAATATTTGAAAAACATATTAAGATGTGATTAACTCTCAATATTTCACATGTGCCACATATATCACAATAATTAACATCTTAAAATATTTAAGAAAACATATCAAAAATTAATTAAATCTCAAAATATCACATGTGCCATAAATATTATTTGAAAAGTACGTTAAAAATATCACAAAAATAATTAACAATACTGCCCGGACTTTTATATCTAGAATTTACTATAGATACCAAATAAAGGAAGAAAAAAAAGATGGCGTGCTAGGAAAAAAAATACAAGATTGATGATGCACATGGAGACTAGTTTAATTTAGGCACGTAATATGAGTATTGGATAAAGAAAATGTATGGCTATTTTGAAATAAAATTGTATTGTTGAAATATACTAGAAGCAAAGTCTATTTAATTATATTAGACACGTGACAAACATAGAAAAAATTATAATCGTTCGTCATATTAGTCAAATATTAGTCGAATAAAAAATTACACCAAATAATTACACACAATTTTATATTTACTTTTCATCAAGTTATTGTTTATCACTATTCTTCAAAGAATTAACATTATTTGGATTAAATACATTGTTTGTAACCTCATTATTAAAAAATAGTATCTGAACATGTATTACTTGAAAAAATATTTAAAAATTTCGAGTGATTTAAAGTGAAAAATATGAAAATAAATATTTGAAATTTTTAGAATTTCGATATATTTCGAACTTTTTGGTCAAGCAATGGTGTTGGTGGCCAAATAATTGAATGTTAGGTTTATAGTATTGAGTCAAACCTTAGCACATTGCTTGGACACATTGTAAAGATGTACCTACACTAGTCGATACCTAAATTAACTATTCAACAAAATACAAAATTATAAGCAGCCAAAGATGATCAATGACGACTCTTCTAATATTTGGAACATTTCGCAATTGGTGAAAGCCTTAGTGGAGTAATTAATGACATCACTATTAATTAGAAACATATATTTTTTCCACTGTGAAATAGTGCAAATTTTGTGTTTATAAAACGTAATATTCCTATCGAACTGGCTCACTGAAAAATTAAATGCATGGTAAAAAAATAAATTCTCGTTGAAATAATGAGAAGTTTTCTAATTTTTCATATATATGAAAATAGTCACTAATATTTTTTCAATAAAAAAATAGTGATTTTTAATAGTGCACGTGAAAGTAAAAGTTTCACGAAGCATGCACTTATTATTTATTTTTGGAGAAGAAACAATGACAATATTTGGGGAATAATCATCGATTTAGAGATGTAAAAATCTGCTTTAATTAATAATAATGGTTAATGATATATATATATATATAACATACCACATATTTTTTGATTTGATATAAATAAGTAAATTTAATTTTTACCAAACCAACCAAATAGATATTATATATAATAATTAATAGTATATGGTTTTCAATTAAATAATTGAGGAGTTAATGGGTAAACTGCAGAATCCAGTGAAAGGGGAATATTAAAAATATATATATATTAATATTGAATCTTTTTGGATAAAATCGACGTCATTTGATATAAATAAGTAAATTTAATTTTTACCAACCCAACCAAATAGAAATTATATATAATAATTAATAGTATATGGTTTTCAATTAAATAATTGAGGAGTTAATGGATAAACTGCAGAATCAAGTGGAAGGGGAATATTTAAAAAATAATAATATTAGTATTGAATCTTTTTGGATAAAATCGACGTCAATTTTGAAAAAATAGTTGACAACTTTGGTATATTCTCTAGTGCTTTCGTAAGACGTAATATGAACAATATATCCAATTATAGAGGAAGGTCTTTTCATAATAACGCTTCTTGATTAACGTCATTAATCATCATAAATTAAGCAGTGTTCTAAGAAAAATTAATTATTGAATTAAATTCGTCAATAATTTAATTTTTAAATTAATATTTGTAATCTTAATATGAGAAACAATATTTTATTTATTATTCAGGTAAATAATATGTTTCTAAAATGCTTCTGTTATGCATATATTTTTCTACACCATGGACACAAATGTACACAACCCCACTGTAATATAAACATCAATAATGAAATAAAATTATTTTCATATGTAATATAATTAGGACTTAGATAAATAAATAAAACAAAGAAAAATTCATAACACCATTGCATATTAGAAACCTATATGAGACTATGACATGAACAAAAGACGATAGAATGTACAAGCAAAAGAATTCCTGATCATTTCACGAAAAAAAATAACTAAAGAGAAATTAAATAATTTCACGAATAATCGATAAAATTCATTTGCATTTGATGTATATATCATACTAATAAATAAAGATGCACGATAGGTTTGTTTTACTAAATAAGTTACTATCACTTAATTATTGTTAATATTAATATTAACATATTCTCACTCTATTAAATTCTTTAATCATGATAAACATATATAATTTGATGTAAATATTAAGTGTCAGTGAATATATAATGGTGCCAATAAGTATAGGTAGCTGTCCTACCTTAACTCTAGCAAAACGACGAATGGTTTGAAGGGTTAAAAACTAGACTTCAACATTTTTATTTGATATATAATTTATATCTCACTTTCTTTTATATATATATATATATACTAGGAGATATCATTATATGAAGTTAGGGCATACGTGACAGAAATTTTTTTTTAGGACATTACAAAATCGAAGGCTTGATCGAATAGGCGTGAAGAAGAAAAGTCATACCATTTAAAGAAGGCAATAGTTCGTTAACGTGTCTGCTTCAGCAATTACTATATCCTCTAATTATAATACTTTAAATCAAGTATTATAAGTAATTAATATAAGTTCTTTATAATGTTGTTGTAACATAAAACAAAAATATAATAGAAATAAAACCAAAACCATAATAACATAAAAACTACCTTTACCAATAAATTACCAACCTACCTACCACTCATATTGTTATAAAAAAAACATTTTTACTATCATTGAATTGGGGTCGTGGTCATTCAATAACCTGAAAAAATTATATTGGTATATATCTTAAATAATTTAAATATTTTTGTACTAACTTTCTTGGCAATAAAAATAAAGTGATATCACTTATTAATTTAGGGTGTACGAGTGAACATTTAGTAATATATATATATCTATATTAAAGTTAGTGATGTCCTCATCACTTACAATGCCCCAAATAATATATTCTAAAAACAAATTTATCTTTTTACTCCCTCCGTTCAATAATAGTTGTCCATTATACTAAAAGTAGATGTCCAACAATACTTGTCCAATTTTAAAAATCAAGAGATAATTTACTTTTTGTGTCTATTTTACCCTTGCTATTAAATATTAATTATCATCTAACACACATTTCTCAAAGTATTAGATTTAATAAAGTCAAAGAATAATATAATAATATTACCCCTATTATTTATTGTTTCTTTAGGAGTGTGACAAGTCAATAGTGGATATAACTATTGTTGGACAGAGGGAGTACTGCTCTTTCTGTCTCTAATTAGTTATTCACTTTTTTCATTTTTAGTTGTCCCTTTTTACTTGTCCATTTTAACAAATCAAGGAAGGATAATTTTTTTTACCAATTATACCCTCACTTAATTAATGAACTTCTTGAAAATCTTAAATTTTTAATTCACCACTTCATAATTAATAAGGGTAAAATGACAAACTCATTATGTCATTCATTATTTTCTTAATAGGTGTGCCAATTCAAAAGTGGACAAGTAATTAGGGATATAGGGAGTATTTTGGAGTAGCATTATATATCCTATTATTTACTTATTTAAATTATCGAGGACATGATTTTAGATAGAAAAATGTGAATGACACGTATTAAGATAGAAAATTAGTAGGTAGTGTAGTATTATCTTACTTACGATGGTCGATATTTGTCATGTACTAATTGTATTACTATAATTTTTGTTTTTGATGTTCATCATTATTTATTATTATTTTCAATACTTTATACTAATATATTGTTTATTGTGTTTCGATTGTTATATTGTTTTGTTGTTGTTGTTGCTCCCTTCAGATAGACTTTGCATTATTTCCTTGTGACTTGCTATATTTTTTTCTTTGTATTTAGAATTACTGCTTCTGAATTGAGGGTCTTTCGAAAATAATCTTTCTACCTTCATGAGATAATAATAAGGTTTACATATATTTTATCCTCCTCAACTTTCATTTGTAAAATTTTATTAAGTATGTTATTGTTGTTATCATCTTAATAAATGTCAGGTTTTTCGACAAAATAAAAAGAAAGGAATTACATACAAATTAATTTTTAGGTAGTAATAGTTTGATGAATTTAGAGCCCACCACTTGAATTAGCTAACTAATAGTATCTCATAATTAAATATCAATTAATTTTATAAATAGACAGGTTACGTGTTGAGATACAAAAGTTTGAGATTGATCGATAAGTTGTTGAACCGGCTTATTTCATCGACTCGGTCTATTTTAATCCGTTTAATTCGGTCAATTTTAAAATTAAATTGATATATAGTTTAAAATTTGAACTATGAAAAATTTTTATTCAATATTTTTTTTAAAAAATTCTTTTTATTTGATTTGTTATATATAATTATAATATAAGTTTTTTTTTATATTAGGTACTCAAATAAATGATAAAAAAATATTAAAATTCAAATACTTATTCAAATTTAGATATATAAATTTTAATTAAAACAAATGAGGCCTTATACCTGCCCGCATTAATGTTGGAGTCATTCTATATTTATCTATTATATTTTTCTTTCTATTAGAAACTATAGTTATTTTCGAATAATATAACGTCTGACGGAAAGAAAAAGAAATAGCTAAAGATAAAATAATTTTATATAGCTCAGATCTCACTTATTAGATTATATTAAATATACTTTTTCTAGTTTATATGAAGTGAATTACTGGGAAAAAAAAGTGAATTATTCAAAGTTCAAAAAATTATTGGAATTTTTTTTCATATTTACCCTTCATTCAATGAGGTTTTTAACTATTTATATTTTCGAGTAAAATAGTTTGAGAATAATCAAAAGAATAGTAATAGGGAGAATTGATTTTTAATTTATAATCTTAAATATTTATCTTAAAAGGTGTTTCAAATCTCAACAATTTACTTAATATGGATTAGAAAATATTATTATTGTACTTGATTGAATTAATCTAACCAAAATAGATTTAGGTACATTCTCAATAAAGTAAGAAGGACAGGTGACACAAAAAAATGCTGCGAAACTATTTAAGTTAATTTATGTCTTTGATTCATTTTATTTGTCATATTTTATTTTACACATTTATTAAGAAAAATATTAACTAGTAGATAATTTAATTAAAGTATTCTTATTTATCACTTCTCTTTTATGCACCACATTAAAAAAAATCATATTTATAGACATAATTAATTTAACTTGAACAAGTGAGAAGGAATTAATGAATTGCTTTCTATTGATTATGTGACAAACTCATTAGATATTGAAATTACGTATAGTATTGAATCTATTTCAGAACTTCAATTTAGGTTTAGACAATGATAACTTTGTGACGACTTAAATCAATTTTAAAAATTTATTCGCTATGTGAAAGTAATTTTTTGATTGATAAATCGAATTTAAATGAAAGAAGTACTCCAACCTATCATATCATATCTATGTAGATGCATAAACATGTTTGCTAAAAATTATTATATTTAAAAATAATTAATTAATACATGTTTTCACTCTATTAAATTACTTAATTAATGTATAGTAAGTGAATATTACAATTTAGTATAAACATTAAATGTGAATAAGTATTTTATTTATTTATTGCTATATAGATTGAGACAAGGAATTGCAACCATTCAATGAAATTAGTCTTAATCCTATTCCTTCATTAACTAATCCGAATAATAATGATATATATCTTATAATTTGGAAAAACATGATTAAGTTCCTTGTACCTACCGATAGAAGTTTAGGGTGGAGTGATAAATACTTTTTCATTTTTAATTAAAGATTTTGAGTCTGAGTCTTCTTGAGTACGAAATCACCTTTATTTTTAGCGTTTTACTTCTCAATATGAAACTTTTCGATATAAATTCAAATTTAATCGAGTCTCAATACAAATACCAAACACAAATATGAATTAAGTTCCTTCTACCTAATTTCGTTAACTCTTAAGCTACGAATGTAGTGACATAATCAAGGGCTTTAAACGTCATGAAGCTCACAAGTCACTGTCGGGGGCAAAACTAAAGCTTCGCCGGGTCCAACATAATTTAATAATTTTGACTCAAATGATAATATATTTATATTAAAATTTTTATTTAATATATACAAATAATTTATTAAGTATTTAGTAAATTGTATCTTTTAAAATTCAAAACACATAATTTATCAACACATTAGTAAATTATATTTTCATATAATTTTAAAATATTAAATTAAATTAATTTAATTTATCTTAAAAAATTAATCAAATTAACTCACGAAAATAAAACATACCAATAATATATATGGTATGGAAGGAGTATTCAACTAAATTCTGATGCGCACCTGCATGACTCATTTCGGAGTGACGCTCTTAACCAGATTTTCTTATACTCAAAGCTCGAATCCGAGACATTCAATTAAGGATAAAACAATCTCATCACTGTACAACAACCCACCCCGGTGATGGAAGGAGTATTTATTAATTTAGTGCAGCTGCCAAACACAAATAAATAATTTAAAATTGACACATTACCCACTAGATCACTTATTAAGCTGCTGAAAAAATAAAAATATAAATAAAATTTGTCGTTAAAATGACAGTTATATCAACAGGCAACCGGCAATCATCCAGTAGATTTATTGCAGTTGTCTATCTTTTTCTCTATATATGACTGGCGTAGTCGGTTATAAGTTAATAAAAAAAAATCTGAGAGCTACTTATATTTATTTCCATTTATACCCCTACACTAATATAAAAGCGCATATTCCTGGCCGCCAATTTCTTCATTCCTTATAGAACGTTAGGTTATCACTTCACCCCTCTGCTTCACTCATAATTACCATTCTACCATTCTTCTTACAATCTTCGCCGGTCACCGGAAAATCGAAACTCGCCACAACTCCGGTGCCGACGCTATATTCGATTCAGGTAACAAATTCATTTGAAAGCAATCATGATGCCATCTTCGAGAACTCACCGGCGTAGTAACGACGAGAAGAATCGAAAGGATATGAGGTTATCGGAGAAATCCAAATCGTTTCACGGACAGAGCTCAGGGAGTAGTAAACCGGAGTTGCTGCGAAGGCCGAAGACGGTGCCGGATTTGCTCGCCGGCGGTAGAAATTCCGCCGGTGAATCGACGGCGGTGAATATCCGACCGATGAAATTGACGAAGTTGCTGTTGAATGTTACGATTCAAAGGAGTGTTGGACCGGTACAGGTGCTAATATCGTTGGAATCGACGGTAGCGGATCTCATCGCCACCGCTTTACGGCAGTACTCGAAGGAAGGAAGACGGCCGGTGCTTTCCTCCGTTGACGCCGCCGATTACGATCTTCATTACTCGCAGTTCAGCTTAGAAAGTAAGAGCCAATTACTTTTTTGAAAATATATTTACTTACAATTATTTTTGTATAAATAGTTTAATTATTAAATTAAAAATAAAAATAAATTATGATAAGTTTAGTTATATGATTTAGTACACATACTATCATATAGTTATATTCTTTTATTTATTTATAAATTTTATCATAGTATTATTATTAATCTTGTAGTTTTAGATTTTATTTGTTGATTCCTTAGCCTTGGTTATCGTATTTTCTTATTCGTTCAGAGTTTTTTGGAAATAACGTCTCATAGGCTATAGTTATTTAGGTGATGCTCTTTTATTTTTAGTCAATTTCATAAAATAATATTTTTTTATATTTAGTAAAAATTCAATTTTAAACTTCTCATTATATCTTAATGAGGTCTGATGCATTCTAAACTTTTCAGACCTCACTCGTGAGATTTCACTGGATATGTTGTTGAGATGATTTATAGACACAAAAAATTTTGTGATTTGTTTTGCTAACATGGGTCGAAAATTTTCTTAATTTCTACTTCCAATCAAATACTATCACATAAATTACGAATAATTTTTTATTTGTTTATTTCAAATGAGTGTATAAAAATCAAATTACAAAAAATTGATTTATTATTATTAATATTAATATTATTTTTGAATTATGTGTTTAGGTTTGGAGAGGGAAGAAAATCTCAATGCATTGGGATCAAGAAACTTCTTTTTGTGCCCAAAAAATGTTGCCTCAACGACGTCGTCTTTAAGTTGTGGAAAACAAGCTGATACAACTACCAAGATACCTTTGCCATGGCTAAAATTCATGGATTTTTTGTTGTGAAAATAATAATAATTTGCACTCTTGCAACTTAGTAATATTTCTTTTTTAAAAATGATATTCTAAGTTTCGCTCGATCGTTTCTCTAGTTAATTCACTCAATATTCGAAAAAGAGTAGCTTTTGAAAGTCTGGAGCTGTTAGTTATTAGTAGTGTTATTTTCTTAAAAAAGATAATCTTGTTGTAGCTTGATACTAAATGTTTGAGATTGTGTTATATTATACAATATACATGTTATATAGTTGGTCCAAGGTTGAGAAAGATGTATATAATTAATTATCTCAACATAATGTAACATAGTTTTTAAGTGTTATATTTGAAATGTAATGTAAATACAACTATTGATATTTTTACTTTTTGTTCATGTTTTATGAAATTGTGTACTATTACCTCGTCTCTTATGCTATTTAAACATATCACTAGAGGCTTTGAATTTGATTTTTAAATATTGAATAATACTTTGTCAAAGAGTATAACAACAATAACATATTCAACGAAATTTCATAAAGTGGGGTTTGGGAAGGGTAGACTGTAGAATATATGTAGATTTTATCACTATCTCGTGGAGGTAGAGAGACTGTCTTCGAAAGATCATCGGCTCAAGTATATCAAATCCAAGTAAAAAGAGAATAAATCAATGGAAAAAGTAAGAGCGGTTAAAAAGAAAAGCAGTGTCTACAAGGAAAAAATGATAACAATAATAAAATGATGTGATAATCGAAAAGCAATAATAATACAACTATAAGGGCACAACTAGTCTTATGACAAGCCCTAAACCTTCATAAGGCAAGACAACACTCTATCTCTACTAGTCTTCTACCCTAATACGCGACCTCCACTCCTTCCTATCTAAAGTCATATCCTCGGTAGTATGAAGTTGCACCATGTCATGTCTAATCACCTCTCCCCAATACTTTTTCGGTCTACTCCTACCTCTCTGCGTACTCCCTACATCCAACCTTTTGAATCTTCTCATTGGGGCGTCGATGTACTTCCTGTGCACATGCCCAAATCATTTCAGTCTCGCCTCCCTCATCTTGTCAGCCGAAGAGGCCACTCTCACTTTCTCCCGAATAATCTCATTCCTAATTTTGTCACTCCTAGTATGTTCACAAATCCATCTCCACAACACGCATCTTCTAAACAGATGATTTTTTGACTGGCCAGCATATTAATGACGTCTCTTATTGTCAAAACTATGTTATGACCTTTAGGGAAAATTAATATTGAAGATAGTTCTCTCTAAATATTTGAAGTTAGGTGTGGATTATTTCTACTCATACATATCTAATCCACACACTCCAAACAACTATTTTAGTTACTAGGGTATATATATTAAAATCAAGCTTATAAGGATGTGTGTGGCTATTATTATATTTCTTTTATCCTGAAAGGTGTCATACCATCTTTAGTTCATTGTATCTATTACTCTTAATCGGCATTTGGACATGTATAATTTTAAATCAGCGTATTTAGACATGCAATTTAAAATCATAATTTCATATTTTAAATGCTTCAGAAAATATAATTTGGGATTCCAAATTTTTTAAAATGTAAAATTTAATCCATAAATTTATATTTTGTATTAAAAAAAGACTCTTATCACTTTAAATTTTGTAAAAAGAAAAAAGACTCATGTTCGGCATAAAAATATTGATTATACTATGTGAAAGGGTTATATTTAAACAATAACTAGTTACTACTATTATTAACTAGTGAATATTTATAAAATTATGTGTATTTTTATAAGTTTGTAATCACAAATATCTTTTTATAAAAAGAACAACGAGATATACGATTTATCAATGCGATATCTTAAGATATTCTGATGTATTGTTTATGAACTATGATCATCTCGAAATCAGACCAACTACGAGTTGGTTAACTGAGCTATTAAGGGTCAGGGTTATGAGGCCGTAATAGTGTACTATACAAAAAAAAAAAAATACTTGGGTGAGTACTTTTCAATTACTGATTTTAGTGGTACTTTTTATTTACCACCACATATAGCATTACATAACAATATGTTATGTTAAATCTACACTATGTATTAAAAGTGAATTATGCATGCAATATAGATATATTTAACTATTTTAAATTATATTATGCTTGTATGTTTGGTAAGAAATTGACATAATGTATTATAAGTGTATTGAAGTGAGTGATAAATGTATTGTATTATATGTGATTTATAAATTGTTTTCTATGTATTAAAACTGTATCATAAATATATTTTGTTACCGTTATAAATGATAAATATTTTTTTAATACAGCATAACTATGTAAATTTTCCTCTGTTACAATATATACATGTCCATCCATCATAACCCTAATCAAAAACAATTTTTATTTTAAAATTTTTTTCCCAATTTTTACATTTTGAACACTTTTTCTACAAAAAATAGTTGGTTCATTTTTTCCATTATTGACTTCTTCGATCTTCTCTTTTGGTGACTAACCTCAATAATATATTATATAATAGCCTTTTTTCTTTAGAACGTCATGTCTTCATGTAGCTAAGTTTCATAGTAAGGTCCCTTTCACTTCTTTTATTATGTTTTTTGGGTGTATTTTTTTCTTAGAGTTATTATATTTGTTCATAATTATGTCTATAAATCCATAAGTTGCTTGACGTTGTGAATAAACTTTATGCTTGATTGACATATATGCTTGTTGTGGAAATTTTTAATTTAAGCTTGAATAAAAAGAGAAGTGAAAAATAATTTATATCAATCGCCTGAATGCATTAATTTAAAATGGATTTTATGTTAGGTTAGGTCATGGATGGGGCGGATCTTTTTGGATTGGTTCATAACTTTATGTGAATTAATAAATAAAGGTCATATATTTATTTAAATGTTATATAATTGAGTCATTAATAGAGAGACAATTTTAAACATGAAAATAAAGTTTGGAGCAAAGTTGATCCAATAGTTGAAAGAAAATGTTTCGAGTCATTTCTAATAAGTGAATTATATTTTTTATCCAATTGATAGAAAGAAGGACAAATTTAATCTAATAAGAAAATAAGAATAATTTTAAATCATTTCTATTAAGTTCACGATTTTTTTTTTCCTTTTCCGTTTATTTAATAGTGTGATTAATTGATGCCATATAGGAAAAAAGCATCACGTATTATTTGAAAACGAAAAGAGTAGACGTTAAGTTTTTTTTATTTTAATTATTATTATTATTATTGTTATTATTATTATTATTGGGGGTATATAAGTCTTATTATTATTCTACGTCATCATCCACTAATCAACAGAAGGCAATAAAAAGGTACTAGGTAAGTATCAAATTATGTCGTGCTTTTAGTTAAACGTCATTTCTCAATTAATGAAATTAAGAATCATTTTCTTTATAGTAGTTTTCAATGACAAAAGTAGAAAATGCGGAAAAGCTAGATTGTCAAGAAAGTTGAGTATTTTAAACTTTTAAAAAGATTACTATGGATTAGGATGGTGATGAATAAAATATTTCACATCAATGAATGAATGAAATTTTGGATTTTGTTGGGGTAGTTCTTTTTCTTTTGTACTAATTAATGAAGTGTGTAAATTAGACGACTTAATTTGATATGATATTAAAGTCGGGCTTAATATAAGCTCCTAGAAAATCAGACAATGACAAGGATTAGAGATATTCGCAATCCATGAATATCCACATAATATATATCAAGATCCGCATGTGAAGTAGGGAAAGAGGTATGAATGAAATGTCTGTCATTGGTGAATGAATGAAATTTTGAACTTCTTAGAAGAGCCGATTTGGATTAGCTTATTGAATTTAAGCCAAAATAATTTTAAAGCATTTTAAAGATATTTAAATAAAAATTTTTAAAAATGCTTATTACAATTTGATTAAAAGAAATTGAATGGTTGTTCACCCAAAATTGGGCGAACCCGCAAATTTACTTTAACAATGTAAGATACAGTTTACTCATTTTTGGGTGAATGGTCTATTTTGATACGTTGTGTTAGAAAAAAGTGTCTATTTTAACATCAGACTCTAAATAAAGGTGTCAAATCGGTGGATTTGATTGAATTTGGGCGAGTCAAATGGACAGAGTAATGAAATGAAACGAGCTAAATAAATTAAATTGAAATGAACAAAGATAATAATCAACACAAACTTGGACAGGTTGAACGAATTATGATTTCATGAAGCTAGTCTTTGCTTAATTGGACATATTGAGGCTTTGAGAATTGTTGTTGCCAACTACCTTGCATGCAAATACACAATGGCTCTGCTAACCTAGGATGGCTTTAGGAGTTGAAGCCATCATTTTATCCACACTCCATTGTAACAATTAACAAATCTACAGACACATCAAGTTAAAACTAATTCTGGGACACACATCTAGATCTGAATACAACAACCAAAGTTCAACCTGTGAAAAAAGTTGAAATGCCTAAACATCAAGATACTCTTCACAAAGAAGTTACAGACTAAACCGTCAAGAAAATCTCTGACAAGTTGACCAATCACATACATGGCTAGTAAATTCATATGGATAGAGAGCAAGTTCACTAAGGTCCTATGCAAAGTTATAGCTAACATGAATCACATACCAATACCTAAGCTGCATTACTCCAAAATAAGAAGACGGGGATCAAGAATTTTACTAACGCCGTCTCATTTGGCAGAGACGCCTTCAAAAGTTCTTCCAACTCTTTCCTGCAAATGCCTCAAGTTAAACTAAACCTGTTGGGACTGGGGACAAATCTTGAGTTAGCTCCATCCACCTGTTACATAATTTATGGTAAGCTGTAATTAAAACCACGCTCTTAGTCCTTATGTGCAGGGAAACCTGGACCTGCAAAACTCATTAAACCAGTAAGCCTAACTTCCATAAACAAAACTCAAAAAACGAAAAACAGTTGGGAAAGCTACTAGCCTGAATGTGCTCTGGGGTCAAAGAACCTAACTGCATACAATGATAACACATTTGCAAGGTAAGATGGTCCATTCATGATGTTCTCATTACAAGACTTTCTTAAATAGACCCCACAACAAAAATGACGGGACAACCACCACGTAAAGGATAAGAAACATTTGAGTGAACAACCTAGAAAAATTACCTACGAAATAGAACACTAAGATGGCATGATGGGTATGCAAGAATATACAAATGTCTTTCTCTATTTCATTTAATATGTCACTCTTTCTTTTTTAACATTATTTCAAAAAGAGTAATACCTGTCTTTACTTGGAAATTATATCCTTAATGACGTATTCTTACACCTTAGAAGTTGACATCAAATTTTATCGTTTTGAAACTCCATGCACAGTCACAATACCACTATATGAAATAACAAGGAGCTTGAAAAGCAAAACATTATACTGTATTGTTCTTCTAGGCAATTATAAGTTCAAGTTAAGACATCTTCCTTAGTGTAACGATCATATACAGACATGTCCAGGACTACCACTAGCGAATCATCAAGTACCTGATTTACTTGAATAACCTTATACAGACACTTCCAGGACTACCGACGAATCATCAAGTTGCTGATTTACTTGAATAAAGTTAAAGTAGAATGACAGCACATAGAAGGTGATAGGCTGACAAAATAACCTACAACCAAATTCTTGAACAGTGGGAGTATTATCATAAATGTATATATTTGAAAATATTTTGAAAATAATGCTTAGAAATGACCTGTAAATTATGAGGTACAGTTTACTTATTATGCTCTCACCAATCTCTTCTGAAATTTAAATGCCTTCTCTGTTAATTACACTACATAAAATATCTTTCCCATCACATAAGGAACTAAATAAAATATCATCAGAAATATTACTGAATTTTGAAGAAATTTAATTTATTTATCACTAAAATGTCATATCAGAAACTTTTAGATCCTATATTGACCTTGAAGAACACTTCACTAACAAACTCCTACAAAAATCTAACTTAGTAACCTAAAGAACCGTCACAAAAGACATAAAACAGATATAGTTCCCATGTGAAAGAAAGCTCAAGTTTGTCAAAAGACATATGAACAAGCAATGAGTTTCATAAGAGGGAGAACCAAACTGAAAGAAAGATGACCAAAACAAAAGTTACCTGTTTCAAAAAAAAGAAAAAAAGAGATGACCAAAACAAAGTTCTGGAAGGCAAAGGAAATTAGTAGAAAGGTTACAAGAGGTAATGATATGACAGTGTAAAATGCGTGATGCATAGGAAAACATGCAAAAGCCACAAAAGAATAATAAATGGTTGAAATTTCACATTAGATAGCACAGAATTGAAAACCTGAACCACCTACCTTCACAGTGGAAAATGGCAGTAAGGTTTATTTCATGGCAGGTGGCATTTCTTAGAAGCCAATTGGCTTTTGGAAGTAATCAAAACATCAACCATAAGGAACAAGGAAACAAACCTCTACAGGATATACTCATTAGTATCCATATTCATCCTGTCGTAGTGGCTGCTGATCATTCTATCCATTTCCATTTTGTGCATATCCAATATCGTTGTTGTAATTAGTACCATCAGCATTAGTCCTGTTAGAAAGTTTTGCTACTTTCTTTTCCCTGTTCCACTGATCAATTCTTGCACGTCTCTCTTCACTCCTATCCCTAGTTGGACTTCGAACCCTCCGGCCACGAGGGCTCCGGTTCCTACCCCTTCTGCCATGAGGGCTCCGGTTCCTACCCCTCCTGCCACTGGGGATCCGGTTCCTACCCCTCCTATGGGCAGGACTAGTAGTAGTATGTCTCCTGCTCCAACTCTCATGATAATAATCTCTATCATTATATTTTCTACTATGACTCTTGTGAGAGCGCACTTCAGTGCTACGAGGCCTGTAAGGACCTCCACTTCGGCTGGCAGGAGGGCTCCGGTTCCTACCTGTTAGGGTGGAAAACCTAACCCCCAATGTGGAGGTAGAGAATATTATATAACAAAATATTATCTAAGTATTACACAAGTGGTACACAAGAATAAATAAATTACAATATGTGTACAGATAGGTTAAGTAACTCTAATACCCCCCTTCAAGCGAAACGGTGGTGGACGAAGGCCAAGCATAGCGCGGAAAGATTCAAACTGAGGCCGAGGAAGACTCTTGGTGAAGATGTCAGCCACCTGAAGCGTGGTTGGAACAAACTTAGTGTAGAGTTTACCAGACGACACAAGCTCCCGAATGAAGTGATAGTCCAGATCAATGTGTTTCGCCCTCTTATGAGACACAGGATTCTGTGTGAGAAAGAGTGCACTCCGATTGTCACAGAGTAGCGTGGGGCGATCAGGAGGCAAGGCATGGAGCTCCCGAAGCAAGTGAGTGATCCATACAATTTCAGCCGCAGTATTCGCCATGGCTCGATACTCCGATTCACAACTGGAGCGGGAGACAGTCGGTTGTTTCTTAGCACTCCAGGATACTAAGTTTCCACCAAGGAAAATAGAGTATCCATAAGTAGAACGGCGAGTTTCGAGACATCTGGCCCAATCAGCATCCGAGTAACCAAGAATAGAGACATTATGCGGCTTGGTGAACAACAGGCCATAGGCAAGTGTGCCTTTGACATACCGAAGAATGCGCTTGACACACTGGAAATGAAAAACAGTCGGTGTCTGTAAGAACTGACTAACCTGATTCACTGCATAGGACAGATCCGGACGAGTAATTGTAAGGTACTGCAATGCGCCAACTAGAGACCGATAATGAGTTGGATCCTTAAAAGGATCACCAGCGGTGATGAAGGACTCATGAGGAGCTAAGGGTGTGTGCACAGGCTTAGAATCAAGTAAAACAGCACGTTCAAGGATATCACGAGCATACTTGGATTGGCTGAGAAATAACCCATTATCAGTGTAGGTCACTTCAAGACCAAGAAAATAATTGAGAGCTCCAAGATCTTTAATAGCAAACTCCTGGTTTAGACGAGAGATAAACGCAACCATGAGGTCAGTTCGGTTTCCGGTGAGAATTAAATCATCAACATAGACGAGCAGGTACATAATGCAGGAGGAGCGTTTGAAAACAAACAGAGATGTATCTGAGCGACTGCACGTAAAACCATTGGTGAGAAGAAAGGAGCTTAATCGCTGAAACCAAGCACGCGGAGCCTGCTTGAGGCCGTATAACGCTTTGTTCAAGCGACACACATGATCAGGAAACCGAGAGTCTGCAAAGCCAGGGGGTTGTTCCATATGAACAACTTCATTCAGATGACCATGCAAGAAGGCATTTTTGACATCAAGCTGATGAAGCTTCCAATTGTTGATAACGGCAAGAGATAAGACAATTCGTACCGTAGAAGCCTTAACCACCGGACTAAAGGTGTGGGAATAATCTAAGCCAGGGATTTGAGTGAAGCCTTGAGCCACCAGTCGCGCTTTGAAACGTTCAACAGACCCGTCTGAGTTGTACTTAGTGCGAAAAACCCATTTGGAACCAACAACATTACTGGATCGCGGACGAGGCACCAATGTCCACGTAGCATTTTGAGTTAGAGCAGACATTTCCTCATGCATTGCAGCCATCCACTGTGGGTGCTTAGCAGCCGACTTGAACCCTCTTGGTTCAGAAGAAGCAAATAAAGCGCTAAAGAGGCGATGAGTGTCAAGATGAGCTAAGTTGGCTTGATGTCGAGTGGAAGGTTTAAAAATGCCCGTCTTGGACCGAGTTACCATGGGGTGAACTGCTGGAGTGGACACTGATGCAGGGAGCTGAGTTGGAGCCAAAGAATCACCCAAATCGGCAGCCAAAGTCGGCAGAGATGAGGCAGCAGCAGGATGTGGCAAAGGAAGACCGACCCGAGACGATGTGGAAGGAACAAGGACTGGCGGCACTGCAGCGGGTGAAACATCAGACGGAGCAGCATGTAATGGCTGGGATACTGCCGGGGTATCACTGTGAAGACCATCCAAACAAGGAGGACATAGCGAAGGCAAAGGCGCTGAGGCTGGCGAGGACGAAGAACCAGTGATCACGAAGGATTCTGCCGGCATAGAAGACGGCTCCAAAAAGGTTGAGAGATGCAAGGAGTTTAAGTCCGTTGATGAAGTAGCGCCCGAAAAAGGTAAAGAGTGCTCATCAAAACGAGCATGGCGAGTAACATAGATGCGAGACGTTGCCGGATCAAGACACCGATAACCTTTGTATTGAGAGCTATAACCGATGAAGATGCACGGAAGACTTCTAGGAGATAACTTGTGATTTGTATAGTCTCGAAGATATGGAAATACTCGGCAGCCATAGACCTTGAAGGTACGATAATTGGGCTTCTCAGAAAATAAGAGCTCAAAAGGAGACTTGTTGGTCAAAACCTTCGAAGGTAGACGATTGATGATATAAACAGCGGAGCTGAACGCATCTACCCAATAAGAGGTAGGAGCATGTGCATTAAAAAGCATGGCCAAACCAGTCTCCACGATGTGACGGTGTTTTCTCTCAACTCTGCCGTTTTGCTGAGGCGTATACGGACAAGATAACCTGTGAAAAGTGCCATTTTCTTCAAATAGTTCGACGAGCAGTGTGATTAACAAACTCTGTGCCTCCATCACTTTGAAAAACCTTAATTTTCCGAGAAAATTGAGTTTGCACAAACTTCATGAAAACAGACAAAACAGCGGCAAATCCAGACTTGGTTTTGAGAGGATAAAACCAAGTGAAGCGAGAGTAGTCATCAACAAAGGCCACATAATACCTATAGTTATCAGTAGATGTAATAGGCGCAGGGCCCCACAAATCACAATGTATTAAGTCCAAAGGATGCAAAGATCGTTTATTATTTAAATCAAATGACAAACGGTGTCCTTTAGAGAGTTGACAAGAAGAGCAAATGACTGGTTTGGGTAAAATAGAAGTAACAGACAAAGAACCTAACTTATGTAAAAGTAAAACAGTATCAAAGGCAACATGCCCTAACCGACTATGCCAAAGTTCATAAGATGCCTTCAAACTTGAATTTGTAGTAGCCGCCAAAGCTTGATGCTCATTATGCAAAACATATAGCCCATTCTCACATTTGCCTCGAGTTAGAACCTGTTTCGTTTTTCTGTCCTGAATCTGAAAAAACGATTTAGAGAACAGAACATCCACCGGATTATCATGTGTTAGTTTACTAATGGACAAAAGATTCTTGGCAAGATGTGGAACAACCAGAACATCACGCAAGTGCAGATTATTAGAAACAGTAGAGGAACCCGTATGAGTGATAGGAAGAGCAGTACCATTTCCAAATGTCACGTTAGCATTGCCGGAGTATGGAGAAGCATGAGGAACACTTGGTGAAGACGAAGTCATGTGATCAGTGGCCCCGGAATCAACATACCAATCAGGGGCAGAAGTAGTGACATGACATTGAGCATTGAACGCTTGAGCCAAGTTGGCGTCACGAGAGGCAGCTTGAGCGGCAAAGGTAGCAAGAGTAGGACAAGCACTTGCATAGTGGCCATCAGTACGACATAATTGGCAGTGAGGGGGCCTGCGGCCACGACCACGACCACCCGAACCACCACTGCCTCGGTTAGAGCGACCACGGCCGCTGACGGGAGAGGACTGCCGAGGCGACTGGGCAGTGAAGGCAGCAGGCAGCGAGGATGAGGCACCATGAAGGGACTTGAGAAAAAGTTCATGACTCTCCGCCTGTGAGAGTAAGTCGCGAAAGGTAGGCGCCGGTTTGGTGGCACGAATGGCAGTGGAGAAAGTCTCAAAAGAGGCTCCTAAGCCGCATAAAAACCAATGAAGTTTATCGATATCATCAACAGGCTGACCAATGGCAGCCAACTGATCACAAACGGATTTAAATTGACGACCAAATTCAGCAACAGATAATGAACCTTTGACCAATTGACGAAGTTGATCGCGCAGATTATGAACGCGTTCAACAGAAGAATTGCTATAGGCAGATTCAAGCGCAACCCAGATTTGGCGGGCTGTTGTGAGACCCAAAATTTCAGAGACCGCCTCTTCCGTAAGGGAAGAATTAAGGATGATGACAGCCCGTTGATCAATCGCAAGCCAGGCATCATAAAGAGGATTAAGAACCTCTTTGCCATCCGTAAGAAGAGACGATGGAGGAGCTACGGAGGATCCATCAACATGATCCAATAAGCGTTGATAAGAAAGTAGGGGCAGCATCTGATTTTTCCAATAGAGATAATTGGTGGAGGAGAGCTTAATGGTAAGCATGTGTAAAACCGTGGCAATGGGAAGAGTGGCATCGCTGGTGGAGGAGGCAGCCATGATCGAAAGGAGAAGAGGAGCAGCGAAGGAAGAGAAAGAGAAAGAGAGGCGGCAGCAGCAGCAGGAGAGGGGCGGCGGCGGGAGGGAGAAGTAGGATAGAAGTAGGATAGATTAGGCTGATACCATGTTAGGGTGGAAAACCTAACCCCCAATGTGGAGGTAGAGAATATTATATAACAAAATATTATCTAAGTATTACACAAGTGGTACACAAGAATAAATAAATTACAATATGTGTACAGATAGGTTAAGTAACTCTAATACTACCCCTCCTATGGGCAGGACTAGTCGTAGTATGTCTCCTGCTCCAACTCTCATGATAATAATCTCTATCATTATATTTTCTACTATGACTCTTGTGAGAGCGCACTTCAGTGCTACGAGGCCTGTAAGGACCTCCACTTCGGCTTTGGCTTCGGCTTGTCTTGTACCTCCCAAACAACTTGTGTCTCAACTCCCTAAAAATAAAAGGATAAGTCATATACAATTAAATCTGTAAAGATTGTACATATTGTCAAAAGGTTCTCCAGATATAGTTAACACTAACCTGCTGATCTTCAATAGGTGCATAAAGTTGCAATATCCACCGGCGCAGCTGTTCTCTTCATACTGTCTACAGGGGGCTTCAATAAATCAGTTACAGGAGAGAAATCAACAATGATGGGCCTCCCTGCAGTTACAAGCAGAAGTTTGAGGAACTAGTCATATTTTCAAGTATCTAAACAAGTAACATAACCAAGATATAGCTGCCTGTCAACAAGCCCACCCATTAACCATAATAATAGAAAACTGATTCGAACAGGGGAGGAGCCAAAGTGCAAAGCAGTAATTTATTTTGGCTCAAACCCTATATCTGGGCTAAAATATATATGTACAAATAATTTACAAAGCTCAATAAGCGAAACAAATTGTGATTCAAAAATCACAATCTATAAATTCTGGCTCCACCTTAGGGTACTAAGCCTTTTTACCATTTTAAACTATCTCACTTTATTCTCTAATACTTTTACAAGGAAAGGGTTAGTGGAGCAAAAGTGTTACCAGCATAAGATCTTCCGGTAAGATTTTTAAGAGCATTTGCAGCCTGTTCCTCCTCTCTAAACTGAACATAAACGTTGCCAATCTGCATGCGCACATTGTACATAAACAAAATGCCAACCCATAATCTAAATCAGCCCCAGAAAAGGCTTACCATATGATCCGCAATATTGTCACAAATGTTCAAGTTCTCAATCTCTCCATACTTGTTCAGTTCTTCAAATAAATCTTCATAAAAATCCTGCAACATCATCAAAATAAGTAACATTCCATCAAAACATCCACCTAAAGAACCTATCTGAAAAATATAATATGATAAAATGAAGCATGAAAAAGTTTGCATGTATCTTTGATATACTTTATTGAATCCTGCAACATCATCAAAATAAGTAGCATTCCATCAGAACATCCCCCTAAAGAACCTATCTGAAAAATATAATATGATAAAATGAAGTATGAAGAAGTTTGCAAGTATCTTTGTTATACTTTATTACTGTAACAATTAGCAAGAGTATCATGAAGTAGACTCCATCTGCAGAAAGAATCACATATTAAACATCTCAAATTAAGAATACCACTTACATAATATCTTGAAATAGATATCTTCAGTTCAGTTCACATTTCTCTGTTAGGGTTTTTCTGGGTGTGAAATGGAAGAATCTAGATGGAAGAAGAAGAAGGAGAATTTATTTATACTGATGAAGAAACTTCTGAATAGTTCTAATAAAAATATTCAGTTATAACCAACTCATTAAATTAAACTTGTTATGCATATTTCATTTAGACATCAAATTAGTTTTAATTAGATATTTTAGAGAAGAAAAATATGTTTATGTTTTTATTTATATATTAAACTAGGTAAATTATTCGTGTTTGGCACGGAATTGAACTATTTTATTAAGCTTACATATAATCATTCGGTAATATTTGTATTTTCGATATATACACTACATTGTCAAGAACATTTTATCTTAAGGCAAAACGTTCCTCTAAAATCTTAAAGTGCTATATTTTTAAAATTTTCATTTTTGTTATACAAAAATTATGAGTCATAGAGAGATTTTAAGTATAAGAAAGAAGTCTAAGAAAGTCTCCATGGAAATAGTTGGTCAGAAGTAACGAAATTTTCTAAATCCCAGTAGTTATAAAGAACATCATCAAACGTTAAAGAGATCAAAAATCCCCGAACAACAACACTCCCAAGTAAAGTGGAACATCATGTCCATACAAGAACATAATTAACTAAATTTAAACGGAGGACCTTCGGCTCCTTTCTTATGAACCTCCATCAATCTCTTTTTTATTATAGTATATCATATCATGTATATGTTAAAAATGACCCTAAATATTAGTATCATAAAGGTGTTTCCTCATTGTCTCAGAATAGTCATTACTATTGCTCAGGTTTTATTTGAGCGGCCCCAACTTATTTGGAATGGAACCATAGTTATTGTTATGGTTATAGTATGCAGTTATAAAGAATTAATGCAATGATCAACAAAGTAGTAGGTGGCATCTGAATGGAACTGTTCACAACTGAATATTTTAAACCAAAATTTTGATATATAACATATTAAAATCTCACAGCATAATTTTGTGAGTACTTGAACTCACAAATATCCATAAATAATAATAAAGACGACCTTACTTTCCTAACAATCAAGAATAAAAAGGCATGTTGCTTAGCATACTTTTAAAAAAGATAGTCTACTAAGTTGTATCCAAGTTTATAGTTTACAAATTTAATTCAAAGAAGCCAAAAGAAAGAGTTATCACTACATCAAAAAAGATTTTTAACAGAAATTAATTTCTTAATCGCCGCTAAATATTTATTTTTAGAGGTAATTATTACTCTATATAAATGTCCCTAAATTCTATAGCGACATTGAATCTAATGACAATTAATTAATGTCGGTAAAGGTTCTAGCACTTTTCGATAATGTGCATATTTATTACCGATAAAAATTATTTTTGTTATAGTGTATTTTGGGCATCTGTAAGTTTTAAGAAAACTTGAACTCTTATTATGTCCAAAAATAAGAGAGGAAGAAATATGGCAAATTAGTCAACTTGCGATAAAAGAAGTGGACTAATTGTCTTTATACTAATATTCTAGGAAGAGTGCAATGTCATACAAAATGTTTGTACCTAAGATAAAACAATCAAAATAATATACTAACTGTGGCAAGCAAGAGAACAATCTGTTTGGTTCTATTAACAAACTTCACCATTGGTTCCGTATTAGTTATCACATATTTGTTGTGGTGTGCAATCAAATATAGCACAACCCACGAGAAATTTTTCCAAAAAGTATATGAAGAAACCTGTAGAAAGGGACAAAAGAAAAGATCAATTTTCAATCATACTTGCTGGAATTTTTAACATAGTTCAAAAAAAGTCACCAAAATAGCAAAAAGAAATTACAATAGTTACATGAATCACAATGACTTACAATAAAAGATTAAGCTTCATGAAATAGGAGGAAGAAAACTTTGACGAACAAAACACACTTCATAAGAAGCTTAATTAATGTATTTGGATTTGACTCCCCTATAGCGGGAAAAAACCTACAAATAATAGTGGCAGAAATAGAAGTTTTGTTTACTAAAGAGCCAAATGTAATGAATTCAACCATTCCAGCAGCGTTATGAGTTGTGGACTGAGAGGTGCAAGAGTAGTAATGTCGCATTGCAATTGAAATTAATTTTCTTTGTTTATTCTTTCTTCTTTTGGTGCCCTGGAATTAAGTGTTGGGTTTTTAAAGATGTGAATGAAAAATGAAGAGTTGTTACTTTTGTGAAATGTTGTGACTGTTATGAAAAGTTGTGACTTTTATGAAGAGTTGTGACTTTTCTAAAGAGTTGTGACTTTTACGAAGAGTTGTGACTTTTCTAAAGAGTTGTCACCTTTATGAAAAGTTATGACTTTTCCGTAAGGTTGTGACTTTTAAGAAAGGTTAAATAAGAATCCTGATCTGTGAGGGAGCCTAATAGGCGGGTCTATTGTTGTAAACATGCAAAATATTTATGAAGAGTGGCAAGAGTGGTAAAACAATGAACAGAAGCAGCGACTGTCAAAAGCTGAAGCGGTGTTCCTATTGCAGAGGGGAAGGACAGTTTTGTAAATAAATAAATAAAAAGAAAATCTTTTCTTCTGGTGGCGTCATGTCACCGGATTGAGGATTCTCTTATATATATATATATATATATATATATATATATATATATATATATATATATATGATAGTTGAGTTAATCACATAAAATATAGTATAAAATATATTATTTCCTTTAGTTATATGCATTTGGTTTAATAAGCTGTAAAGTTGTAAGTAGTTTTATTTTCTACTTAAGTTTAATGTGTATAATTATACAAAATAATATATTTTATGTGGTTAATTTAATTATCTAATAGACTAATAAAAAATATCTTTTAAAAAAAATTGAAATCAAAAGTGTTTAATTGAAGTATTTTATTATTAGGATTTAGAACGTTCAATTGGAATTCCTTAGAGTTTATTCTACTCTAAACTCTAGTTTACTCCTATATGGAATTATAGATTGGTATATATTTTCTTATAAAAACATTTTTAAAATCCTACAAACTTTTGGATTTACAAAGAGACCAAGGCATTAAATATTGACTTTCTCATAGGTGAAATGGTCAAGAAACGTTCCTCAAAGTGTTGTCCGAGTTCTTAACGATCAAATATGTCACTAGGAGGTTTGCATCATTGTACGTTCGAGAAATACGTTATTAATGACCCTTGAATCACATAGAAAAATCATAAAAGAAGAATCAAGTGAATACACAAAATTACCAACAAGGATTTGTGGTAGAGTGGTAAATACTTCTTTATTCTTAAACATATGTCTCAGGTTCGAGTCTCCCTAGGTATGGAGTCACCTTTGTTAAAGAGAGCTTTTACCCCCCCCCCCCCTCCCCCCAAATGTGGAACTTCCTAGCGTGAATCTAAATTTAATCAGGTTTCAATATAGATACCGGACATCGGATTGAAAAATCCAAAACAAAAGAAGTGATTACCATTTTTATATAAAGAAATTACTTTGTAATTGCTGTATATTTTTTGTATTAGAAAAAAATTGTTGCAAACACACATATTTATTAATTTCCCTTATATATCGAATAATTAAGTGTTTTCGTAATAAGACTCATTTTTAAAAATTTTTTTAGCTCTATTATGGATCAAATAGTCAAACCATTTTTATTTTTGATTAATTTTATAAAAACTGTGAATTTTAGATTTTTTTTATGTATTATCTAAATCTGTAAATGTTAGTTTATCACAGTATGAAATTTCTTAGTCTTTTTTTTTTAAAAGAAAAAATTGGATAAAAATATTTTTTAAATAACAAAACTAAACGTATTGATACTAATAAATAAATTTCGCAATGTTAAACATCTGGTGGTTTGCCCGAGTGGTTAAGGGGGAAGACTTAAGATCTTCTGCACATAAGTGCGCGTGGGTTCGAACCCCACAGCCACCATTTTCATTTTACGTTTTTCTGTCTTTCTAACCGCGCATGAATTTCATCACTATCTCGTAAGTGTGTTGGTCATTTTTATTTTTTTCCCTATCTTTCTAACTGCACGGCTTACACTACATAAAACTCATCATTAACTCGTAAGGGCGTTGAGATCATACCATAACTTTTAAAAATAAAAAAAAAGAATTGTACAATCCTTCTTTATATTTCATTCTCTAATATTATTAATATTTAAAATATTAAACAAATTTAGTCATACAGATAGAAATCTTTTACAATCGTATAAATATATGGGCAATCATTTTTGCTTAAACTACATTTTTCGCATAGTTGACTTTTCTACTTTAAAATAATTATTAATAATTGAGTGATCACCTGAAAAATCAATCTTAAAGCTATTCTTTAATGAAGTCTAAGGGATTGAAAATTAAGTTACATTTATTTGAATAGTAAATGGAGCATTAAAAAGAGAACATTTAATGTAACGACAATTTCTCATAAATTAAGCTATTTTCTAGACTATAAAAATTATGGAATTTTATTTTTTTTACCATTGTGAAAAAGGCAAACATAAACATTTTAGATATGAAGAAGGCATCTTTGAAGTTGGTTTTTACCATGGCACTTTTTATGGTTGCTATAGGCTAGCAACTCTCTCTCTAATTGTTTTTTGTATATCATGAGACAAAATTATGGTGGTTGGTTAAGCTTATAAGCTGATAAAGTTGTTTTAAAAATAAAAATTATGATGTTTGATAAATATACATGTTTGATAACTCACAAAGTACTTATAAGTCAAAGTTATAAATAGGTCATCTTCAATTTATGATTTTTCAATTTATAAGCACTTTTAGTATGAGTTGAAAGTCTGTTGGAAACAATCTCTCGATCTCACAAAAACAGATAAAAGATTTGCATACATCCTTCCTCTTCCATAGCCCCTTTGTGTGTCTACGTTGAGTATGTCGTTGTTATTGTAAGAACTTTTAGTTTAACCAAGAATTTTTACTATTTCATTTTAACTTTTTTTTTAATCTTCAAAATACCTTCTTTTTTTAAAAAAAAACCTCTAATTCCTCTTCATTCCCTATCCATGTTCATTTCTTTTTCTTACAAATACACTTTTAAATTTATAATTTTTTATTTAAAAAAAGAAGAAGTTAAAGATGTTTTAGTCATTTTATCAAAAGAGCAACTTATCAATACTTTTTTATTAAACACATCAAGTATTTATTATTAGTTTCAATACTTTTATTCAAACACGTAGCTGCTTATTTATGTAATTTATTCTAGCACTTAAAAATGTTCATCATCATATTATGATTATTAGTTATTTACCATAAGCTAATCCAAATGATTAATTCTAACAATATATTTTTTTATATAGATATTTTGTGTTTTAAAGTTGAAGCATTTGGAGATTGCTATTATGATGAAGATTGTGAACATTTTCGTACTAAGTATCATTGCATACCTTTTTGTAATGAAGGATTAATGTGTGATTGTGGTGCACAAATCAAAGATGAAGATATTAGTATTATAAATACAAATGATAATCCAAATTTATCCCCCTTCTAATTTTTCAAATAATGAAATAATTATATTTAGTGTTTTAACTATGATTTTTGTATACAAGAAATAAAGAGAAATCTATGAGTTCTTCTAATTGTGTACTATTTTTAATGTAAATTATCCTACACCAACACCTTATTTCAACAATTTTTCATATTAAATGAGTAGTTGATTCATCAATTTGAAGAAAGGAATCAATATAAAGATAAATATTTCACTAAAATTGATAATTATTAAATTTTATTAATTAAACAACAAAATTGATCATTATTACTATTTAACAATGGATGGGTATTAGTTATGAATTTCGTCGCTATAGAAGCAAGGACATGTGCAATGGATATTTTATTTATACTTTTCGGGACAAAATTAGGATTTTGGGTTATACGTGGATAGAATTGGAATAGAGAAATAAATTAGAAATAAATAAAGTGAGATAAAGACGAAAAAAATAAAAATTACGTGCACTTAATTTTCACACCAAACTAAATAATTTAGTATTAACAATTAAAATTAAAATGATAATATATAATATTTATTCGTGTATGAGTTGAGATGATTCAACGGATTTTGATGGCCTAAAACCAAATTTTGGGAAGAGATATATAATTTTAATGTTGGGGTTTGAAGGTATGAATAGGAAATGAAGAGTTGTGACTCTCCTGAAGGGTTGTGACTTTACCGAAGGGTTGTGACCTTTACGAAAGGTTGTGTCTTTTCTAAAGGGTTGTGACCATTTGAAAGGTTGTGCCTTTTCCAAAGGGTTGTGACCTTTCATGAAAGGTTGTCCCTTTTCCAAAGAGTTGTGACCTTTCCGATAAGGCACAATTAATACCTTTTCATACTACCTTTTGTTGACTATAAATAGAGAGATTTTCTCTCATTTTTAAGAATTGAATTTTTCCTTCTTTTGCATATATTTTCTTACAAAACAAAATAGAGTCTATGTGTGATTCGTTGCTGTCTTTTTGAGTTCGTTAAAATTATCGAAGTTTGAGGTACCGCTACTTCTTTAATGGTTAAATTCGTTTTATCTTGGGAGGAATTAATCAACAACCTCGGGTACTTGAGAGGATTAAATTTCTTAAGGACACACAGTGAGTTCTGTGGACTCGGATAGTTCTTTTCTTTTTCTTTTCATCTTTTATTATTTCTGGTTTGCTAATCAGAATACAAGAGATAACAAGCTTAAGAAATTTAAATATTGTTGCTAATTTCTGTGGTAAGGAAATTACTTTTATTTTCTGTGTTCTTTTTGTTGGAAAAAAAAAAGAAGAGAAAGAGAATTATTTTATCATGTGATAAAAGAGATTTGGGATGAACTACTACTACTTTAATATGTTTGAGTATATTTTCTGTAGTAAGTTTTCCTTGGACTGGTAAGATTATTTTTATTTTCTTCCCAAGTGCATTCAAGCATTGCACCCCTTCAGTTTTCTTTTCAATGAGAAAAGTTATTTTGTGCATAAAGGCCAAGATGTGCACTTTAATTATTTTATCTGTATTTTTTGGTTTATATAGCTATGAGATGAGAAGAAGTAAATGAACATACGTTGTCTCCTAACAATATTTGAACATGAGTTTAGTTTCTCGTTGAATTCAATGCTTTCTGAGGAAAATTGGAATATGATGGAAACTAGGAAAGGAAAAAATTAGCAAGAAAAGTGACTTGCATGGAATTCTTGCTGACAGATAGAATATAATTCAATGGGAGTAAAAATCAGGTTTTATCTTTATTTTCCCTTGATTATTTCTTTTTCTATCCTTTATAAGTTATGAGATTTATTTCATAAATGTTAGGATAGATGTTCATTATGTGATGATCTCAGAATATATGTATTCTGTTTGGAGGAGGAAAAAAAAACTTTTGTAGTTTTCTACTCCATGTGAAATTTGATTGTGTCTGATTTTTGGAGACTAAAATCTTCTGTTTTTTTTTCTCCTTTGGTTTGAAGAATATAAGAACTTCACCGAATAAATCAGATTGTGCATTTGGTTTGAAGAATACACCAATTTATTAAACATTTTGTTTGAATAGTATTCTAAATACTAAGTGATCTGTCTAATAGTGACAGAAAGGAAAAAAAAAATACTAGTGACATAAAACTAGTGATTTTTGTGCCTGCAATGGGTGTTTCTATGGATTAAATCTCCAAAAAAGAAGGCTTCATGTTGCCAGTGTGTATTTTGATGGCATACAATTTGAAAGCATGGGAAAAAATATGTGAAATAATTTCAAATACTTGAAAAATATTTTTGAGATCATATTTAAAATGTGGGGGATTCTTTACTTGTGATAAAGAAAAAGAAATTTGGACTTAGTGTCTAATTTAAATTTGAAAGTACAAGATATGAAATTCAATGACAATATTATATTATGTTAGACCCACAAAATTCTTGGAGTATATTTGATATTGTGGTTGTTGAGTCTCTCTTTACTAGTATATGGTATAATGACTAGTATAAACCACCAAATTATATATATACTTGTTCAAAAGAATTGTGTTCTTTGATGAAAAAATGTCACTTAAAATGTTGTGATTTTTCATGAATATATGTCTGTTAGAATACAACTATCTGTATAGACATGAAAATTGGTGAAAGGTGATCAATCATGTTTGTGTTGTAAAAGAAGCATTTGGGTCGTATGCTTTTTTTGGACCCAATAAGACTATGTTAATGGGTAACTATACAATAATCAAATTGAAGGTTATGAAAAGGTTCTTCTTAAAAGGACATCTGACAAGGTGCTGACTCTAAACAATGTCTGTATCGGACAAAGTTATAAAAAGTAAAGAACAAAATATTTGTGAGAAAAAGTTACCTCACAGAGGATCTTTTCAAACTCAATATTTCTGTTTGTTCTTACTTGCTTGAGTCAAGCTATTCTTGACATGAAGGCTTGAGACATGTCAATTACAAGACCTTGCGAAAACTGATCAACTTAGAAGGTTTGCCTAACTTTGAGTGCAATAAATAAAAATGTCAAGTTTGTGTTGAATTTAAGTATGCTAGGCATTCTTATAAATTTGTTGAAAGGAATTTTAATTCCTTAGTATTGATTCACGCTGATATTTGTGATATGAAGTCAACACCATCTCGTGGTGGGAAAAAAGTATTTTATAACTTTTATTGACAATTGCGCTAGGTACTGTTATGTTTGTTTGCTGAATGGTAAGGATGAATCAATAAAAACATCTGAGCAATATTAAACTGAAGTTGAAAATCAGTTGGATAAAAAGATAGTCATGATTAAAAGTGGTAGATGTAGAGAATATAAATATTCTTTTGCAGAAATATATTTGAAAAATGGAATCATCCATCAAATTACGGCACATACTCACCTTAATCTAATGGTATTGCTGACAGGAAAAAATTGAACTTTGAAAGAAATGTTGAATGTCCTACTTATAAGTTCAGGTTTACTACAAAATTTGTGTGTGGGGGGGGGGGGAGGGGGGGGGGCGGAGCTATCATTATAGCAAAAGGGAACAAAAAAAAGTTTTGTATGTTCAGAAAGGGAGCAACAAAAAAAAAAGTTTTGTATGTTCAGAAAGGGAGCAACAAAAGGTTTTGTCTATTCAGAAAGGGAGCAACAAAAAGTTTTGTCTGTTCAGGAAAGAGAATTGTTTGTCGCCCTTAAAGTTTTGTATGTTCAGAAAGGGAGCAACAAAAGGTTTTGTCTATTCAAAAAGGGAGCAACAAAAAGTTTTGTCTGTTCAGGATAGAGAATTGTTTGTCGCCCCTTAAAGTATATACATGCAATGACTCTTGAAAGAGAGTGATCTAACAATTCTCAAGACACAATTTATTCCATATGAGAAATGGAAAGAAAGAAAATCCAACTTGAAATATTTCAAAGTGTGGGGGTGTCTAGTCAAAGTCCAAGTTCCTCTTTCCAATAGGATCAAAATAGGACATAAGACTGCGGATTGTATATTCATTAGATATGCTACAAATAGTAAAGCATGTCGATTTATGGTTCATAAGTCCGAATCGTCGAATAGTCAAGTGAAGGGTCTAAACGACCTTGAAAAGAACCAAAGGAGAATGTACTTAATAGAGAGATTCAGAGGCGTACTAAATGTCAAAGGACATCTACTTCCTTTGGGTTTGATTTTGTAACATTTCTTCTTGAAAATGAATCCCAATCTTGAGCAATCATACTTGGGAGTTGGTTGATCTTCCTCCAGAAAATAGATCTTTGGGTTCAAAATGGATCTACAAAAGGAAAAGAAAGTTGATGGAACTATTGACAAATACAAAGCAAGGCTTGCTGTCATTGGCTTTAGACAATAAGAAGGCATTAATTATTTTGACACATAATGCCCACTAATTAGGATTACATCAATTCAGATGCTAATAGCGCTAGTTGTGATATATGGCCTTCAAATTCATCAAATGGATGTTAAAACAACTTTCTGAAATGGAGAATTGGAGGAAGAAATTTACATGGAACAACCCGAGGGCTTTGTGGTTCCTGGTAAAGAAAAAGAAATTGTGTAAACTTGTTAAGTCATTTTATGGACTAAAAACAAGCACCTAAACAATGACATGAGAAATTTGGCCAAACCATATTGGCAAATGGATTCAAGATTAATGAATGTGATAAATGTTTTTACATTAAAGACACTCCAAATCACAAGGTCATTGTTTGATTTTATGTTGATGACATGTTGATCATCAAAAGAGACATTTCTGACATAAATGCTACTAAGCATATGCTAGAAAGTAACTTCGATATGAAAGACATTGAAGTAGCTGATGTGATTGAAAAGGTACTTGACAAGTTCAAGTATTTGGATTTCAATATTGTCAAGACTCCAATAAATGTGAGTTTTGTATTTCAAAAGAAAGAAGGAGAAAGTGACTGACAATTGAATTATGCTAGAGTATTGAGAAGTATGACATATATCATGAAGTGTACGCGATCAGATATAGCATGTGCTATTAGTAAACTGAGTCGGTTCACGGGTAATCTCAATCAAACTTATTGGATGACAATGAAAAGAGTTTTAGAGTATTTAAAGCATACTTAAAAAACTATGCTTTGCATTATAACTAATATTCAACAGTATTGGAAGAATATAGTGTTGCAAATTGAATCACCAGGTCAAATGAAGTAAAATCCACGAGTGGATATGTACTTACTCTTGGTGGAGGAGCAGTCTCTTGGAAATCTTCCAAATAGAAATGTATCGCTCGCTCTACTATAAAATTTGAGTTTATCACTCTAAATAAGGCTAGTGAAGAAGTTGAATGACTCCGAAATTTCTTGAAAGATATTCTTTTTTGGCTCAAACCTTTAGCACCAGTATGCATACACTGTGAGAGTTAAGTTGCTATAGGTAGGGCATGGGGCATGATGTATAACGAAAGGTCTCATCATATATGACATAGACATAATATCGTTAGAGAACTACTCTCTAGTGGAATTATCACAATTGACTATGTAAAGTCAAAGGATAATGTGTCGAATCCACTTACAAAGGCCTAACTAGAGAGGGAGTTGATAGATTATCAAAGGGAATAGGACTATGGCCGAGGACAAGTCATTGTGGCGGTAACTCTACCTAGAAGACTGGAGATCCCAAGATCTAGGTTCAAGGAGATCAAGCAAAGTCATTAATGACGGTTCAACATTGTCAAAAATTGTTTTATGGTCCATTCTCATGATGAGACAATGTTCAGTAACCAGGATAAATGCATTAGGACTTTTTAATGGTTTCTAAGTTTGATACAGGGTATATCAAATGGTGTATCTACGGGATAACACATTTAGAAGTCACCTATGTAAGTGTGAAGTGTAAGCCGCTTCAAGAAGAATCTGGTAAGGCCAGTTCTCTAGACACTTATAAACCAAGATGTATTTATGGCTGAAATGAACAAAACAATGAGAACCAAAATCAGTTCAAGGTTTGATTGTGTAACTTATGTTGTCTAGGTATAGACCAAAGCTCGACGGTTCAAAGATATCAAATCTACCGATTGACCGAGTATATCCGATATATGTTCACTATGGAAAGTTCAAAGGGAAACCCACTTATCCAGATGCAATCAATCCTTACTTACGAATCACACAGTTTTTCATGCATATGTTTTAACAATAGCCATTCCCTATTCATGTGGGGGATTGTTGGGGTTTGAAGGTATGAATAGGAAATGAAGAGTTGTGACTCTCCTGAAGGGTTGTGACTTTACCGAAGGGTTGTGATCTTTACAAAAGGTTGTGTCTTTTCTAAAGGTTGTGACCGTTTGGAAGGCTGTGCCTTTTCCAAAGGGTTGTGACATTTCATGAAAGGTTGTCCCTTTTCCAAAGAGTTGTGACCTTTCCGATAAGGCACAATTAATACCTTTTCATACTACCCTTTGTTGGCTATAAATAGAGAAATTTTCTCTCATTTTTAAGAATGGAAATTTTCCTTCTTTTGCATATATTTTCTTACAAAACAAAATAAAGTCTATGTGTGATTCGTTGCTGTCTTTTTGAGTTCATTGAAATTATCGAAGTTTGAGGTACCGCCATTCTTTAATGGTTAAATCCGTTTTATCTTGGGAGGAATTAATCTACAACCTCGGGTACTTGAGGGGATTAAATTTCTTAAGGACACACCGTGGGTTCTGTGGACTCGGATAGTTCTTTTCTTTTTCTTTTCATCTTTTATTATTTCTGGTTTGCTAATCAGAATATAAGAGATAACAAATTCTACTTTTCAAGCTTTGTAAGGGGTAGTTAATTTCACTTCCTCAACCTTTACGGTCTAGAAATAATACCTTCGTAGATTTAACCTTCGATTCTCGTAATCAAAATTTTCTTTTTCACTCTTTATGTACTTTTTTTTTTACTTCATCCATACTTTTTTACTTTTTCTGAAGTGTGAGCTAAACAACGCCCTCGCCCCTCTCCCTCACTTTTTGAATGAGAAAGGAAAATCCTTTTAATCCAAAATTCAACCAAAAATGAGAAAACACTTGACCATTTTTTTATAATCTTATGCAACAAATATGTGTAATTATTTTTATTTTGCTACGTTTGATTATGCTTTTTTTAAGTTGAGGATCTATCAGAAATAATCTCTCTATTCTGTCAAGATAAAGATAAAATTTACATACATTTTATCCTTCCTAAAATCCACTCATGAAAATAACTAATATTATTTTATTGTTGTCGTTATTGTTGCAAATCAAATTTTAGTATTTTTTTTATTCCTTTTATTATCCTACTATATAACTTAACAATATTTTGCGACTTATTAGCCTTGCTAATCATGTCAAAGTTGGGAAATTTTAATAACTGATTGGATGATGAATTGATTACAAATTCAATAGCATGATATTAAGCAAAATAATAATAGTATATATATAGATCGAACTTTAGTGGTAGAGAAAATGTTTCACCCCATTTCTAAATTTTCTTACTTGCTATATTAAAAAAAAAAAAAAATTACTCTTAAGCATTATCAATTAAATTGCTAGATGTTTTATTACATCTTTTTTCATAGGATTTCATTTAATTTTTAACCTTTTTGTTCTAGTTTTTCTAATGTGAGGATAAATCACATCCTAACCTATTATCGAGTTTCATCATATAATAATTATTTTTTACTAAGTTATAAATTCTATCATCAAATCGTTTGTAGCTAAAAAAAAAATTTCCAAAATCATCGCTATACAAAATTAGTGAAGGGCGACCTGATGTTTAGCTACAAAATTTATCTCATTGCTAATTTCTACTCCTTTTATGAGTGAAATAAATATTAACTGAAGATAATTCACGATATGTTCATTTCTAAAAATGAACTTCAGATGAAACGTTATTCCATTAAATGAAGTTTAAGATATGTATTGGAAAGAAAGTTACATTAATTTGAATAGTAAAAGAAGCTTTAAGGAGGACATTTATAAAAAATGTAACGGTTATTTTTCATAAATGAGGCTATTTTTCACACAATAAAATTGTGTAGAACTTTTTACTATGGTGAAAAAGGCAAACATAAATATTCTAGATATGAAGAAGGCATCTTTGAAGTTGGTTTTTACTATGACACTTTTTATCGTTGCTATAGGTTTGCAACTCTCTCTATCTAATTTTCATGTAAATCATGATATAAAATGATGGTGTTTGGTTAAGTTTATAAGTTGATAAAACTGATTAAAAAGTTTTTTTTTTGATTTATTTATGTACTTGAATAAACACACGTGTTTGGTAAACTTACAAAGTGTTTATACAATCTCTTGTATACTATTAAGATGAAAACAAAAAGAATATTCGAGTGAGCGAAATTTACTATGTGTCATTAAAGAATTTAATTTCCTTACTGTATCCGAGGTTGTGGATTATTTCCTTCCAGAATGAAAGAGAAATGCCTATTAAAGAAGTACTGGTAGGTACCTTACACTTTGTTTGGATGGTTGTTACATACTGTTTCATAATGTATCGGTATTGTATTATGTTCTATTGTATCGTACTGTATCGTTCTCTGTCGTTACATAATGTCACATATTCGTAATTTAAATGATAAATCTACAAAAAAAAGTAGGATACGGGGTAGAGTTACTATGAAAAGGTAGGGTAAAAGATGAAATATAATTATTTAATAATAAATAAAGATAAAGTGAGAAGAAAATATTAAGGTAACGACGCGATCACACCAAATCGGTCGTTATATAAAATGGATCTTTACGTTGTTACCTAACGATGGAATCGAACTATACGATACAATAAAATTTAAGTAACAATCAAAACAAACATTGTATTTAAACTAACAATTGGGTAACAAGCATCCAAACAAGGTGTTACACTTCAATAACTTCAGCCAACTCAATTGTAATCATTGGTAATTTCAATACTTTTATTCAAACACACATCTGCTTATTTACAAACTTAATTTTAGTATTTAAAAAAATTCATCATCATATTGTGCTTATCAATTATTTACCATCACCTAATCCAAACAATTCTAACAATATTTTGTGTTTTAAAGTCGATATCATGATGAAGATTGTGAGCATTTTCGTGTTAAGTATCGTTGTATACCTTTTTGTAATGAAGGATTAATGTGTGACTGTGGTCCACAAATCAAAGATGAAGAAGATATTAGTATTATATATAAGGATGATAATCCAAATTTATCCCCTTTTTAATTTTCCATTCCCATTATTTTTTCAAATAATGAAATAATTATATTTTATCTTTTAATTTATGAATTTTGTAATACCGCAGATACAAAGAAATTTATGAATTCTTTTTTTTTTTATGAGAAGGAAAACTCGCAACCGCTACTCTTTGGGTGTGCACAGGGTAAAACCCCGCTCCTATGCAATAGCTCACAACCACACAGGAGAGATAACCCACACTAAGAAAGTCCGGTGACCCTTGCTTGCGAAAGCAAGGGGTTTTGAATTCTTCTGGTTATGTACTATTTACTAATGTAAATCATCCTCCCTTAGCAGTTAGCACCTCATTTTTATATTCATAGAAATCAGCAAACACATCAAATGGAATAGCAGAAAGAAGACACAATACAGCAAATTGGAAAAGTCATATACTATATGGTAAAAGTGAGTACTTGGAAGATAATATTCTCTAACATAGAGACATTAAAGTAAAAGGACACTTTAATCAAACAAATAAATTATACTAGTAATATTAGGAAAATTTCTTTGGAATGATACAACAATACTTTCATACTGAAGAATGATAATACAATGACAACAAAATCATATGAGCAGACTGCAGGCTTCCTTTGATTAATATGTCGAAAACTGTTGTAGCTAAGGGTTTAATGACATTACACCAACATATGACAGAATTTCATAGTGAATCTGCTGTGACCTATTATAGGTTTGCATGAAGTGGATGACAAAGAGAATAAATAACAGGGATGACGTCGAACCGAGTAGATGAAGATTCTTCAAAAGAATATGAAAGCCTGCCAACATGAAGCACGCAGTAAAGCTTTGCTCTGACTTCATTCAATTCGCAGTTGTCTTTGACATCGCTTGCTTGACAGCCTCAGCATATGTCCTATGTTGGTATGTGAGTGTGGATTCAAGCAAGTCCCATAGGGATGTCTTTGGGTTCCAACCTGGTCATCAGTCAATCCAACAGTCAATTTATTTTCGGCTTTCAGGAGTTGTCATTTCTCAATAGATAAGGAATCGGGTTATTACCAAGCTGTCTGTTGATTATGGTCATGTCTGGAATTCGCTTGTCACTGTCATCATACCCCTCGCCATAAAATTCTTTAGAACTTACATCGACTGTGGGTGTTTCAAGAGGAGATTCTCCACTCACCTTTGAGTACACCTGTTTCAACGCAAGACAAGAAGCTGAGAATGCAGAACATATGCCGCGTGAAATATAGAATTGAAGGCCAGAGAGGTAGGAGGAAAATGACAAAGTGGTCACTCAATACCTGAGTCATCATTTCAGCTAGCTGCTTGACAGTAACTTCATTATTAGGATTGCCGACGTTAAAGATATGGCCATTGGCCCGTGCAGGATTTTCCTGAGAGAAAAATCAGATGAATCACAATAGAACATAGTACATTTTAAGAACTAGAATAGAGGGTTGAATAGGTCAAAACTCACAATCATCAGGAAAACAGCTTCAATAGCATCCTTGATATATATGAAGGTTCTCTGTGAGTGTCCACCGTCCACTAGTTTTAATGGTTCATGTCTTAATAGGTTCTACAAATGAAATAATGAGATGATGAAATTAACACAGATACTCTTGTAGACGTCAGATGACTTCAAATCAACCCAAAAAGCAAAACGAAAAAATACACGTACGTTACTAAAGCAAGCCAAAACTCTTGGAACACCTTCACTAGGACCATCAATCCCAGGTATAAAATCCATCCTGGGACCAATCCAATTGAAGGGCCTAACAATGGTGAATTCTAAGCCATTCTCAGCACCCTCAGCTGCAAAACATAATTAAGTAAGAAATATATGATAAGAGATTCAACTTTAGAACAGCCAGATAAAGGTACAGTTACACACACCATAGATCAATCTCTCAATCAATTGCTTTGCACAGGCATAGGACCACCTTTGCTTCTCAATAGGTCCAAAAATGCATGGAGAAGCATCTTCCGAAAGAACAAAATAAGCAGGATCCTAGAAATAATAAGGCAAGGATCAGAACATCTCCACAAAAGTAATGGTATCAGAAAGCATAATATGGTCAATGATACCACACCAACAACTAAACATACAATCCACTACATGATATCATGTTAAATACTCTTTCCACATTGCTAATTAAGATTCAAGTTTAACAGTAAATCAAACAACTTCAAAGAACATAGCCTTGAAGTAATTAACCCTATCCTTCTGGTTCTGGAAAATGGCGTCAATTCATACATACACTCGCCAATTACAAAACCTATTTTATTAGGTAAAATAATTTTTACTAATATGGAAAATTCCCATTGCCAATTACTAACTTCTATGGTACATGGGTCTGAGTGGGAAGATGATTCTAGGCGCACACAAATCTCAAATTTGAAAATTCTCTTGAGTTCTTACCATGTAATTTAGAGGAAGGAAATTGTTGTTAGGTTAAGAAAAGGTAGCGAGAAAGTCCCAGAAGCTGAAGTAGAAGATTGAACCAAAAAGGTCGAGGGTATTACTTTGAACAATGTCACTTAGAACAAGAAACCAATGAAACTGAGCAATTTACACATTGTGCCCGTAAAGGAACTGTACTTGCCCTAGAACCTATTGCTGTTGTACAATGATCAAATTTTGCTATAGGTGTGTTGTGGGACTACACTGGGTAAATTGTTATTGTTGTTGCTCACCCTTGTACTCAATGAGACAGATATCATGAGGATGATAATCATTTGAGTGTACATAGAAGGTAAACCTGGTGAGAGCTGGCAATGTCCCCTCCACAAGTACAAACCCAGAGTCTTATCATAAGTGTGCCAAAGATGCTTGTCCACAAATTCAGTATTCACTTATTTGACTACATAAAAACAACACTTAACACACCTTTTGAAACAATTTTCTTTTAACTTATAAAGTACATTCATTCGCTAGAACTGCAGAGTATGTCAGCTAGATATTAGATACTTGATACCTCCCACCCACACAATTACCACGTAACTCTGTCCACTGAGGCTATAATGTATGGAAAGAAATCAGTAATCACCTCGTATTTTTGCTTCCAAAAGGATTTGAAACTAATACCTCATGATTCCCAAACCATTTCATTGACACAAGCTATTCAGAAACTATTATAGAGAAAGACAACTAGCTTTCTAAACATAAAGATGCACAAAAATGCATTACAAGCCCGAATAATACTTCCATACTAATTCATTAATGCCTCCTAAACCTACATATAATAATGTCGTGCAGTCCCAGTAGATATGAAAAATACACTGAATAGGCCTTTTGTTTCATGTTTCATTGACATCCAGTACCGAGTCCCGTTACCACATAATAGGGTGCTTTGTGGGATAACATTGGCTACTAAGATGGGGTGAGTTTGAACATAAATTATTAAACTCACACAAAAGATTGAGAGAAACCAAAATTGGATGGACAAGTTGAGAATAAATTTGGATTTCCAGAGGTTGTTACTACTCACAATCAATGAGACCTAACAGGAACACACCAGAAAAGCATTAAAAAATAAAAAAAGAGAAGATTGAGAAAAAAAAATAGTCTCAAGTATCCTTTTGATTAAAATACTTTCATTACAAGTCTTTTCGAATATAATAATATCATATAATATCAAGAATGTTCCAGATTAAATAACATGTCAATATCATTTATTAGGTTGGTTGGAGATTGTAGCTAGTGCAGGCCTAAATGTGGGATTTCGAGACTCTGTAGTTTTGGAGAATCTAAAAGAAAAAATTGTGAAGTATTGGAATATAACAGGCCTAAATGGCACACAATAAACATAGAGAGAATCCATGTAATTGACCCAACACAATTGGGATTAAGGCATATTTATTGTTTTATTTCTATCATTTTTACACTAAAATGCAGCATCGTTCGAATCAATCGTACCATAGTACCACTTCTTATTTTCTTTTCTTTTTTGTGGTGAGAGAAGAGGACATATCACAATTAGAGGATAGTTCAAAAGCTTCCATTATATGAAAAATGACACACAGAAAATGTTATGAATCAGCCCCAGCCCAATAGGGATACCAACAAGGATATCACACAAATACATATTGGGCCAAGTAAAAGCAATAGGGCCAGGCCTTCACAAAGGATAATTTGGGATCCAGATTTAGGGTACTGTTGGTTGTCGTTAAATAGAACGGAGCATCACTGTCAGAGGCTATTGTGAATTATGTGCAAAGGCAGTTTCAGTGTTTCTCATCCCCAATTCTGAGTCTAAGCTTCTCATCTACCTTCTATCATCTTTCAATTCTCTAGTTCTTACGTTTAGTATTTCTACGATTCTCGTGGTTGCACTTACTTTCTGGATTTGTAATTGAACTCTAGTCTTGTTAATATACTTGAGAAGTTGGTTACTAGAACATTAGATTTGACTTCATTACATTGGTGCTTTCATTTTCGTACTCTAAATGAAGTGGTGAGATTGGATCGATTCAGTGGCACCAGCAATCCAGAAGGCTGACTTTATCGAGCGGAATGGTACTTTGCCTTCCTTGGCTTCGCCGAGGAGTATTGACTACCTCTTCCTTCCTTCTACCTTGAGGGTGAAGCTCTAACATGGTTCGATTGGTTGTTTCGCAACAAGCAGTTTTTCGATTGGATGCATTTCAAGGAGAAATTTATTCAACGTTTTAGCCACCAAACCAAAGTATATCCAGTGGTGCGGACAACTGTTCCAAGCAATTTTCAGGCGTCATTTGCACTTAAGTTTGCCTATGAAACTCAAACCTCGAAAGGAGACCATGTGTTTGATAAATTGCCTGATACTGTAGATTCCTGTAAAATCACTAATAGAGGTATTACGACTCTTGATGACATAGTAACTCCTCGGAACAGGAGATCCAAATCAATTGAGGTAGCTGCTTCGGTACATGAACCTTCTATAGTGACCAAGGTTCCAGTGTTCGCTGAAATCTCATATACAACAGCGAGCCCCAATATCCATGATCCTAATTCTAGTTTCCATGATGAAGAGCCCTCTGCACTTGTAGGTTTTAAGGTTTCCGACGCAAGCATCTGCGGAAATGACAGTTTGCAACCTGAAGTAACCATCCAAGTGCTCAATGAAAGTTCCCACGGCATTAAATTCGGGGAGGTAAGGTCGATTGCACCTCGAGTATCACTCCTCGTTCCTTTTGATGGTCCAAAAGTTGTTAGGGCGAATGAACATCTCGAACAAGATATGTCAACGAGGTATGTAGGTGTTAACTCTCTTGCTAGTGTCTCTCCTAAATGGAAAATTGATTTGGAGACCTTCGTAGACGAGTATCTTGCTGGTTTTTTCATGGAACCCGTGGGTAATGAAAATCTATATCTCAATATCTTGACAAGTTCAACGCATTCTGTCAAAATATGTCGTGACACTGAAAATGGAAAATCCACTACGGCGTTCAATGGTCAAAATATTTTGAGTCAATTTTCATTGATTCCTGCTGCTGATATCTTTCTTATAACCATTCCTGTAATTGCAATAGATCTTTGGGTATGGGATCCAGGAATATGTTTAGAGTTCATGGCTCTAACAGATTTTAGAGAGAACGTAGAGGAATTATTATTGTTGGGCTACACTGGCAAGTTTTTCTTAAATGAAGATTCAAACTCTATGAGTAGAGTGTGGGATCCCGAACAACCATGGTGTGTGCATTGCTACTTGTCTAATGGGTTCTGTGTTATGTATAACTACATTGCATTCACACATCCTTCAATCGCATATGAACTAGTCGTCGATGAATTTTTTGTTGTAAATCATGACATTTTGGTGGCCAACTTCGAGCAACCATCAGTTTGGCGACATGACATCAACATTGATCTTGACAAGGAACAAGTTGAGTCGGACCTTAAATTTGTTCCTTTGAAAGATAACCGAGAGTTTCTTCATTATAATTCTTTTCGCTCATTGGTTTACTTTGTGGGAAGTTCAACTAGAATTGTCCACTTAGACAAATGGTTTTCTGGGCAGATGCTTAAGGATAATGTACAAATGCCTAGGCTTAACAATGTGTCATGGAGGGAAAATTCTGGGCTGCAAGATGGAGAGTATATTGATTTAATTATGTTTAAATATTTGGTGGTGGTCTACAAAGATGTCGGAGATGGACTACAACTTAGTTTGCCTCTATTTTGTGTTCTTACTACGTTAAGCAGGAGTGTGAGTGAGCATCGTGCAAATTATGAAGTTGTTGTTGAACTGAATCATGTCAAGGATGTTATCAAAGCAACCTTTATTATGAAGTCCATTCTAAGGATATTGTGGCCTAGGGGACATTGAGAGAAACTACAAGATTTTTCTTGTCACAACCATGTCCAACAAGCAATTGACACTTGACACATTATACAAAGCTTGGTATGAAGCTCTTGATTTTGCTCATAAGGGACTTGCAGGTGCTTGCCGTCAAATGCACTTCGTCCATCTTAAAGTCAATGTAACTGCACCTAGAGTACCAATGCTTTCGTTGGCGAGATTCCTTGACTTGAACCTTGAGGACAAGGTTCTTATTGAGGGCGGGAGTATTGTTATGAATCAGCCCCAGCCCAATAGGGTTACCAACAAGGATATCACACAAATACATATTGGGCCAAGTAAAAGCAATAGGGCCAGGCCTTCACAAAGGATAATTTGGGATCCAGATTGAGGGTACTGTTGGTTGTCGTTAAATAGAACAGGGCATCACTATCAGAGGCTATCGTGAATTATGTGCAAAGGCAGTTTCTGTGCTTCTCATCCCCAATTCTGAGTCTAAGCTTCTCATCTACCTTCTATCATCTATCAATTCTCTAGTTCTTACGTTTAGTATTTCTACGATTCTCGTGGTTGCATTTACTTTCTGAATTTGTAATTGAACTCTAGTCTTGTTAATATACTTGAGAAGTTGTTACTAGAACATTAGATTTGAGTTCATTACAGAAAATAACAGATCAATATTTTGCACAAGTTTGGCATTTAACAAGAGTAATAACATGAAGAAAGTGAACTCTTACCTGCCGCAATGGGCTGTCTTCGGGTAAAAAGGCACCTATGGTTTTCCCATAAACTTCACAAGTGGAAAAGTGAATGAGACGCTTTCCATTTTCTGAGCAGTACTTAACCTGAATTATCAATTAACATCAACTTCACACCTCAACTACCAACAGAAAAGGTAAAATCTTTCTGTAAGTGACATCCCACAAGCACAGAAATTGTGCTTTATGAGGTAAAAATAGAATTCTCTCTTCAAACAACATCCATTTTTTTTTATAACTATGAAAAGCTAGAAATCCAACATGCATACCACTGGTAGAGCATCAATGAAGTTGCTGTAGATTGTGTCAAGTGGACGTGTATTATAATCGGCTGGAGTGCAGATCGCAGCCAGATTTACCGTCTACATCAAAAGAAAAAAAGAAAAAAATTTAGCTCTTGAGAAAGGCATCCCAAAGCATGCAGAAGTTTAAACTAGTCCATAATTACAAGTAAACTTAATTTCGGAAATTCTCTCCAGAATCCTGACCATGAATCAAGTTCAGATCATAATAGATCTCAAATTCACATTAAGATCCCAAAAGAATTGCTAGTTCCAATATTCAGAAATTAAAGTATAATTTTTACCAGAACATCAAGCTAGTCTTGTAACAAAACTAAGAAATGAAGTGATGAAGAACTTAAAGATGCAACATAAATGGTAGAGTGACCTATGAAAAATTCCGAGCTAATCAATGAAGGAGGTAAATAGTTTTGTAGATTACAGAGTACCTTTGCTATCAGATCCATTAAGATTCCGCTCTTTAAACTTGAATTCTCAATTTTTTCTATAAAATAAGTACCAAAACGAAATGCATCAACTAAATATATCAACCAAAGCAACACTGATACTTCAAAATTCAGAAATTTCAGCAGCTCAGTTAGTTGGCTACACGAACTGTCACAATAAGGTTTCAAAATTCCGATAAACTAGCAAAGAAATTAAAGTCACATTTAGTCCACTGTGCTCCGATTCACATAGAAGAAGAACAAAAAACACTAAAATTACCAGATCTGCCATTTTGATGAGTCCTTCAAGGCGAGAATCATTCTTAATATTAATTCTGTGGAACTGTATCCGTCCATTCCAAGGTAGAGAAGTCGGTTCAAGTAGATGCTTAATTTTATCACTGTAAACATCGACGGCGAGCACCGTGTGCGGCGTTTCCGACATGAGCTTCTCACATAAGTGGGACCCAATGAAACCACCGGCGCCGATCATGCATATCGTCATCGGCTTAATCTGATTTCCGTCTAGATCTACCCTCCCTGCCATTTCCACAGAAAAAAATTTCTCTGTATAGTTGATTTTAGAAGGAAAAAGGAGGGAGGAGAGTTGCTTGTGGCTTGACTGTTTTTTATACTAGTAATAAAATCTGTGTTATATTATATAGTTTATTTTCGTACACGCTTTGATTGTTATTGTTTTCATGTTGACAAGTGATAAGTGCGATTGGATACAGGTGTTAACGGCTGGAATTTTCTAGTTTAGGTTGTTAAATATTTTTTGATTTGATTAATAAATCGAAGAAGTAAGTGATAAAAGGTAGAAAGATATATTTATGAGAAGATTATGATAATTAAGTTAGTCGTTTGGAGAATATATGAATTGTTTTAGAGAAAGGAAAAGGAGGGAGGAGCAGAGAGGGTGGTGTTTCATATTAGCATATGTTTATTACGTGTATTCTTACACACTTAAATTATTATTGTTTCATGTTGACAAGGTTAGCGAGTCAACTTTTCTCCTCTTGGTTGTTGAATATTTTCTGAATCCCGATTAACAAATCAAGGGTGTTTGGCTAAAGGTTGGAGGATCACTTAGAAGATTAGGATGATTAAGCTAGTCATTGAAGAATTTATGAATACTTTTAGAGAAAGAAAAAGTCGTATGCTTTATTTCTATGAATCGGACTCAATAAAATTTGATAATTCTATTTTCTATTATTAAGGTGGAGAACTAAACGACTAAACGTACTATAACTTGAAACAAGAAATCCGATCTAATGTTAATCTAGTAAAGAAAGAAAGAATGGAAATAATAAAACAATGCACATGGGGTTAAGGTAGAACATGAAAATTCTGCATGAATGAATAATCGTGATATTTGTGGACAAAAGAACAACCTTGAGCAAGAAGCACCGACAAAGTCATATGCTTTATCTATATTTTTTTTTTGTGTGTTCAGTATTTGTATTGGAGCACGCTTAAATTTGAATTCGCGAATTACAATACTTAATTTTAAGGGCAATACTTTCAACACGAATTTCTTAATTATTTAAGGCTCAAATTTGAAATTTCTAATTAAGAGAAAAAATCTCAATCATGTCATCACAATTCATTTCGATGACTTTCAAATACACTTGCTTGACTCGTAATCGCATAACACTACAAAAAAACAGGGGTTATTGTGACGGTTTTTATACGTATTACGACGGTTTCAAACCGCCACAATGCACTATAACGACGTCTTCCAAAAATGTCGTAATCCCGTCTGTACTTTATACATAAAACCATCGTAATATATAGATAAAACCGTCGCAATATTCCTACGTTAATGTGACTTTTTTTGTATAAAGTGGCGGTTTACAACCGTCGTAATTGTAAAAAATGTAAGTCCTTTGTATATTACGGCGGTTTAAAAACGCAGTAATGTTCAATTCATGACACCTTAAATAATTACATTTACTAATTTTGTCAATCCATATTTACATCCTCTATTGCACCCTAAATATTTAGATTTCTATAATTAGTAATTTTATCAAAACATAAAAGATCAAATGAGCAAAATATTCTTCACATTAAACAAAAGTAATCCAAAATTACATCATCAAAATACTAATGTTTTGAAGTGTTATTCAAAGCTCCAAACTTAATTACATCATCGAAAAGTGTTATTCAAAAATCAAAACTCCAAAATTACATCATCAAAATAGTAATTTCAAGTGACATTCAACAAGAATATCCAAAAAAAGATCCTAAAATGATTTCTAATTGATGCTTAGTCCATCATCATTGTTAGTTTCATATGAAGATTTCTAATCGATAGTTGGTTCGATTGATGACTGATGAGCATCACTTTCTATATCTGATGCCTGAAAAAAAATTCTGTAAGAATACCAAACAACTATATTCTGTAGAAAGTCCGGGATAACAATCAAAAGTTCTCTTTTTGTGGCCTTTTTGTTTTCTGTCAATGTAGAAAGTCCAGGATAACATATACTTGAATACTAATACTACATTTTAGTGCTACTGCTACTACAATGAGATACTGAAAGAAATGGAAACAGGTCAGATGAATGCTATACCAGAACTTTGTGAAGGAACAACCACAAGAAGTGCAATGTAATCTCTAAGTTGAACAACATGAGTCAAAGCCCACAAAAGAGCATTTTTAGGTATCTCTTTTGATGCCTTAACAGCCACCATAACATTCTCAGCAACATCACAACTACTCTTACCCTCCTGCTTCCCTTTCTTCACCTCCTTACTCATTTACCCTACAACAGTTTTCCAGGAGAGCCATGACTGACATAAATATCAAAGGTAAGTTGCCATCACCTTATTTGTGATTTAAGGGAAGATTTCTCTACAACAAATAAAGAATTTTGTGGCAATAATATAATATGTGTATTTATAACCAACACTCTAGATGCAATATCTATTGCCACTAAATGTCTCTTTTGTTATAGTGTTTCTCTCTCGGTATGTGTATAACATGACACTTGCAACATTGAATACAATACTTTGAAGTAAAGAAAAGCTTATATGTGAAAAGTATAACCCGTATCAGTTAATAGCATGTTGTCGTTTAAGTTTCAATGTATAACATAACTTTAAGCATTTTTCACATAACAAAATGCAAGAATCCCAATGTCCAAATGACACACAAGACTTTCTGCCTCTCAGAGGATATGGATGATTTGGATAAAAAAAATTGACCCCTCAACTTTCACAGCAGAAAAACTGCATCAGATCCCCACACAGTTCAGAGAAAAAAGGGTTGTTCTTCCATTTGAGTTGATTAACTTTGCACTACCAAATCTGTGAAGGTAGACATTTTGGTCTAAAAGATATGGGAGCAATAAAATCACAAAAAGCTAATCATCATTGATTTGAAGGCAATTTTAAATTTATCCACTACTTCACTACAACATAAGGGAAGTCTATTTATCACACTACAAAACATAAATGAATTCCTAGCACCAATGACAAAACAAACATAATGATAGCCAAAATAGAATTTAAAGAGTACATAAAGAAAGAGTTAGACTCTTAGATATGTTCTTAAAAAAAGTACATATAAAATATAGATATTTATAATGGTCATACCTGTGGAGGAGGTGAAAATAAGTGAGCAAACTCTTCAGGGATATTCCCTATGTTCCTTTGATATAAGCTAAGTAACGCATTTAATTGTGATTTCATACTCATCACCTCTTGCTGCCATTCTGGAGTTGGAGCACTAGTGCTAGATGAAATCACATCAACATGCCTAAATCTCCTAGATGTCTGTTTGAATGCCATAGTTGGAACAACACCCAAGCCTAACCCTCGAACACGGCCTGGGTGTTCGGGACCGAGTACTATACCAAGTGCATCATTAGGTGAAACTTTGACAATACTTTTTGGCCTTTGACTTCGAATTTCTTCAATTTTCTCCTGGCAAAAGAAATATAAGTTTTGGACTGTTACAAAAACAATGATAGAAAGCATAGTTACAAAAACAGATAGAATGCTAATATTGGAGCAATTAAGATGAGCTTAAATAGAATGACATGAATACTGAGGATTCATATATATGAACCAAACTTTAAACAATATTGATATCTAGTTATCTCACAACATCAACTAAGCCTCAATTACAAGCTGATGATGTCAGCTATTATCCATTTAGACTCGTCTCATTAATGAAACAAAGCACATACAGAAAATGAAAACAATAACATTAAGACTATCGTGCTTAATTCTTCAGGAGGATCAGATTTCTGTATTCCATTACAGGGGAAGTAGTTTTTGGTCCTCAATTTAAGTAATTTGAAACAATTGAAGCAGTAGTTTTTTTGCTATGTCACCATAACCAGAAATCTAATTAAAATAGCTACTCGAGTAATCGTATATAAGAGGAATACTTACCCCAATCTCTCTAGCCGCCTCAGTTACATAACTTCCATCTTTTCTCTTATGAGTCTCAGTCCACATTTTGCCTCGATCAACATCTTGTCCCTTTGCCATCTGATATTTTCAAATTGTAAGACATTAGTAATTAATTAAGAATATACTTATCTAAGAACATTGTATTAAACTACCATTTCAGCTCTTCTTCTAGCCAAACTCTTAGCACCTCCAGTATGAGGAATTTGATTTTGTCGAATCTGTTGATTCTTCTTGCAAAGTTTCTTCAGGTTAAATAGAAACAATATGAACAATTAACTTCAGATAGAGAAGAAATATGTGGCAGAGAAGAAGAAGCAGTAGAAAGTGGACAATTGTACTCCAACCTTTATCCAACTCATCATTCACAAAATATACCATATGAGCTTGTCAAGCTTCAATGAATGGATCATGCTCTTTATGATCAACAATGTGAATCAATTCTGAAAAATTCGCAGAAGGAAATCCCCACAAATCCTTCTTAAACCCCCTATCCCTAGTAACTGTCAATAATGTAACTGTCAGCCCATTTATACCAAGAAAAGATTGCTTCCAGATGGGACTGATCAAGAAAATGAGTAGAAAACACTCTGATTTTAAAGGAGGTTAGTGTTTCTTTCAACTAATTTCAAAATTTATCCATTAATATTCAACAAAAAAGAGGAAGAACCAGAGATTGCTAATATATAAGTAAACTACAACAAAAAGTGTTATTTCCCTCATCAAATTAATGATCCTAATCATCTGTTGAATAGTGAGCAGATAAAAAGAGGGTCTCATGGAAACGAAAATGAATCAAATACACTTGCTTGACTCGTAATCGCATGATAAGTCCATTCATAGGTATATATAGGAAAATATTTTCTGTGTCAAATGAATCCAAAGGAGTAAAGAGATATTTTTAAGATATCCACTCCGAACATTACCTTCTCTTTTCAATGTCAAGTTAAATGAATTATTTATATATTAAAAATTTTAAAATATTCAAATGTTGGATATCCATCAAATATAAAATTTAAATTCAATTTCTGGAATGCCTCTATTTTGAAGTGATATTTAATTTTTGTCGCTTAAAATTCTAAGTAACAAAAACATGGATAAAAATACCCCTAGTATTAATAGAAAATCGCAAGGCGAAAAAAAAAATCGTTAGGCACAATTCAATTTTAGAACACTATATTTTAAGAAGTCCATACATTAAACTTATACCTTATAGCATATAGTGCTTTGCGATTTTTTTTTTCTTTGCATTAGGCACAACTTGTGTCTTGGTCCATAAGTTTGATAACAAATAGTGCTTAAGGCCTAAAGTTCTAAGACTGAACTTATATAAATCATACAAAAATATATAAACTATAAAATAAAATTATAAAATAAATAACAAATGAAGAGGAATTTTGATTATATAAAATGACCAATACATTCACTTCCAATCACACAACACATAGTTATGAAAATGTTCAATATCTTTCATTAATGTATTCAATATTGTTTGAAAATAATACTCTTTTCGTTTTAATATATGTGACATTTTTTATTTCCCAAAGCTTAATTGAACTAAAATTTGAACCTAAATTGGATAAATCAACATAATATTTTAATAGCTAAAACAATAATACATTAATCTTCAACTATATTATATATGATTGTTAATAGCTATATATACATATTGCCTGGCCTAGTAAAAATGTAAGCAAGCACAGCTAGGCTTCTGCAAACTCTTTCAATTGTGTTATATCCAAATGGTTATTTGATCTAAGTAATCTTGAATATCTTCACCTCAGTTCTACTGGTATTGAAGGTGTGTTACCAAGTAAGAGTGGAAATATAACAAAATTTAAATATTTTGATCTTTCTACGAATATGCTTTCTGAAAAGTTACCGGATGTAATTAAAAAGTTAAGGAAACTAGAAGTTCTAGATTTCTCAGAAAATCTATTTTAGGGAGAAATATCTGAATTATTTTATGGTAAGAGTAATTTTCTTTCAAAGGAATTGAAAAATAGTTCTTCTTTAAGTTATTTGACACTAGATGATAAAATTCACGAAACTCTTCCAAAAAGTGTTGGCCAACTTTCAATGCTAGAAACCTTCTTCATTTCTAACAATAGGTTGAAAGGTGTTGTGACAGAAAGTCATTTCTCTAAATTGATGCACTTACTATACTTCTCTGCATCTAGAAATAATGTGACTTTAAAAGTGAGCCAGAATTGAATTCCACCTTTTCAAGCCATAGACATTGTAATAGGCAGATGGAATATAGGCCCTTTATTTTCCATGTGTCTCCGAACTCAGAAGCTGATAACAAATGTTGGCATATCAGATGAGGTTCCAATTTGGTTTTGGAACTTGTCTTCTCAAATTGAATTTCTCAAACTTTCTCAAAATCAATTTGTTGGTGAGGTTTCAATCAGCTCAACACCTTCTTGGTCAGTTGGACAAGGAGGTCTTATGTTAATGTACTAGGGTTCCAACAATTTTAACGGACCATTATTACTAATTTCAACTACTGTAGTTGAGCTAGATCTCTCAAATAATTTTTTTAAAAAAGGTTTATCAAACTTTTTGTGTGAAATAAAAAATGGATCTTACAAAATGGCGATCTTAAACCTCGGGGAAAATGAATTGGTAGGAGTTGAAAATATTAGTCTTGAGGGAGAATAATTTGATTGGAGGTATACCAAAATCCATGGAGAATTTGAGTAATTTGCAATCCTTGGGCCTCCGAAAAAATATACTTAATGGTCTATTTCCTCTACCCTTGAGAAATAGTACAAAACTACATAAAATAGATTTAGGTAATATTTCAAATCAAGAGTATGAAGATGATGAGAGTGACAAAGATGAGTGGTTTTACATTTCAATGGCTATTGGATTTGCACTAAGCTTTTGGTGTGTTTGTGGTTCATTGCTTTTCAAGGGATCATGGAGACATGCTTATTTTCGTTTTCTAGATTGTAGCTGGGAAATGTTGCTTGCAAAGGTACCAATATGTTGAGAGATGTGATTAAGGGTATTGATATCATCAAAAGTTAGTTTGTATCGTTACACTTCTCATATTAGCAATCATGTCGTTTAATTTTGTATTCAAAGATGTAGAAGTTATGTCTTAACTTCCTCAAATTAATGTAAAAAAATGTTGTTTCTTTCATAGTTCCAAATTTCTTCTTTCAATCACAGAGTTGTGAGACATATAAGTATTGCCCAAAATATAAATACATGTATCGATCATAAACCAGGTTTGAGCCCTACCCTTGTATAACTAATGGTATGTACAACTATGTGGTATTCCCCATTTCAAGTCCAGTCAAACTACCACGATCCAAAAAAAAGGACGTGATGGAACTCGTCTAATTCCACTAAAACAAGTCAGTCTAAATCCAACCATAAGAAAGAAATGCAGAAATAAATTGATAATAACATAAGCGTGGAAAACTTAGTCATTCTAAAATACCCCTAAAATCTTATTGTCACGTGTATAAGCCACTAGTGTAATAACACAGAATTTGAAAGATAGATACAGGTCTCAATGTCTTTCTCTCTCGAATAGAACAAAACATATGTAAGGAACAAGAGGGTCCGCCGGGATGACAAGCATTTACCTCTCAAGTGCCCACAGAAAAGCCTCAAATGCAAATAAAAAAAGAACAATCACACAAGTCCGGGTTTGGAACTTACACAAATGTAGAAGCAAATAGTGAGTACCACACAACATGATACTCAGCAAGTAACCCACTAAAACAAGGTAAAACTATCTAGAAAACGAGAACTCATTTCATTCCAACCGAACCGCCACAACTACAACCTGCATAGAAATCAGTCCTACCTAACGGTTCACAAGGTTTCATAGTCACAGTCCAACAATTACATTTCACCAAATCACAAGAATCACGTTCATCAATCACAAACATCACGCCAGAAATCACGAGTATCAATATCATTGAGCACAACAATCAAGTATACCAAACACAAGTATCAAGATTATCATGCACAAATATCAATTGGTATTCATGGGAAACACCCATAGTCCATGTACTCGCCGACAAAGACCTCGACAATAATAATACTCATCGGCAATGACCTTGGCATCACTAACACTTGCCAGTAAAGACCTCGGCATCACTAACACTCGTCGGCAAAGACCTCGGCATCAATAATACTCGATGACAAAGACCGCGGCATTAATAAAACTCATCGGTAAAGACCTCGACATCAATAACACTCGTCGACAAAGACCTCGACATCAATACAGTGAATCTCATCCAAGCTTTCTAGAACCAATGCAAATAGGCATGTTCACACAATAATGAGGAAATGACAAATTCAAGTAATTCACATCCATAACAATACTATCAAAGTATTTCATCAACCACCATTACAATATCAACACTCAAGGCAATTCACATAACTGAATACAACATTATCAACACGTTGCCTTTTCATTAACCTTATTTTTATCATTAAGGTTATCCAATTTGAGCAATTAACCCGTCACCTCATTTTCATTACTCCCCAACACATGCAAGAAAGAGAGTTCAAGATTCTACAAGCTTTAACAAGGTTTAGAAGTTCACTTGCCTTAATCAATCACAAAATCAATCCAAGACTTGAGTTTTTCCTTTTCGAACGATATCCAAATCAATACAATCTAGTCAAACAAGTATTCACAATGCGATTCCAAAACTAATAATACTTATATCAAGCAATTTGAATAAATGAGTCAATCGGTCCAAAAACTCGATTCCAAAAATAAGGTTTGAATCAGAAATTTGTTACATAAATATGTTACCCAAATCATTTGGAATCCATTGGTAAAAATTATTTCGAAAACGGAGTTGTATCCAACTCGTAATTACCATTTTACTCAAAAACTCAAGATCTTGAAAAATCCAAGGTTTTGAATTCAGATAAGTAATTTAAGTAATAGAATCTTGCCACAATCATGAAATAATAGTAAAGGGGAGTTAAAATTCGTTACTCACTCGAAGTTTCTTGAAAATCCACTTTGAAATCGCCAATACTGAGCTTGAAAACTCAAAAATGGGGTTGAAACCCCGATTTTAGAAACATTTGTATTGGGGTCTACCGCGAACGCAGACCCCTGCCCGCGAACATGGCACTTAATGAACCAGCCCTCCGCGAACATGGCACTTAATGAACCAGCCCTCCGCGAACGCGGCAGGGCTCCTGTGAATGTGGAGGTCAACATCTTGACCCTCCGCAAACGCGGGGGTCCCGACACTTTCCCCTCTACGAACGCGGACACAAGCTGCGCAAACGCGGAGGGTTGGCACCAAAAACACAGTCAGAAAATTAGCCAACACAAAATCTTTCGAATGGACCCTCGAAATTCATTCAGAACTCCGCACACACAAGTCATATATTTTCGGACCCAATGGAACTATCGAAATACGAATTCGAGGTCTCTTTGATCCGAAACCCGTGAAAGTCACGCTAAACAAATATAACGCCTAAAAAGGCTAAATCAAGCTCGGGACCTCTGAAAATTCAACAAGACCTCCCCTTGGCTTAAAATCATTCCCGAATCCAACAGAACTGTCGAAAATGTGATCCGAGCATCCGAACCCTGAATGATGACCAAAGTCAACCCAAAGGCTAAAATCTCAACAATTTCCAGCTTAGGGCCTCAAATTCACAAAAAGACTTCGAATATGAGATCGATAACTCTCCTAGACCAAATTTCGCATTTCGGGACTAATGGAATCGATGGAATTTCATTCCGAGACTTGAAATTTCAAAAGACACAGAAAATCATTTTTGACAACTTTAGCCTTTCAAACTCTAAAATTTTCATAATTCACAACTTTATACTCAAAACTCGAATCCAATTTCAAAATCCAATCAGAAATAACTCGGGATCAATATCAGGAGGGATAAAACGATAATTTTATAAAAATTTCCAAAAATGACCGACCGGGTCATTATACAAACACCTTCACATCAATTGGAATAGAGGGAGTAAAAGAATGTTATAACTACTTGAAATTTAAATAAACTCTGAATATTTAAGTAGTTTTACTTCGAATAGTGTAATAGTATTTGTCTTCTTGATTTTTGAGTCAACAAGGCAATAGCCAATAGGGTTTATTTTTCTCCATTTCACTTTGTCCAAGTCCCTATACCTGGATTTGTTTTAAATAAGCTCCAATAGTAATGTTAGAAAGGACTGAATGTGTACCGATTTAGAATACTTAAAGGACTATTAGCACCACCATGATACATAAAGGACGAAAATGAGTCGAAGCCCAAACTTAAACAGACTATTTTGAACTTTTGCTAGATTAGTCACATGTTAGAACAAAATAAAGAGCCTTTAACAACAACAAATTCAGCGTAATTTCATAAATATGGTTTAGAAAAGGTGTTGTGTACATACTTCTACCTTGTGAGGGTAGAAATGTAGTTTTCGGTAGACCTTCAGCTCAAGTAAAATATATCAAATAAAAAATTAAATATGTAAAACAATAATAAAGATTAAGAGAACAATAAAACAACACAAATAATATGATAACTTAAGCAAAACAAACAACAAATAATACTTAAATAGAAGAATAAGATAGCAGAAGAATAATAATAACAAAATTGAAAAGAAAACTACACACTCTCGACTACCTACTAATCTTATCGAAAGCCAAAACTCATTTAACCTCAATTTGAAAATTTGAATTTCTAAAACTAAAATTATTTACAAAAATGATCATAAATCTATTCTGCCCGGTGAATAGACAGGAGATGGATAGTCTTTCAATAATTAAATATTTTTCCTCTTATTTAATTGTTCTTGAAAAATATATAATATTATTGATTACATCCCTAATTCAATAACTAATATGAAATAAAGAAAATATTTATTATAATACTTTTTTTCTTCTAATGTGAAAACGTTAAGGAAAGTCCTCTTTTATCAACTAGACGATTTCATCAATGTGGGCATGGTGGATATGCACGGCCCAAACAGGGACACTTGATATAGTTGTAGAAAAGACTTATTAACTTAATTAGAAAAAAAAAAGAAAAAAGAGAACTCTTAATTGTTTTATATAATTAAAAAGATATTATTATTATTATTATGATTATTTTAAGAAAATCTTATTTACATAAGTGAATTTTTACTATAAAAAATATACCAAATAAGTACTACTTAATTAAGTGTAGAAAATATCCACCGATGTTTTAAATTAAAATTTTTGGCTTAGTTGTTCAAAATTCTATTATATTTTATTGTTATTTACTAAATAATGCGTTTGATTATTTTATTTCTCCATCTTTTTATCTATAAATTATCTTTTATTTTTAATGTTAATATTAGATCATTAATATTATTAGTAGAAAAAAAAATACATATCATTAAATTAAAAAAATTAAAAGTACTACAAATAAACATTATGAATTTCAAATAATGATGATTGGGCCCGTACAGAGCACGGACTTCCCCTTTTCTAGTAAAGTTAAAATGGAAGAAAAAAACTTTTTAAAATGAACAAGTCTTCGAGTGAAATACAATCAATGAAGAGTTCAAACAAATAATCATTAGTTAATGTTATGATTGTTCAAATGCTAATAAAACTAGCTAGTGTTGTTTATGAGAGATAAAATTGTAAACAAAATAGGGTTTATTTATAAATTCTTAAGGTACGTGCAAAAAGAAAATATGATAACTACAGTAAAATCTTTCTAAATTAATATTGTTGGGACTATGAAATATTATTATTTTATAAATGTATTATTTAATTGATAAATTAATATTTATTAATATAAAGATTGTTTTCAAGATTCAATAAAAGTTAATTTTGATTACATCTTTCATGGATGGAACCTCAAGAAATTTAATTTGAATGAACCCTCTTGTGCAAACGACATTCATGAATTTGAAGTCATGATTAATAATCTCGGTTACCGCAATTAAATGGATGTCAATAGCTTGCTAGATTACCCAGATGAAAATGATATATGTTTAGAAGTCCAGAACTTAGAAGAATTTGAGGATACTATCGGAGAAAACAATGTTGATGATAAAGTTGAAGATAATACAATACATTTGGAAACAATTACGCATAAGAAATCACTTATCGCATCTAGAACTCTTCACAATTTATTGATGCAGTTTGAGAAGATAACAACGGAACTTTTGGATGCAATAAGAAAAGTTAAAGATGAACTTCAAATAGATTTAAATTTTAACAAAAAACAATAGAATAAAACAATAGAATCATAGATATTTTTGTATTTTAAAGAACGGAAAAGGGCCTAAAATACTCCTTAACTATGCGTACAAAATTACCTTTCTGCTATCTTTTGGGCCTAAAATGTCCTTGACGTCAACCTTTGGGCTCTATTTTACCCTCATCTTTAACAGCCTAAATGATAACCTCAATTAACAAATTTATTAATGACGTGTCACTATCCTATTGACTACCCTAACAATTAATTAAACTAATTAAAAGACCAAATACCCACCCAAAAGCCCACCACTAAAAGTTATCAGATCTTTTAACCCAATTTTCATCCCCAAACCTCTACATTTGGGATGAAACCAACTTATAGAGGTTTGGGAATGAAAATTGGGTTTAAGTTAAAAGGTTTGGGGATGAAAATTGGGTTAAAAGATCTGATAACTTTTAGGGGTGGGCTTTTGGGTAGGTATTTGATTTTTTAATTAGTTTAACTAATTGTTAGGGTAGCCAATAGGATAGTGACACATCATTAATGAATTTACTAACTGAGGTTATCATTTAGGCTGTTAAAGATGAGGGCAAAATAGAGCCCAAAGGTTGACGTCAATGGCATTTTAGGCCCAAAAGGTAGAAGAAGAGTAATTTTGTACCAATTTGTATAATTAAGGGGTATTTCAGACCCTTTTTCGTTTAAAGAATTATTAAATTTATAATATTAATGAGATCACATATTTGTATAGGGGTCTTCTAAAAGTATTTATCTCATTATCTTATCGAAATCAGTGATTTTCCACTAGTCCAAATTGGGAACTGAGAAAATTAAATACTATTTTAGAGAGTTTATTAGTTTACTAAGTATTAGTTTAGAGAGGTTCTATTGTAATATGAGTGATTTCATGGAGACATGCTTATTTTCGTTTTCTAGATCGTAGTTGGGAAATGTTTCTTGCAAAGTTACCAATATACCGAGAGATATGATTAAGAATATTGCTATCATCAAAAGTTAGTTTATAAGCTTACACTTCTCATGTTAGCAATCATGTTGTTTCATTTTATATTCAAAGATGTAGACGTCTTTGTATTCTAACTTCCTCAAATAAATGTTTCTTAATATAAGATGTTGTCTTTTAACTTCCTCAAATAAATGTTTCTTAATATAAGATGTTCTAAAATATTGTTTCTTTCATTTTAATTTACTTCAAATTAGAATAGGGGTATTTAAATATTCGTAAAGTTTAAGTGTTAAAGTAAATTCGATTATCAAGTTTGAGGATAATTTTATGTATTTTTTTTATTTATAGAATAATATTAATCTTATTTTATATCTTATTATATATATATATATAAGTGAATCCTAAAGTCGGTGAGGTGGAATTCTCAGAAAACATGGATTTTATTTATTTATAGAGTTCATAGCCTTTTTTTTCTTTTTTTTCTTTTATGCAGACTTTACGTAATTAGTAATTTTGATTGTTTGTTCATGTGCCTAAACTGACAAATTTATGATATATGCTCTCCATTTTATGCCTACCCAACTTCAAATACACATATTTATTTGCATCATAATATAGATTATTGGGATCTTCTGTCCATAATTAGAATTATCAGGTTCGAGTCTCAGAAATGAAAACTTCTTCATAAAAAACGTTTTACTCCTTATATATAATCACGACAGTGGATTACAAGATACTACAAGATTAAAAAAGGAAGACTAGAACATGGTTCTTATGGCAGCAAGTACAAAATATGTTATTTATTAGTAAATTACTACCTGACTCAGTCCACGTGGAATATTGTATAATTGGACATTAGAACAGTACAAACCAATCGAAATTTAATCATCTTTTACTGATCACAAAGCTAAAACAAGTCATTCATGCTTGTGCGAAGCACGAAAACGTTATCTAGTTGTTCTATAATAGCTATCTGTGGAGAAAGAAGTTTTTCAAAATTAATTTTTTTTTTATGTAAGTAAAATCTACATGTCTCAAGAGAGATTCTACTAATAAGCTATATTGTCAATTTGAAAAATAATTTTTAAAAGAAATCAATTATAAAAAATTATTCATAACTTTGTATCTTAAAAAAATTAAAAAGATAGATTTCAAAACATATATTTACAATTTAAATGCATTTAATAATTAGAGACGATAATTAATATAAATTAAATTATATTTTTTAATTAAACAAATAAGAACCATATGATATAGATTTAAAAAAATTATTTTATCTTTTTGAAGAATCGTTTTTAATAAGATTGTAAGTTATATCTCAAATACCAACATGTAAAGATAAAAAAAAAACTGTCAAATTATATCATAATAACAATGTCTTCAGGCCACAAAACAATGCCCTATACAATGGAACGGGTGAGTTTAAACCTTTGCGGGGCAGACCCATTTTGAAACTGTGCGGGGCGATTTTGGAACCATGCAAGTGCGAGGAAGGACGGGGCGGGTTGCTCTTTTTAAAAAAAGATTTTTTTTTGGATGTGGGTCCACTTTCTTTTTGCCTCAAGTTTATGTGTAATGGGAAAACTACCTTATAAGACATATATTCATACCATATATATTAATTCTAACTATTGTTTAATTCAAATAATTACGTATCTTACGATCAATTAAGAGTTTCCTACCATTTTTTGAGGAAGATACACCTAGATATGTGTATTTTTGCTACCAGATACACTAAAATAGAGAGAGGTGAGAGAGATGGGGAGGGAGGCGAGCGAGATAGTCATGTATCCCAGATACATATGAACCACACTAGATACACACTAGATACATGCATTTGTATGTAACTGGTCTGATTCACATGAATCTGGGGTACCAGATACATAGGAGAGTGGCGAGCGAGCCAGAAGAGAGGAGTGGGAGATTTTTCTATGTATCCCAGATCGGTACATGTAGATCCACTTGGATACAATGTATCTAGAACAAATTACACTTAATTTTGACCACATGTATCTCAAAAATCATGTATTTGAACGTATCTAAACGTATCTGGATGTATCAAAATCTAATAGGATTCGTAATATTACAAATTAGAATGTATCTAAGTAATTAATTCCTAAATTAGTGAGATTTATGTAAGTTTTTCAAAAATTAATACATATAAAATAAAGATAAAGAAAGTAATAACTAGTCAAATTACGAACAAAATTTCCATTCTAACAAGTCAATTGTGCGTGAAAGAATGGCAACTTGGAAACTTACGAGAGGGATCGATGTGCTTAGAAACTACGTAGAAAGACTATACCTTGGATTATTAATGGAATATTTTCCAATAGATACAAAAATCAAATTACTTTACTACTATATAGAAGAGTCTAGGAAGCAGGTCTTCATCAATATGTCTGCTTCCTCGATAAGGATAATTTGGTCATTTTAAGAAGCGGCTAGAAGTAGACATCTCTTCGTCGACGTGTTTACTTCTAGCCGAGGGTATTTGTGGAGTTTTTGTGTTTTTTTTGTTTTAATTTGTTTGCTTACTTTTCTTTTTTAGTTTGTTATAATATATTTGAAAATTACGTAAAAATATTATATATCACAAATTAATCACTTAAATTATTTAAAAGCCATATAAAAAATTCGGTTGACTCTCGAAATTCTATTGATGCCACATAAAATGTAACTTGAAGTTGAATTCTGAATATTTTTGAGATTCGAAAAGCCCGTCTTCAATAAGTTGTTTTCATAAATCTTCAATCCAAATCACTCACAAATTCTGTTCATATCCAAACACAACTTCAATTTTTTCGTAAAGGATGATACAATTCTATTATATTTAATTATATACTTTTCTTTTTAACTCTTTTAAACCCTTATTTTGTAATTCTTAATTTTTCCATTTCATTTTTTAAAATCAACACTTCTTTGCCCTTTTACAGCGAATAAAGGCAATTTTTTGGGAATAAATGATAGGACACCTTTTTTATTTAATATATTTAGTTAAAAAGAAAAGAAAAAACTTCAAAATCAACAAGTCTTCGAGTCAAGCAGTCAACATCTCGACTACAATTTTTGATAGATACTTCATAATTTCTTTTATTTCAATTTATGTAATACTTTTTTCTTTTTAATTAATTTAAAATAAGTCATATTTTCTACCCTCTGTTTCACTTTGTTTTTTTTTTTTTTGATGACTTTTAAATTTTATTTTTCACATGACATGTTTAAAATCACGAGATTAAAGAGTATTTTGCTTCATTATACATATTTTTAGTTTAAAATCACAAAATTTAAAAATCTTCTTTACTTTCTTAAACTCCATACCAAGTCGACTAAAAATTTAATAGCTATTTTCTTTGTTTCAATTTATATGACACTCTTGTCTTTTAAATCATCTACATATCTTTAGTTTAAGATCATAAAATTCAAAAAAGTTCTCTACTTTCTTAAACTCCAAGCCAAAACAATAAATCAGTTCACAGAAATAAATTAAAATTAAAAAAAAAATATTTTACAAAAATTCAATTTTTTTTTAATTATAAAAACTTCAAATCCGTGAAAATTGGGACGGAGGGACTCCTATATATAAGCAAAATAGCAAATAGATAGCTACTTGACACACATCTCATTTCCTAGTCTAAAAAAGTAGCTAGTATTAGCAATTAAAGATTATACATTAAAGAAAAACTATTCATTATTTTTATTGATTGATGGATCTTTATAAAATTAAGTGTATTTAAAAATTTGTAATCACAAATATATTCTTATAAAAGAAACATGCATGGAGATATGCAATTTATCAATCTGGTGTCTTAGAATATTCTAAGATTTTATTTTTGAACTATAGTTTGCTCATTTGATAAGATTATATAAGAATTGGGAAAATTTAGATATTTTCATAACTTGTGGGATTTTAATGTTTTTGATGAGAAAAATATACCACTTAAGAAATTCAAATTACATACCCAAACTTCAACTTCAACTTCTAATCAATCTAATTTCAAATTACTGATTCTAAATCAAATTCAAACGGACCCTAATAAAGTTGTGGAGAAGACTTGTTGGAGTCTTCTTGACTTGATTAATACATACAATTTAAGAGGAAGAAAAAAAAAGCCTCATTAAAATCAAGAAGTCGTCTAGTCAAACAACCAATGAAGCGTTCGAACAAGTGATTATTAATTAGTTGATGTTATAATTGTTTAAATATCAATAAAATTAGCTAGCTAGCCTTGTTTATGAAAACGTTGTAAAGGAATCTTTTTTATTTATATTCCCCCGTTTATTTTTACTTGTCACATATTCCTAAAATAGATGTTATGTCGCGATTTTACTATTTTTAGAAAAATCACTTTTGAAATGTTCTAAGTATAAAACAATTCAACAAAAATACTTAGAAAAAGAGTCGTCACTTATTTTTTTTAAAGAAATTAAGAAAACTTAATTTAAATAGACTCTAATAGATTAAGTCTTTAAAAATTTAGAGAAAATGGATAAGAGGTTCTTATTTCCACTTTAAAAAGTTATTAGCACTTAAAGTAGCCGCTAATGTGCGGTTATCCAACGATTTGAAAGTTATTTGACTAACTCTTTGTAAAAATGATTAAATAAAGATTTATTTTTTATTTTTTTTGAGTTTTTTTATTTTGTATAGAAAAAGTGGAAGGCAACTTGAACATTTGAAATAAATAAGAAGTAACTATAACTTTTTTTAAAATAAAAAATAAAAAAATAAATTAAGATTATATTTTTTACAAATAGATTAAGGTTAAAACTTTAAAAATAGATCATGTAAGAATTTAATTGAATCACTTTAAAGATTATAACTTAAACCAATTTCATTAAGTAGGAAAAAAACCTATTTTTAAATTAATTAAAGATAAGTGAAAAGTTTCGACTAAAAAATATTTGATTAAGTAAATAAAGAACACAAGAGTTGATTAAAAAAAAATTTACTAAAATAAATCCAACACAAAGAATATAATTCATCTTTTGGGGGATTCAACTAAGTTAATTAACAATTCTAAAGTTAGAGTTCATAAAAAAAAAGAAGATAAGTAATCACAATTAAATAACTTAAGAATAAAGGAGAAATTGAATTTGGCCCCTTTTGACCTAAATTCACTGTTGCGCAAAAGGTGAGTTGTTGTTGATGTATTTTTGGGCTTTTGACCCACTTTATCCCTTGTATATAGTTGTATATCAACTCTTTGAACCTGCGTTTTGACTTTCGAGACCTGTATTTATATTATTTTTTTTCGTGACATTCGGCATAGGGCTGACTCGGAGAGTTGTTGGGTTCATCCCAACAAACAAAAGAGATGCAAGGGTGGAAATGGAGTCCGTTGGACTCCATGGGAGTTTCACATGCAAATAAAGAATAATATGGATTAATACGCGAGAAAGGGACATTTAGCAATTAATGAATTCATACAAACAATTTTACTAGTAAATAATTCACATAACCAGAATGCCTAAATTATTTGCACCAAATTAGCTAATAGATAGATTAATTCACTTTGCACAAGATATTAAAATCATAATTTGAGAGGAGTTAATCATGCATGGCCTAGACAAATTCAGTTTAATCTTACTAGGAATTAGTAGCAAATTTTATGATTAACTTATCGCTAATGTGCTCAAATGCAAATATGAATTTAACTAAAACATATCATATTAATCCATGGAGATAATAAGCTAAATGCAACATTTTGACAAGCTCAAGTCTTATACAAAGAAAGAGTTAATACTAACGAAACTAACAAAGATCGGCTACCAAACTAAATGGGTTGAGTTGAGGCCTTTTCGAGTATTGCTAGATTTAGCGTAGTAACAAGATAATATCTTTTTAACAAAGTAGACTTAACTCTCGGTCAAGAACTCAAGACTACCATCCAAATCAAATATTTAAGAAGAAAAGAAGAAAAAAAAAAAGGGAAAGAAGCAGTGCAACATGAAATGCTAAACAAAAATTAGATATCCTCTAGCAGTGAATGAAGATAGAAAAAATAATAATAGTAACTTAATAATGGGATGAAAAAAAAAACAATTAGATTCCAACCAATATTTCATAATAAGCAAGGAAGGAAAATGACCACCCATGTTAGAAAAAATCATAGCTTTTAGGGGGAAAATTAACTGTGAATTTACATAAGCTATTCATTTTTGAAAATGCAAGTAAACAATTAATACCAATATGCAATTACAAAGACAAAGTTATCAACTATAAACTGAACTAAAGAAAAATAATGTTAAAGCTACTGCTTTTGATAAAGTGAATACCCACTATGTTGACACCATTATTGAATCTAGAATTTTAACATCACTACAAAGCTATCAATAATAGGCAACATGTCCCCACACCTATACCTTAGCATTTCAAGTTGGTAAAATAGGTAGATGACTACATATTTGAAGGCATTTCAAGAAAAAATTATCATGATTCAACCAAATTAGGACTCAAATCAGCATAATAATAAATAAAGCAACCAAACTTAACACATATTATCACACCTGACTAGTCTAACAATGAATAAGACATTAAAGATTATCTTGATAGATATTAATTCAAGATGAATTGTGTACATACCATCCAATATAGGAACAAAAATCAAGAGAAGATTATACTAGTATTGAGACAAACAACAGTAAAAAAAATAATTAATTAATGGGTAAACTTTCTGACCATAAACTAACTTGAAGTATCCTAGACATTTTCACAAAGAGATAAACATATCTGAAGCAATACAACACTAATCTAGTCAGAACACGGCTCTAAAAATTAACACAAACAACCCTACGTTCAAGCAAAATCCAACCAAAACTTAAAACGAACTGATATAAAGAGTGTTTACCTTTTATAGAGCAGCGACCTGAGACGACAAGCGAAGAGCGATTCCACTTCGATCCCACTAAAAGGTGAGCAAAAGAACTTGAAAGAAAATTGAAAATCCGAGGCTCAAACCTTCGTGGGTTTGATTTCGAAGAATACTATTCTCCAACCTTCAAATTCCAATTCTCTATCTCTAAAAAGCTACTAATACCATGTATTTATAGCCAAAACTAATATTTGAATTCCAATAGCCGTTTGAGCGGGAAGTGGAAGATTGATTGGAAAGAATGGAAGGGAAGATAAGCAAGTTTGGTGAATTTGCTGAATTTGTTTGTCAATGAGATTTGAACATCCCAGAGTCAATTTTTGATGCTGCTAGTTTCCGTTTGAGATATGGAGCATTACTTTGGAACTACGGCAAGAGGAAAATTGATATTGGAACTGTTAGTGAAAGTGAAACAACTGGAAAAGGTGGTCTGTCAATTCAGAAGGGGAAGAATTAAAATGTAGCATGCTATTGAAGAAATTTATTGTTGAAATTTGTTCTTTAAAAAAGGTTTTGTTGCAGTTTTGGATATCACTTTAATTGCTATTTTCGTTCCGTTTTGGTGCCTATTTTGTGTTGAAACAACTCACAAACACTTTAATTGGTATTTTAAATCATTTTGGTGCTTTTATTGTATTTCGATCAATGTTGGTTCTTAATTGTTTGTGTATATTTTTCAAGTTAATTGTTCATTGAGTGATGTTGGTATGTTATACCAACAATTCAGCCATTACTATAATAGACTCATTATTAATGTATTTTCAATTTGTTTTTGTGTCTACATTGTGTTTAATTAACTAAAAAATACTGAATTGGTACGTTTGTTCAGTTTTGGTCAGTCTTTATGCTTGTATTTTGATCAGTTTTGGTTCTTAATTGTTTGTTTATACAGTGTCAAGATCTTGTATTTCATTGTGGTGTCAAACCACCTTTTTTAAAAGTTAATTAGTTGTATACAGATTCATTGTGTGTGGTTGGTATATTATACCAACAATCCAGCCATGAACAAACAAAAACATCTAGTTGTTTGTGTATATTCTTGTCAAAATGAGTGTCATTGTATTGTCAATACTATCTATTAAAGTCACTTAGATGTAAAAAAAAATGTGTGTCATTGTGGTGTCACTGATTATTTGCGTTCATTTTACACAAATGGTTTTTGTCTTTTTTTTGGTATACCTACACAAAATGAAACACCAAGTTCAATATAAACTACACCTAGTAGTATATAAAATCATATACACCAAATTCACGATCAATTCCACCTAATATTATACCAAAAATATTCACGAATTTTGACTTTTATATATGCAATGAAAAAATCCAGAATTTTCACCTAATATTTCACCAAAAAATATATCATCAAATTTTGTTGTTTATAAATAACCAAAAAATAATATGATGTTTTACACCAGAACATAAACCTAAAGAATTTCATGAATTACCAGCTTTTCAGCCATGTATAACACCAATTTTTACAAATATTCCTTATTATTATACCAATTCATATGTAAAACTTCATTGTGCCGTAAACCAAACAGTACGGGTATTTTATTGTTTGTAGCCAATTTTCTGTCAAATTCTTTTAATGTGTGTGTATATACACGTCAGAATGATGTATAATACCAATTCAATTTGCTATTTTTTTCACCAAGAATACAACAAGTAACTAACATACATCAACAAACACTCAATTACAATAACAATTACTAATCATATAACAATTAATACATCGATAATATGAACCAGACATTTAACATTAACCAAAGTAAAATTATCATACGCCAAAATACATCCGCATTTGTCCAAAAACCAAAAACAAATCCAACTGCATATGCTTCATGTCAACCAAAAACAAAAAACATTAAAACACACCAGTGTTAGTTCTGTTGCTCATTTTTTGGGCAAGTCTACTTATTATGCTCGGGTGTACCACATCTACTACAAGTCATTTTACTCCTTTTATATTTTCCTTCGTTGTATCCCTTTTTACGGTCGTTGCTTGGTGGTCTGCCTGGTTGTTTTCTTGTAATTGGTGGTAACACTATTTCTTCCAAAATATGCGATGGCATATCCCAAGTGCTTTCACAATGCCATGGTTCTATTGGGATGACATAGGTATCTTGATAATTCGTATTACTGTAATAGGCTGAACAGCAATCTTCGCGATGTTTTTGTCTATGTCTGATAGCTTTAACTGCATGACTACATGGAATCTCATCACGTTGGAATCTTCCACAGGTGTGCACATCCGAGTGTTCAAACATACTGTAAACTATTTCGCACCATATATAACAGTATGAAGATATTCAGTTATATTGGTGTAAAAATAAACTATTGCTATATTGTGTTTATTAAGGTACTTAAGTTGTATACTTGAGTTTTTTGCCCTAGAAATAATGTCAGCACAAGAGACTAGGCCTTTGCATTCTGCCTCTAAAGCTTCTTTGATTCATCAATGAGTTTAAATCCTGTAACACTTCTATTTGGGATTGCTGTTTTCTCAGTACTATTGATTCCATCCAATAGAATTGATGCATCACAACACTATTCATCATGTACATAACAACAAATATATGAGTCTATTCAATGGTAATAGAAAATTGTACCATAAATATTAATGGGCTACAAAGGTTAACCCTAAGGGAATTTTGTGGTCAATAGGTTACAAATGGTATTTATGTACCAATTATAACAATTTAAGGGTATTTTGTGTCTTTTTTCCGATTTTCATTCCTTTTTCATGGATTTTTTTAATTTTGTTTTTTTAAAAAAGATTTTCTAGAAGATGCATGGCCCATAGAGTGACACTTGATAATGTTGCTGAGAAGACTTGCTGGACTTTAGCAAGAAATTAACAAGTCTTCGAGTCAAGCAGTACTCAATATCTCCACTACAATTTTTCATGGCTATTTTTTAAAATTTATGCAACGCTCTTTCATTTTAAATCAGTTTGAAAAAAATCATATTATTTCTGTTCTAATTTATTTATCTTACTTTTGTTTTGATACCTTTTTAATTTCAACTATTTACATGTTTATTATCATGAATGTGAAAACGTTGAGACTTCATCAACGTGGGCATGGTGTACATGTATGGCCCAAACAGGGACATGAATTGATAAAGTTGTAGAGAAGACTTGTTGACTTAACTAATATATACAATTTAAAAGAAAAAAAAAAATATCTACATGCATCTTCTTGATAGCTATAAATACATATTGCTTGGCCTAACAAAAAATATAAGCAAACAACTACTTGACACACATACTTTTCACTTCCTAGTCTAAAACAATGCACACCATAAAAGTGTTAGCAATAACACTATGGGTTCCCTTGTTTTTTGTTTTGACAAATACCAAGTTTGTTGTTTGTGTAGGGATTTGCAGAGAAAATGAGCAACGAGCGTTGGAGACCTTGAAGAAAGAAGTACATGATCCCTCGAATATTCCATCTTCTTGGGTTGTCGGAAAAGATTGTTGTGAATGGGAAGGGGTTGTGTGCAACAATCTAACTCGTCATGTGATTGAACTGCATATAGGTTATGTAACTCGTCATGAAGAGATTGAGCAAGGCATATTTTTTTATTGGTACGAGAGGGCTTATATATATCCAAGGATAAATAGCCTTGAGTGGTTGACAAGTCTTTCGAGTCTTGAGAGCCTAGAAATGCAAAGTGTGGATCTTAGCAAAGCTAATGAATGGCTACAGGTTATTAATATGCTTCCTTCTCTTGTTGATCTTCGTTTATACAACTGTAGTCTTCATCATGTAACACCTCTACTTGATCATCACAATTTTTCTTCTCTCAAATCTCTCGATCTTTCTGGAAATTACAACTTAAGTTCTTCTGTTCCGAAATGGGTTTTCAACCTCCCAAATCTCGTTTCTCTTGACCTGAGTTACTGTAATTTTATTGGCCCGTTGCTTGACGGTCCAGTTAACTTGACTTCTCTCACAACCTTCAACGCTTCTGGAAACTCTTTCAATTGTCGTTTACCCAAATGGTTGTTTGATTTGAATCATCTTGAACATCTTGAGCTCCGTTCTAGTGGCTTTGAAGGTGCGATACAAAGTAAGAGCGGAAACATAACAAAACTTAAATATCTCGATCTTTCTGACAATAACCTCAACTCCACTATACCAAATTGGCTCTACCGGTGCAAAGATCTAGAATCACTTTACCTTAGTGAAAATCGTCTTGAGGGAACAGTTTCAAGTCTGATTTCAAATTTGAGTTCAATAACTAAAATTGACCTTTATGATAATATACTTTCTGGAAAGTTACCAAATGTAATTGGAAAGTTAGGGAAATTAGGATACCTTGATCTCTCAGAAAATCTATTTGAGGGAGATGTATCTGAATTATTCAATTTTAGGAGTAATTTCCTTTCTGTGGGATCGGGAAATACTTCTTCTTTATATGATTTGAGACTAGACTCGAATAAACTCACAGGAGCTCTTCCGAAAAGTGTTGGCCAACTTTCAATGCTAGAAAACTTTTTCATCTCTAACAATAGGCTTGAAGGTGTTGTAACAGAAAGTCATTTCTGTAAATTAGCTCAATTAAAACTCTTCCATGCATCTAGAAATAATCTGACTTTAAAAGTTAGTCAGAATTGGATTCCACCTTTTCAACCCATTGCCATTAAAATGGGCGGCTGGAATATAGGCCCTTTGTTTCCCACGTGGCTCCGAACTCAGGAGATGATATGGAATGTTGACATATCAGATGGTGGAATACAAGGTGAGGTTCCAGCTTGGTTTTGGAACTTGTCTTCTCAAATTCGATTTCTCAATCTTTCTCATAACCAATTTGTTGGTGAGGTTCCAATCATCTCAGCACCTTCGTCAATATATGGACAAGGAGGTCCTTGGACGATGTACTTTGGTTCCAACAATTTTAGTGGACCAATACCATCGATTTCAACCATTGTAACCGAGCTAGATCTCTCAAACAATTCTTTTTCCAAAGGTTTATCTAACTTTTTGTGTGAAGCAAAGAATGGATCTTACAAATTGGAGATCTTAAACCTCGGGGGAAGATATTCCTGATTGTTGGATGAATTGGCCAGAGTTGACAGTTTTAATCTTGAGGGAGAATAATTTGATTGGAGGCATACCAAGATCCATTGAGGTTTTGAGTGAGTTGCATTCCTTGGACTTACGAAGAAATAGACTTAATGGTCTGTTTCCTTCATCCCTGAGAAACTGCACAAGACTGCACAAAATAGATTTAGCTGAGAATGAATTTATTGGAAAATTACCATTGTGGTTGGGAATGAGGTTTCCAACCTTGATAATCCTTATCCTTCGATCCAATAAATTCGATGGTGAATTACCTCAAGAACTTTGTCACCTCAAAGATCTTCAAATCTTAGACCTTGCAAACAATACATTTGTTGGAATCATACCAAGGTGTATTGGCAATTTGAGTGCGATGGTCAAAGAAAAAATTAAATTGGAAGATGATGAAGACTTAAATTATTCTTATTATATGGGAGCCCTGATAGAGAGTGCAATGGTGACGACTAAAGGCAACATGTACCAGTATGACACAATTTTGGCGTTGTTTACAAGTATGGATATGTCTAGCAATAATCTTTCTGGAGATATTCCTATTAGTCTAACACGTCTTGCAGGATTAAGATCATTTAATTTTTCCAAAAATAACCTAACTGGTAGGATTCCTAATGACATTGGTGACATGAAAGTATTGGAATCTGTTGATCTTTCAGAAAATCAACTTTATGGTCAAATTCCACAAAGCTTTTCGAGTTTGACCACTTTGGACTACTTGAATCTATCTGATAACAATTTGTCAGGTATGATACCATTGAGCACTCAACTTCAAAGCTTTGATCCCACGAGTTTTCAAGGAAATAAACTCTGCGGGCTCCCACTCTTGGTGAATTGTAGTTTGGATAGTAATATTCCAAATGACAAGTATGATGATGATGAGAGTGACAAAGATGAATTGGATTGGTTTTACATTTCAATGGCAATAGGATTTGCACTAAGCTTTTGGAGTGTTTGTGGTTCATTGCTTTTCAAGAGATCATGGAGGCATGCTTATTTTCATTTTCTAGACCGTAGCGGGGAAATGTTGCTTGCAAAGGTACCAGTATGTTGAGAGATATGGTTAAGGATATTGCTATCATTCCAAGTTAGTTTGTGTGCTTACATTTCTCTTGTTAGAAATCATGTTGTTTCATTTTGTTTTGAAAGATGTAGACGTTTATGTCTTAATAACTTCCTCAAAAGAATGTTTCTTAAGATGTTCAAACAATGTTGTTTCTTTCATAGTTTCAGTTTTCTTCATTCAATAACAGAGTTGTGAGGCATATGTTAATTTCTTTATTGGTAATTTTTTTAGTAACTTCATTAAAAAAAGTTCTTTATTATAACTATATAAATAATACATCTAACAGAAAAAATATCATTTTGAAATTTTTTGACAAGGCATCTTATCGGTCAAAGTTTAAGAGGGACTGAACTAAGAATGTCAAAATGGTCCAAATTAACTGATTGACCCACCCAAACTTGAGCGGATTGGGCCGATCATGTCTTTATATGCAAACTTTAAAGTAACAAAAGCTAGCAAGGCAGAGTTCTCTGTTTTGGCTGGATAGAGTAATTCACTTGTTGTTCTTCAATTCCGTGGCGGGGGCGTCAACCTGCCCCACACCACACCCACCCTCGTGTAGCCGAGCTATTATTCATGATCGAAGGAAGCCTCGAGGTTGACTTAGTGGACAGTATTAACAAGCTCTGTACTCGCTCTACAAATTTGGTGGCAAGTTTGTGTTTCCAAAAGGACTAGTGCATTATCGGTACAATCGAAGATCGGATTCTGGCTTGGTCATTCATGACTGATGTTGCAACCATTCAGAAAATCAAGGCTGATGTCTCATCCTTTTGATCGTAAACCAGTTTAACGATGGATTAACAACGAATTATCAACAAATATTATTAGCTACATGCAATTTAGCGATATATTTGCAACAAATTTCATATCTAATTCTCTTCTTTTTTGTGTGTATTAAATTATTCTAACGATGGTCCAAAAATTTCAACAAATTTGCAAATTATTCTAATAGATTTGCAACAAATTTCATAACGGTGGTCCAAAAATTATTCTAACTAGTGGTATTAAATTACTCTCTTTGTCTCAATTTACGCGAAAAATTTGAATTTTGTGATTCAAAATCTTTTCTTTGACCATTACTTTTGCATATATCTTTTATGAATTATTAAATATTGTAACTTATAATACTTTTTATGTAGTTTTCATATACCTAAATTTTGTTTTTAAGAAATTGAAAACTTTCATATCCGAATTCACTATTAAAATTAAAGAAAATTGACTCTAGAAATCCGAACTAAAAAGGCCAGTCATTCTAGGAATTGGCTTATCTTGGAAAGAGACAACAACTTCTCATAACATATTTCAAGGTGTGTTTGGTATGTATTCCTTTTTTTCATGTTTTTTCTCAAAGTAAGTTTCATTTGTAAATTGAAAAACTTTTTTTTAAAGGAGTAGATAAAACAAGTTTCATAAATGACATTTCTAATCCATTCTCTCTTTTGATGAGCTCAAAACATACAATATAGTAGGCGCTTTAATATAATTTAAAATCTATTCCACAATGATTGGTTTTAGTAAAATATTACTCACTTGGTTCACTTTTACTTGTCACTTATTTCTAAAATGGATTTTCATTTTTACTTGTCACTTTTGATATATCAAGAAAAAATAATTATTTTTTTCCATGTTTTATCCTTAGCATTAAATATTATTCTCCATATCATTTTTCAAGACCCAATACTAAACATTAATTAGTAGGGATATATGGTAAAATACTTATATCAATAATTGTTTATTTTGAAAACAATTCAAAAACTGATGGGACGAAGTTTTCATATTTCGATATATATTATTGATGTATTAAATATGAGGCAAGACCTTTGAGTTTATAGACAATAAAAGAGTCATAAGATGGAAAGGTACAATCCAAAGTAATACATTTTTGTTGATCCAATGCTATTTGATGATCAATTTTAAGAACACCATTTCCCTTTTCAATTTAATTTCTTGAAATTATGAGTTATCTACCAAAGATGGAGTCTTCACATCAAGAGGAAAAAGTGTTGTCAAATAATATTCAAACTCTAGGACACTTTTCCTTTAACACAGACAATAGCCATTTGCTAGCTCATGGTTGGATCAGTGAAAGATTAAGAAGATGGCTGAATTCTCTGTGTATTGTATTCACATATTGTTTTAGTATTTATACAAGAAAGCAAGAGATATCCTACCAAAAATAAAAGATGCTAATTGTAGTACAATCCTAATCAACTTAATTACAAGAAGATTACAAGGGATTATAATCAAAACCATATCAATCACTTGATAGTAAGATGCTTTCCTTATATGCCCCCTCAAGATGGCGATCGATCAGAAACGCCAATCTTGCACCGAAGATCTGCAAATAAAGCGCAGATCTTCAAGTAAATCTGAAAGTCGATCTTTTCCAGAAATATGAGAAACTCGATGCTGTCCATTTTGAACCATCGTGCGAACAAAATGATAATCAACCTCGAGATGCTTCATTCGCGAATGAAAGACTGGATTAGCAGCGAGATATGTGGCACCTAAATTATCACAGTAGACATTTGGCTGCCTTGGAAAAGAAATAGCAATCTCACGAAGTAAATTTTGAATCCATTGAACGGTATTCTGCTTCAGTTGATGATCTAGCTACACTCCTTTGTTTCTTTGAGCTCCAGGAGACCAGATTTTTACCAAGATAAATAAGAAAGGCACTGGTGGAAGAGCCATCATCCTTATTTCCTGCCCAATCTGTATCTGAGAAGGCATGGAGATCAAGTGGAGACTTACGATGCAGGAAGAGACCATAGCTCACCGTACCAACTAAGTAGCGAACCACACGTTTGACTGCAGACCAATGATTTTCAATCAGATGATGGGAGAATTGTGCTAGCTTGTTTACGGCAAAGGCTATATCCGGTCTCGTCAATGCCAAATACTGCAAGCTGCCAACACAATGAATTTCCAGTAGACATGGGAGTATTGACTGCTTTCGCACCAGCCATCTGTGTCTTATCAATTATGTCATTAATATACTTCTTCTGAGATAAGAAGAGCCCATCAGAAGTTCTCACAACTTGAACACCAAGAAAATAGTTAAGAGAGCCAAGATCCTTGATAGAAAAGTGTTGCCCAAGTTTCAAAATAAACTTATCGACAACATTTGGATTACTCCCAGTAAAAATCAAGTCATCAACATAAACGACCAAGTAAATAGTGATGTCCAACTGATTGTAAATGAAGAGACAATGATCAGCATGAGAAACTTGAAAACCCAAGGTTAGAAGATAGCTCCGTAGTTCTGAGTACCAAGCTCGTGGTGCCTGTTTAAGGCCATAAATTGCCTTGTTGAGTTTGCAGACATGTGTAGGCCTTGTGTGGTCAACAAAACCTTTAGGTTGAGCCATATAAACCTCCTCTGTTAGATGACCATGCAAGAGTGCATTATTGACATCACAATTCATATCGATGACTTTCAAATACACTTGCTTGACTCGTAATCGCATAACACTACAAAAAAACAGGGGTTATTGTGACGGTTTTTTATACGTATTACGACGGTTTCAAACCGTCACAATGCACTATAACTACGTTTTCCAAAAATGTCGTAATCCCGTCTGTCACAAACGTATTACGATGATTTTTCAGAAACCATCGTAATTTATACATAAAACCGTCGTAATATATAGATAAAACCGCCGCAATATTCCTACGTTAATGTGACTTTTTTTGTATAAAGTGGCGGTTTACAACCGTCGTAATTGTAAAAAATGTAAGTCCTTTGTATATTATGGCGGTTTAAAAACGCCGTAATGTTCAATTCATGACACTGTAAATAATTACATTTACTAATTTTGTCAATCCATATTTACATCCTCTATTGCACCATAAATATTTAGATTTCTATAATTAGTAATTTTATCAAAACATAAAAGATCAAATGAGCAAAATATTCTTCACATTAAACAAAAGTAATCCAAAATTACATCATCAAAATACTAATGTTTTGAAGTGTTACTCAAAGCTCCAAACTTAATTACATCATTATTCAAAACTCCAAAATTACATCATCAAAATAGTAATTTCAAGTGACATTCAACAAGAATATCCAAAAAAAATTCCTAAAATGATTTCTAATTGATGCTTAGCCCATCATCATTGTTAGTTTCATATGAAGATTTCTAATCGATAGTTGGTTCGATTGATGACTGATGAGCATCACTTTCTATATCTGATGCCTGAAAAAAAATTCTGTAAGAATACCAAACAACTATATTCTGTAGACAGTCCAGGATAACAATCAAAAGTTCTCTTTTTGTGGCCTTTTTGTTTTCTGTCAATGTAGAAAGTCCAGGATAACATATACTTGAATACTAATACTACATTTTAGTGCTACTGCTACTACAATGAGATACTGAAAGAAATGGAAACAGGTCAGATGAATGCTATACCAGAACTTTGTGAAGGAACAACCACAAGAAGTGCAATGTAATCTCTAAGTTGAACAACATGAGGCAAAGCCCACAAAAGAGCATTTTTAGGTATCTCTTTTGATGCCTTAACAGCCACCATAACATTCTCAGCAACATCACAAATACTCTTACCCTCCTGCTTCCCTTTCTTCACCTCCTTACTCATTTACCCTACAACAGTTTTCCAGGAGAGCCATGACTGACATAAATATCAAAGGTAAGTTGCCATCACCTTATTTGTGATTTAAGGGAAGATTTCTCTACAACAAATAAAGAATTTTGTGGCAATAATATAATATGTGTATTTATAACCAACACTCTAGATGCAATATCTATTGCCACTAAATGTCTCTTTTGTTATAGTGTTTCTCTCTCGGTATGTGTATAACATGACACTTGCAACATTGAATACAATACTTTGAAGTAAAGAAAAGCTTATATGTGAAAAGTATAACCCGTATCAGTTAATAGCATGTTGTCGTTTAAGTTTCAATGTATAACATAACTTTAAGCATTTTTCACATAACAAAATGCAAGAATCCCAATGTCCAAATGACACACAAGACTTTCTGCCTCTCAGAGGATATGGATGATTTGGATAAAAAAAATTGACCCCTCAACTTTCACAGCAGAAAAACTGCATCAGATCCCCACACAGTTCAGAGAAAAAAGGGTTGTTCTTCCATTTGAGTTGATTAACTTTGCACTACCAAATCTGTGAAGGTAAAACAAGAAAAGGAAGAGGAGGTTTCTACTTGCCAAAGACATTTTGGTCTAAAAGATATGGGAGCAATAAAATCACAAAAAGCTAATCATCATTGATTTGAAGGCAATTTTAAATTTATCCACTACTTCACTACAACATAAGGGAAGTCTATTTATCACACTACAAAACATAAATGAATTCCTAGCACCAATGACAAAACAAACATAATGATAGCCCAAATAGAATTTAAAGAGTACATAAAGAAAGAGTTAGACTCTTAGATATGTTCTTAAAAAAAGTACATATAAAATATAGATATTTATAATGGTCATACCTGTGGAGGAGGTGAAAATAAGTGAGCAAACTCTTCAGGGATATTCCCTATGTTCCTTTGATATAAGCTAAGTAACGCATTTAATTGTGATTTCATACTCATCACCTCTTGCTGCCATTATGGAGTTGGAGCACTAGTGCTAGATGAAATCACATCAACATGCCTAAATCTCCTAGATGTCTGTTTGAATGCCATAGTTGGAACAACACCCAAGCCTAACCCTCGAACACGGCCTGGGTGTTCGGGACCGAGTACTATACCAAGTGCATCATTAGGTGAAACTTTGACAATACTTTTTGGCCTTTGACTTCGAATTTTAAGAAGTCCATACATTAAACTTATACCTTATAGCATATAGTGCTTTGCGATTTTTTTTTTCTTTGCATTAGGCACAACTTGTGTCTTGGTCCATAAGTTTGATAACAAATAGTGCTTAAGGCCTAAAGTTCTAAGACTAAACTTATGCCTTGGGCATTCGGCTCATTTGTTTCAGCCGAAGTGCAATTTTCGGCTCATTCTTATAAATCATACAAAAATATATAAACCTATAAAATAAAAATATAAAATAAATAACAAATGAAGAGGAATTTTGATTATATAAAATGACCAATACATTCACTTCCAATCACACAACACATAGTTATGAAAATCTTCAATAACTTTCATTAATGTATTCAATATTTTTTAAAAATAATACTCTTTTCGTTTTAATATATGTGACATTTTTTTTTCCCAAAGCTTAATTGAACTAAAATTTGAAGCTAAATTAGATAAATCAACATAATATTTTAAAATCAAAATTTAAATATTTAAAACTATACAAAAGTGTTATCAATTATAATTCTTTTTATATTAATATAACAATAATAAAAAATTTAAAATATTAATCAAAATTTATATAATTTAACTCAAACAGTCCTTTTTAAATAATTAATGGGCCTTTAAAATTTAGGGGCCTAAGGCGACCGCTTCAGCCTGCCACTATTTAAAATCAACAAGTCTTGGAGTCAACATCTACATGCATCATCTTTCTAAAACAATAATACATTAATCTTCAACTATATTATATATGATTGTTAATAGCTATATATACATATTGCCTGGCCTAGTAAAAATGTAAGCAAGCACAGCTAGGCTTCTGCAAACTCTTTCAATTGTGTTATATCCAAATGGTTATTTGATCTAAGTAATCTTGAATATCTTCACCTCAGTTCTACTGGTATTGAAGGTGTGTTACCAAGTAAGAGTGGAAATATAACAAAATTTAAATATTTTGATCTTTCTACGAATATGCTTTCTGAAAAGTTACCGGATGTAATTAAAAAGTTAAGGAAACTAGAAGTTCTAGATTTCTCAGAAAATCTATTTTAGGGAGAAATATCTGAATTATTTTATGGTAAGAGTAATTTTCTTTCAAAGGAATTGAAAAATAGTTCTTCTTTAAGTTATTTGACACTAGATGATAAAATTCATGAAACTCTTTCAAAAAGTGTTGGCCAACTTTCAATGCTAGAAACCTTCTTCATTTCTAACAATAGGTTGAAAGGTGTTGTGACAGAAAGTCATTTCTCTAATAATGTGACTTTAAAAGTGAGCTAGAATTGAATTCCACCTTTTCAAGCCATAGACATTGTAATAGGCAGATGGAATATAGGCCCTTTATTTTCCATGTGTCTCCGAACTCAGAAGCTGATAACAAATGTTGGCATATCAGATGGTGGAATACAAGGTGAGGTTTCAATTTGGTTTTGGAACTTGTCTTCTCAAATTGAATTTCTCAAAACCAATTTGTTGGTGAGGTTTCAATCATCTCAACACCTTCTTGGTCAGTTGGACAAGGAGGTCTTATGTTAATGTACTAGGGTTCCAACAATTTTAGCGGACCATTATTACTAATTTCAACTACTGTAGTTGAGCTAGATCTCTCAAATAATTTTTTTTAAAAAGGTTTATCAAACTTTTTGTGTGAAATAAAAAATGGAGATCTTAAACCTCGGGGAAAATGATTTATCAAAAAAAATTCAAAATTGTTGGATGAATTGGTAGGAGTTGAAAATATTAGTCTTGAGGGAGAATAATTTGATTGGAGGTATACCAAAATCCATGGAGGATTTGAATAATTTGCAATCCTTGGGCCTCCGAAAAAATATACTTAATGGTCTATTTCCTCTACCCTTGAGAAATAGTACAAAACTACATAAAATAGATTTAGGTGAGAATGTGTTTGTTGGAAAATTACCATGTAATTGTTTGGGAATGAAGTTTCCAACCTTGATAGTCCTTGGCTTTTGGTCCAATAAATTCGATGGTGAATGGCCTCAAAAACTTTGTTTACCTCAAAGATCTTGAGATCTTAGACCTTGCAAACAAAACATTTGTTGGAATCACACTGAGGTGTATTGGCAATTTCAATGCAATTGTCAAAGAAAAAAAAAGATATGATGACATGTTGAGTTATCATGGTTTTAAAGGAACCCTGAGAGAGAGTACAATAGTGACGACTAAAGGCAACATGTGCAAGTATGACAATTTTTGCTCTATTTACTAGTATGGATATGTCTAGCAATCTTTCTGGAGATATTCCTACAAGTTTAACACGTCTTGCAGGATTAAGATCATTTAATTTTTTCAAAAATAACCTAACTGGTAGAATTCCAAATGACATTGGTGACAGAAAAGTATTGGAATCTTTTGATCTTTCAGAAAATTGACTTTATGGTTGAATCTCACAAAGCTTTTTGAGTTTGTTCACTTTGAGCTACTTAAATCTATCTGATAACAATTTATCTTATATGATACCACTGAGCACTCAGCTTCAAAGTTTTTATCCCATGAGTTTTCAAGGAAACAAACTCTGTGGACTTCCACTCTTAGTGAACTACCGAACTCGAATGGTAATATTTCAAATCAAGAGAATGAAGATAATGAGAGTGACAAAGATGAGTGGTTTTACATTTCAATGGCTATTGGATTTGCACTAAGCTTTTGGTGTGTTTGTGGTTCATTGCTTTTCAAGGGATCATGGAGACATGCTTATTTTCGTTTTCTAGATTGTAGCTGGGAAATGTTGCTTGCAAAGGTACCAATATGTCGAGAGATGTGATTAAGGGTATTGATATCATCAAAAGTTAGTTTGTATGGTTACACTTCTCTTATTAGCAATCATGTCGTTTAATTTTGTATTCAAAGATGTAGAAGTTATGTCTTAACTTCCTCAAATTAATGTAAAAAAATGTTGTTTCTTTCATAGTTCCAAATTTCTTCTTTCAATCACAGAGTTGTGAGACATATAAGTATTGCCCAAAATATAAATACATGTATCGATCATAAACCAGGTTTGAGCCCTGCCCTTGTATAACTAATGGTATGTACAACTATGTGGTATTCCCCATTTCAAGTCCAGTCAAACTACCACGATCCAAAAAAAAGGACAGGATGGAACTCGTCTAATTCCACTAAAACAAGTTAGTCTAAATCCAACCATAAGAAAGAAATGCAGAAATAAATTGATAATAACATAAGCGTGGAAAACTTAGTCATTCTAAAATACCCCTAAAATCTGATTGTCACGTGTATAAGCCACTAGTGTAATAACACAGAATTTGAAAGATAGATACAAGTCTCAATGTCTTTGTCTCTCGAATAGAACAAAACATATGTAAGGAACAAGAGGGTCCGCCAGGATGACAAGCATTTACCTCTCAAGTGTCCACAGAAAAGCCTCAAATGTAAATAAAAAAAGAACAATCACACGAGTCCGGGTTTGGAACTTACACAAATGTAGAAGCAAAGAGTGAGTACCAAACAACATGATACTCAGCAAGTAACCCACTAAAACAAGGTAAAACTATCTAGAAAACGAGAACTCATTTCATTCCAACCGAACCGCCACAACTACAACCTGCATAGAAATCAGTCCTATCTAACAGTTCACAATAAGCGGTTCACAAGGTTTCATAGTCACAGTCCAACAGTTACATTTCACCAAATCACAAGAATCATGTTCATCAATCACAAACATCACGCCAGAAATCACGAGTATCAATATCATTGAGCACAACAATCAAGTATACCAAACACAAGTATCAAGATTATCATGCACAAATATCAATTGGTATTCATGGGAAACACTCATTCTCCATGTACTCGCTGACAAAGACCTCAACAATAATAATACTCATCGGCAATGACCTTGGCATCACTAACACTCGCCAGTAAAGACCTCGGCATCACTAACACTCGTTGGCAAAGACCTCGGCATCAATAACACTCGATGACAAAGACCGCGGCATTAATAAAACTCGTCGAGACCTCGACATCAATAACACTCGTCGACAAAGACCTCGACATCAATAACACTCGTCGACAAAGACCTCGACATCAATACAGTGAATCTCATCCAAGCTTTCTAGAACCAATGCAAATAGGCATGTTCACACAATAATGAGGAAATGACAAATTCAAGTAATTCACATCCATAACAATACTATCAAAGTATTTCATCAACCACCATTACAATATCAACACTCAAGGCAATTCACATAACTGAATACAACATTATCAACACGTTGCCTTTTCATTAACCCTATTTTTATCATTAAGGTTATCCAATTTGAGCAGTTAACCCATCACCTCATTTCCATTACTCCCCAACACATGCAAGAAAGAGAGTTCAAGATTCTACAAGCTTTAACAAGGTTTAGAAGTTCACTTGCCTTAATCAATCACAAAATCAATCCAAGACTTGAGTTTTTCCTTTTCGAACGATATCCAAATCAATACAATCTAGTCAAACAAGTATTCACAATGAGATTCCAAAACTAATAATACTTATACCAAGAAATTTGAATAAATGAGTCAATCGGTCCAAAAACTCGATTCCAAAAATAAGGTTTGAATTAGAAATTTGTTACATAAATATGTTACCCAAATCATTTGGAATCCATTGGTAAAAATTATTTCAAAAACGGAGTTGTATCCAACTCGTAATTACCATTTTACTCAAAAACTCAAGTTCTTAAAAAACCCAAGGTTTTGAATTCAGATAAGTAATTTAAGTGATAGAATCTTGCCACAATCATGAAATAATAGTAAAGGGGAGTTAAAATTCGTTACTCACTCGAAGTTTCTTGAAAATCCACTTTGAAATCACCAATACTGAGCTTGAAAACTCAAAAATGGGGTTGAAACCCCGATTTTAGAAACATCTGTATAGGGGTCTACCGCGAACGCGAACCCCTGCCCGCGAACATGGCACTTAATGAACCAGCCCTCCGCGAATGCGACAGGGTTCCTGTGAATGCGGAGGTCAACATCTTGACCCTCCGCAAACGCGGGGGTCCCCACACTTTCCCCTCTACGAACGCGGCCACAAGCTGCGCAAACGCGGAGGGTTGGCACCAAAAACACAGTCAGAAAATTAGCCAACACAAAATCTTTCGAATGGACCCTCAAAATTCATTCAGAACTCCGCACACACAAATCATATATTTTCGGACCCAATGGAACTATCGAAATACGAATTCGAGGTCTCTTTGATCCGAAACCCGTGAAAGTCACGCTAAACAAATATAACGCCTAAAAAGGCTAAATCAAGCTCGGGACCTCTGAAAATTCAACAAGACCTCCCCTCAGCCTAAAATCATTCCCGAATCCAACAGAACTGTCGAAAATGCGATCCGAGCATCCGAACCCTGAATGTTGACCAAAGTCAACCCAAAGGCTAAAATCTCAACAATTTCCAGCATAGGACCTCAAATCCACAAAAAGACTTCGAATATGAGATCGATAACTCTTCGAGACCAAATTTCACATTTCGGGACTAATGGAATCAATGGAATTCCATTCCGAGACTTGAAATTTCAAAAGACACAGAAAACCATTTTTGACAATTTTAGCCTTTCAAACTCTAAAATTTTCACAATTCACAACTTTATACTCAAAACTCGAATCCAATTTCAAAATCCAATCAGAAATGAATCGGGATCAATATCAGGAGGGATAAAACGATAATTTTATAAAAATTTCCAAAAATGACCGACCGGGTCATTATACTAACACCTTCACATCAATTGGAATATAGGGAGTAAAAGAATGTTATAACTACTTGAAATTTAAATAAACTCTGAATATTTAAGTAGTTTTACTTCGAATAGTGTAATAGTATTTGTCTTCTTGATTTTTGAGTCAACAAGGCAATAGCCAATAGGGTTTATTTTTCTCCATTTCACTTTGTCCAAGTCCCTATACCTGGATTTGTTTTAAGTAAGCTCCAATAGTAATGTTAGAAAGGACTGAATGTGTACCAATTTAGAATACTTAAAGGACTATTAGCACCACCATGATACATAAAGGACGAAAATGAGTCGAAGCCCAAACTTAAACAGACTATTTTGAACTTTTGCTAGATTAGTCACATGTTAGAACAAAATAGAGAGCCTTTAATAACAACAAATTTAGCGTAATTTTATAAATATGGTTTAGAAAAGGTGTTGTGTACATACTTCTACCCTGTGAGGGTAGAAATGTAGTTTTCAGTAGACCTTCAGCTCAAGTAAAATATATCAAATAACAAATTAAATATGTAAAACAATAATAAAGATTAAGAGAACAATTAAACAACACAAATAATATGATAACTTAATAGTAACACATCATTAATGAATTTACTAATTGAGGTTATCATTTAGGCTGTTAAAGATGAGGACAAAATAGAGCCCAAAGGTTGACGTCAAGGGCATTTTAGGCCCAAAAGGTAGAAGAAGAGTAATTTTGTACCAATTTGTATAATTAAGGGGTATTTCAGACGCTTTTTCGTTTAAAGAATTATTAAATTTATAATATTAATGAGATCACATATTTATATAGGGGTCTTCTAAAAGTATTTATCTCATTATCTTATCGAAATCAGTGATTTTCCACTAGCCCAAATTGGGACCTGAGAAAATTAAATACTATTTTAGAGAGTTTATTAATTTACTGAGTATTAGTTTAGAGAGGTTCTATTGCAATATGAGTGATTTCATGGAGACATGCTTATTTTCGTTTTCTAGATCGTAGTTGGGAAATGTTTCTTGCAAAGTTACCAATATACCGAGAGATATGATTAAGAATATTGCTATCATCAAAAGTTAGTTTGTATGCTTACACTTCTCATGTTAGCAATCATGTTGTTTCATTTTATATTCAAAGATGTAGACGTCTTTGTATTTTAACTTCCTCAAATAAATGTTTCTTAATATAAGATGTTGTCTTTTAACTTCCTCAAATAAATGTTTCTTAATATAACATGTTCTAAAATGTTGTTTCTTTCATTTTAATTTACTTCAAATTAGAATAGGGGTATTTAAATATTCGTAAAGTTTAAGTGTTAAAGTAAATTCGATTATCAAGTTTGAGGATAATTTTATGTATTTTTTTTATTTATAGAATAATATTAATCTTATTTTATATCTTATTATATATATATATATATATATATAAAAGTGAATCCTAAAGTCGGTGAGGTGGAATTCTCAGAAAACATGGATTTTATTTATTTATAGAGTTCATAGCCTTTTTTTTGTTTTTTTTCTTTTATGCAGACTTTACGTAATTAGTAATTTTGATTGTTTGTTCATGTGCCTAAACTGACAAATTTATGATATATGCTCTCCATTTTATGCCTACCCAACTTCAAATACACATATTTATTTGCATCATAATATAGATTATTGGGATCTTCTGTCCATAATTAGAATTATCAGGTTCGAGTCTCAGAAATGAAAACTTCTTGATAAAAAACGTTTTACTCCTTATATATAATCACGACAGTGGATTGCAAGATACTACAAGATTAAAAAAGGAAGACTAGAACATGGTTCTTATGGCAGCAAGTACAAAATATGTAATTTATTAGTAAATTACTACCTGACTCAGTCCACGTGGAATATTGTATAATTGGACATTAGAACAGTAGAAACCTATCGAAATTTAATCATCTTTTACTGATCACAAACCTAAAACAAGTCATTCATGCTTGTGCGAAGCACGAAAAAGTTATCTAGTTGTTCTATAATAGCTATCTGTGGAGAAAGAAGTTTTTCAAAATTAATTTTTTTTATGTAAGTAAAATCTACATGTCTCAAGAGAGATTCTACTAATAAGCTATATTGTCAATTTGAAAAATAATTTTTAAAAGAAATCAATTATAAAAAATTATTAATAACTTTGTATCTTAAAAAAATTAAAAAGATAGATTTCAAAACATATATTTACAATTTAAATGCATTTAATAATTAGAGACAATAATTAATATAAAATTAATTATATTTTTTAATTAAACAAATAAGAACCAAATGATATAGATTTAAAAAAATTATTTTATCTCTTTGAAGAATCGTTTTTTATAAGATTGTAAGTTATATCTCAAATACCAACATGTAAAGATATAAAAAAAACTGTCAAATTATATCATAATAACAATGTCTTCAAAATAACAAAATATGAACCACTATATATAGGGCTAGGGCCACAAAACAATGCCCTATACAATGGAACGGGTGAGTTTAAACCTTTGCGGGGCGGACCCATTTTGAAACTGTGCGGGGCGATTTTGGAACCATGCAAGTGCGAGGAAGGACGGGGCGGGTTGCTTTTTTTAAAAAAAGATTTTTTTTTGGGATGCGGGTCCACTTTCTTTTTGCCTCAAGTTTATGTGTAATGGGAAAACTACCTTATAAGACATATATTCATACCATATATATTAATTCTACCTATTGTTTAATTCAAATGATTACGTATCTTACGATCAATTAAGAGTTTCCTACCATATTTTGAGGAAGATACACCTAGATACATGTATTTTTGCTACCAGATACACTAAAATAGAGAGAGGTGAGCAAGATGGGGAGGGAGGCGAGCGAGATAGTCATGTATCCCAGATACATACGAACCACACTAGATACACACTAGATACATGCATTTGTATGTAACTGGTCTGATTCACATGAATCTGGGGTACCGGATACATAGGAGAGTGGCGAGCGAACCAGAAGAGAGGCGAGCGAACCAGAAGAGAGGCTTGAGAGATTTGTCTATGTATCCCAGATCGATACATGTAGATCCACTTGGATACAATGTATCTAGAACAAATTATACTTAATTTTGACCACATGTATCTCGAAAACCATGTATTTGAACGTATCTGGATGTACCAAAATCGGATAGGATTCGTAATATTACAAATTAGAATGTATCTAAGTAATTAATTCATAAATTAGTGAGATTTATGTAAGTTTTTCAAAAATTAATACATATAAAATAAAGATAAAGAAAGTAATAACTAGTCAAATTACCAACAAAATTTCCATTCTAACAAGTCAATTGTGCGTGAAAGAATGGCAACTTGGAAACTTACGAGAGGGATCGATGTGCTTAGAAACTACGTAGAAAGACTATACCTTGGATTATTAATGGAATATTTTCCAATAGATACAAAAATCAAATTACTTTACTACTATATAGAAGAGTCTAGGAAGCAGGTCTTCATCAATATGTCTGCTTCCTCGATAAGGATAATTTGGTCATTTTAAGAAGCGGCTAGAAGTAGACATCTCTTCGTCGACGTGTTTACTTCTAGCCAAGGGTATTTGTGGAGTTTTTGTGCTTTTTTTTTTTTTAATTTGTTTGCTTACTTTTCTTTTTTAGTTTGTTATAATATATTTGAAAATTACGTAAAAATATTATATATCACAAATTAATCACTTAAATTATTTAAAAGCCATATAAAAAATTCGGTTGACTCTCGAAATTCTATTGATGCCACATAAAATGAAACTTGAAGTTGAATTTTGAATATTTTCAAGATTCGAAAAGCCCATCTTCAATAAGTTGTTTTCATAAATCTTCAATCCAAATCACTCACAAATTCTGTTCGTATCCAAACACAACTTCAATTTTTTCGTAAAAGATGATACTATTCTATTATATTTAATTATATACTTTTCTTTTTAACTCTTTTAAACCCTTATTTTGTAATTCTTAATTTTTCCATTTCATTTTTTAAAATCAACACTTCTTTGCCCTTTTACAGCGAAAAAAGGCAATTTTTTGGGAATAAATGATAGGACACCTTTTTTATTTAATATATTTAGTTAAAAAGAAAAGAAAAAACTTAAAAATCAACAAGTCTTCGAGTCAAGCAGTCAACATCTCGACTACAATTTTTGATAGATACTTCATAATTTCTTTTATTTCAATTTATGTAATACTTTTTTCTTTTTAATTAATTTAAAAATAAATCATATTTTCTACCGTCAGTTTCACTTTGTTTTTTTTTTTTTGATGACTTTTAAATTTTATTTTTCACATGACATGTTTAAAATCACGAGATTAAAGAGTATTTTGCTTCATTATACATATTTTTAGTTTAAAATCACAAAATTTAAAAATCTTCTTTACTTTCTTAAACTCCATACCAAGTCGGCTACAAATTTAATAGTTATTTTCTTTGTTTCAATTTATATGACACTCTTGTCTTTTAAATCATCTACATATCTTTAGTTTAAGATCATAAAATTCAAAAAAATTCTCTACTTTCTTAAACTCCAAGCCAAGACAATAAATCAGTTCAGAGAAATAAATTAAAATTTTAAAAAATATATTTTACAAAAATTCATTTTTTTTTTAATTATAAAAACTTCAAATCCGTGAAAATTGGGACGGAGGGACTCCTATAAATAAGCAAAATAGCAAATAGATAGCTACTTGACACACATCTCATTTCCTAGTCTAAAAAAGTAGCTAGTATTAGCAATTAAAGATTATACATTAAAGAAAAACTATTAATTATTTTTATTGATTGATGGATCTTTATAAAATTAAGTGTATTTAAAAATTTGTAATCACAAATATATTCTTATAAAAGGAACATGCATGGAGATATGCAATTTATCAATCTGGTGTCTTAAAATATTCTAAGATTTTATTTTTGAACTATAGTTTGCTCATTTGATAGGATTATATAAGAATTGGGAAAATTTAGATAGTTTCCATAACTTGTGGGATTTTAATGTTTTTGATAAGAAAAAAATACCACTTAAGAAATTCAAATTACATGCCCAAACTTCAACTTCAACTTCTAATCAATCTAATTTCAAATTACTGATTCTAAATCAAATTCAAACGGACCCTAATAAAGTTGTGGAGAAGACTTGTTGGAGTCTTCTTGACTTGATTAATACATACAATTTAAGAGGAAGAAAAAAAAAAGCCTCATTAAAATCAAGAAGTCGTCTAGTCAAACAACCAATGAAGCGTTCGAACAAGTGATTATTAATTAGTTGATGTTATAATTGTTTAAATATCAATAAAATTAGCTAGCTAGCCTTGTTTATGAAAACGTTGTAAAGGAATCTTTTTTATTTATATTCCCCCGTTTACTTTTACTTGTCACATATTCCTAAAATAGATGTTATGTCGCGATTTTACTATTTTTAGAAAAATCACTTTTGAAATGTTCTAAGTATAAAACAATTCAACAAAAATACTTAGAAAAAGAGTCGCCACTTATTTTTTTTAAAGAAATTAAGAAAACTTAATTTAAATAGACTCTAATAGATTAAGTCTTTAAAAATTTAGAGAAAATGGATAAGAGGTTCTTATTTCCACTTTAAAAAGTTATTAGCACTTAAAGTAGCCGCTAATGTGCGGTTATCCAACGATTTGAAAGATATTTGACTAACTCTTTGTAAAAATGATTAAATAAAGATTTATTTTTTATTTTTTTTGAGTTTTTTTATTTTGTATAGAAAAAGTGGAAGGCAACTTGAACATTTGAAATAAATAAGAAGTAACTATAACTTTTTTTAAAATAAAAAATAAGAAAATAAATTAAGATTATATTTTTTACAAATAGATTAAGGTTAAAACTTTAAAAATAGATCATGTAAGAATTTAATTGAATCACTTTAAAGATTATAACTTAAACCAATTTCATTAAGTAGGAAAAAAACCTATTTTTAAATTAATTAAAGATAAGTGAAAAGTTTCGACTAAAAAATATTTGATTAAGTAAATAAAGAACACAAGAGTTGATTAAAAAAAAATTTACTAAAATAAATCCAACACAAAGAATATAATTCATCTTTTGGGGGATTCAACTAAGTTAATTAACAATTCTAAAGTTAGAGTTCATAAAAAAAAAGAAGATAAGTAATCACAATTAAATAACTTAAGAATAAAGGAGAAATTGAATTTGGCCCCTTTTGACCTAAATTCACTGTTGCGCAAAAGGTGAGTTGTTGTTGATGTATTTTTGGGCTTTTGACCCACTTTCTCCCTTGTATATAGTTGTATATCAGCTCTTTGAACCTGCGTTTTGACTTTCGAGACCTGTATGTATATATTTTTTTTTCGTGACATTCGGCATAGGGCTGACTCGGAGAGTTGTTGGGTTCATCCCAACAAACAAAAGAGATGCAAGGGTGGAAATGGAGTCCGTTGGACTCCATGGGAGTTTCACATGCAAATAAAGAATAATATGGATTAATACGCGAGAAAGGGACATTTAGCAATTAATGAATTCATACAAACAATTTTACTAGTAAATAATTCACATAACCGGAATGCCTAAATTATTTGCACCAAATTAGCTAATAGATAGATTAATTCACTTTGCACAAGATATTAAAATCATAATTTGAGAGGAGTTAATCATGCATGGCCTAGACAAATTCAGTTTAATCTTACTAGGAATTAGTAGCAAATTTTATGATTAACTTATCGCTAATGTGCTCAAATGCAAATATGAATTTAACTAAAACATATCATATTAATCCATGGAGATAATAAGCTAAATGCAACATTTTGACAAGCTCAAGTCTTATACAAAGAAAGAGTTAATACTAACGAAACTAACAAAGATCGGCTACCAAACTAAATGGGTTGAGTTGAGGCCTTTTCGAGTATTGCTAGATTTAGCGTAGTAACAAGATAATATCTTTTTAACAAAGTAGACTTAACTCTCGGTCAAGAACTCAAGACTACCATCCAAATCAAATATTTAAGAAGAAAAGAAGAAAAAAAAAAGGGAAAGAAGCAGTGCAACATGAAATGCTAAACAAAAATTAGATATCCTCTAGCAGTGAATGAAGATAGAAAAAAAAATAATAGTAGCTTAATAATGGGATGAAAAAAAAAACAATTAGATTCCAACCAATATTTCATAATAAGCAAGGAAGGAAAATGACCACCCATGTTAGAAAAAATCATAGCTTTTAGGGGGAAAATTAACTGTGAATTTACATAAGCTATTCATTTTTGAAAATGCAAGTAAACAATTAATACCAATATGCAATTACAAAGACAAAGTTATCAACTATAAACTGAACTAAAGAAAAATAATGTTAAAGCTACTGCTTTTGATAAAGTGAATACCCACTATGTTGACACCATTATTGAATCTAGAATTTTAACATCACTACAAAGCTATTAATAATAGGCAACATGTCCCCACACCTATACCTTAGCATTTCAAGTTGGTAAAATAGGTAGATGACTACATATTTGAAGGCATTTCAAGAAAAAATTATCATGATTCAACCAAATTAGGACTCAAATCAGCATAATAATAAATAAAGCAACCAAACTTAACACATATTATCACACCTGACTAGTCTAACAATGAATAAGACATTAAAGATTATCTTGATAGATATTAATTCAAGATGAATTGTGTACATACCATCCAATATAGGAACAAAAATCTAGAGAAGATTATACTAGTATTGAGACAAACAACAGTAAAAAAAATAATTAATTAATGGGTAAACTTTCTGACCATAAACTAACTTGAAGTATCCTAGACATTTTCACAAAGAGATAAACATATCTGAAGCAATACAACACTAATCTAGTCAGAACACGGCTCTAAAAATTAACACAAACAACCCTACGTTCAAGCAAAATCCAACCAAAACTTAAAACGAACTGATATAAAGAGTGTTTACCTTTTATAGAGCAGCGACCTGAGACGACAAGCGAAGAGCGATTCCACTTCGATCCCACTAAAAGGTGAGGAAAAGAACTTGAAAGAAAATTGAAAATCCGAGGCTCAAACCTTCGTGGGTTTGATTTCGAAGAATACTATTCTCCAACCTTCAAATTCCAATTCTCTATCTCTAAAAAGCTACTAATACCATGTATTTATAGCCAAAACTAATATTTGAATTCCAATAGCCGTTTGAGCGGGAAGTGGAAGATTGATTGGAAAGAATGGAAGGGAAGATAAGCAAGTTTGGTGAATTTGCTGAATTTGTTTGTCGATGAGATTTGAACATCCCAGAGTCAATTTTTGATGCTGCTAGTTTCCGTTTGAGATATGGAGCATTACTTTGGAACTACGGCAAGAGGAAAATTGATATTGGAACTGTTAGTGAAAGTGAAACAACTGGAAAAGGTGGTCTGTCAATTCAGAAGGGGAAGAATTAAAATGTAGCATGCTATTGAAGAGATTTATTGTTGAAATTTGTTCTTTAAAAAAGGTTTTGTTGCAGTTTTGGATATCACTTTAATTGCTATTTTCGTTCCGTTTTGGTGCCTATTTTGTGTTGAAACAACTCACAAACACTTTAATTGGTATTTTAAATCATTTTGGTGCTTTTATTGTATTTCGATCAATGTTGGTTCTTAATTGTTTGTGTATATTTTTCAAGTTAATTGTTCATTGAGTGATGTTGGTATGTTATACCAACAATTCAGCCATTACTATAATAGACTCACCATTAATGTATTTTCGATTTGTTTTTGTGTCTACATTGTGTTTAATTAACTAAAAAATACTGAATTGGTACGTTTGTTCAGTTTTGGTCAGTCTTTATGCTTGTATTTTGATCAGTTTTGGTTCTTAATTGTTTGTTTATACAGTGTCAAGATCTTGTATTTAATTGTGGTGTCAAATCACCTTTTTTTAAAGTTAATTAGTTGTATACAGATTCATTGTGTGTGGTTGGTATATTATACCAACAATCCAGCCATGAACAAACAAAAACATCTAGTTGTTTGTGTATATACTTGTCAAAATGAGTGTCATTGTATTGTCAATACTATCTATTAAAGTCACTTAGATGTAAAAAAAAAATGTGTGTCATTGTGGTGTCACTTATTATTTGCGTTCATTTTACACAAATGGTTTTTGTCTTTTTTTTGGTATACCTACACAAAATGAAACACCAAGTTCATTATAAACTACACCTAGTAGTATATAAAATCATATACACCAAATTCACGATCAATTCCACCTAATATTATACCAAAAATATTCACGAATTTTGACTTTTATATATGCAATGAAAAAATCCAGAATTTTCACCTAATATTTCACCAAAAAATATATCAGCAAATTTTGTTGTTTATAAATAACCAAAAAATAATATGATGTTTTACACCAGAACATAAACCTAAAGAATTTCATGAATTACCAGCTTTTCAGCCATGTATAACACCAATTTTTACAAATATTCCTTATTATTATACCAATTCATATGTAAAACTTCATTGTGCCGTAAACCAAACAGTACGGGTATTTTATTGTTTGTAGCCAATTTTCTGTCAAATTCTTTTAATGTGTGTGTATATACACGTCAGAATGATGTATTATACCAATTCATTTTGCTATTTTTTTCACCAAGAATACAACAAGTAACTAACATACATCAACAAACACTCAATTACAATAACAATTACTAATCATATAACAATTAATACATCGATAATATGAACCAGACATTTAACATTAACCAAAGTAAAATTATCATACGCCAAAATACATCCGCATTTGTCCAAAAAACAAATCCAACTGCATATGCTTCATGTCAACCCAAAACAAAAAACATTAAAACACACCAGTGTTAGTTCTGTTGCTCATTTTTTGGGCAAGTCTACTTATTATGCTCGGGTGTACCACATCTACTACAAGTCATTTTACTCCTTTTATATTTTCCTTCGTTGTATCCCTTTTTACGGTCGTTGCTTGGTGGTCTGCCTGGTTGTTTTCTTGTAATTGGTGGTAACACTATTTCTTCCAAAATATGCGATGGCATATCCCAAGTGCTTTCACAATGCCATGTTTCTATTGGGATGACATAGGTATCTTGATAATTCGTATTACTGTAATAGGTTGAACAGCAATCTTCGCGATGTTTTTGTCTATGTCTGATAGCTTTAACTGCATGACTACATGGAATCTCATCACGTTGGAATCTTCCACAGGTGTACACATCCGAGTGTTCAAACATAGTGTAAACTATTTCGCACCATATATAACAGTATGAAGATATTCAGTTATATTGGTGTAAAAATAAACTATTGCTATATTGTGTTTATTAAGGTACTTAAGTTGTATACTTGAGTTTTTTTCCCTAGAAATAATGTCAGCACAAGAGACTAGGCCTTTGCATTCTGCCTCTAAAGCTTCTTTGATTCATCAATGAGTTTAAATCCTGTAACACTTCTATTTGGGATTGCTGTTTTCTCAGTACTATTGATTCCATCCAATAGAATTGATGCATCACAACACTATTCATCATGTACATAACAACAAATATATGAGTCTATTCAATGGTAATAGAAAATTGTACCATAAATATTAATGGGCTACAAAGGTTAACCCTAAGGGAATTTTGTGGTCAATAGGTTACAAATGGTATTTATGTACCAATTATAACAATTTAAGGGTATTTTGTGTCTTTTTTCCGATTTTCATTCCTTTTTCATGGATTTTTTTAATTTTGTTTTTTTAAAAAAGATTTTCTAGAAGATGCATGGCCCATAGAGTGACACTTGATAATGTTGCTGAGAAGACTTCCTGAACTTTAGCAAGAAATTAACAAGTCTTCGAGTCAAGCAGTACACTCAATATCTCCACTACAATTTTTCATGGCTATTTTTTAAAATTTATGCAACGCTCTTTCATTTTAAATCAGTTTGAAAAAAATCATATTATTTCTGTTCTAATTTATTTATCTTACTTTTGTTTTGATACCTTTTTAATTTCAACTATTTACATGTTTATTATCATGAATGTGAAAACGTTGAGACTTCATCAACGTGGGCATGGTGTACATGTATGGCCCAAACAGGGACATGAATTGATAAAGTTGTAGAGAAGACTTGTTGACTTAATTAATATATACAATTTAAAAGAAAAAAAAAATATCTACATGCATCTTCTTGATAGCTATAAATACATAATGCTTGGCCTAGCGAAAAATATAAGCAAACACCCACTTTACACCAATACTTTTCACTTTCTAGTCTAAGGCATTACACACCATGAAAATGTTAGCAATAACACTATGGGTTATGTTGTTTTTTATTTTGATACATACCAAGTTTGTTGTTTGTGTAGGGATTTGCAGAGAAAATGAGCAACGAGCGTTGGAGACCTTGAAGAAAGAAGTACATGATCCCTTGAATATTCTCTCTTCTTGGGTTGTCGGAAAAGATTGTTGTGAATGGGAAGGGGTCGTGTGCAACAATCTAACTCGTCATGTGCTTGAACTGCATATAGGGCTTGCTTGGTACGAGAGGGCTTATACATATCTAAGGATCAATAGCCTTGAGTGGTTGACAAGTCTTTCGAGTCTTGAGAACCTAGAAATGCGAAGTGTTGATCTTAGCAAAGTTAATGAATGGCTACAGGTTATTAATATGCTTCCTTCTCTTGTTGATCTTCGTTTATACAACTGTAGTCTTCATCATGTAACACCTCTACTTGATCATCACAATTTTTCTTCTCTCAAGTCTCTCGATCTTTCTGGAAATTACAACTTTAGTTCTTCTATTCCCAAATGGGTTTTCAACCTCCCCAATCTCGTTTCTCTTGACCTGAGTGACTGTTATTTTACTGGCCCGTTGCTTGACGGTCCAGTTAACTTGACTTCTCTCACAACCTTCAAGGCTTCTGGAAACTCTTTCAATTGTCGTTTACCCAAATGGTTGTTTGATTTGAATCATCTTGAACATCTTGATCTCCATTATAGTGGCTTTGAAGGTGCGATACAAAGTAAGAGCGGAAACAGAACAAAACTTAAATATCTCGATCTTTTTGGAAATTACAACTTAAGTTCTTCTGTTCCGAAATGGGTTTTCAACCTCCCAAATCTCGTTTCTCTTAACCTGAGTTACTGTAATTTTATTGGCCCGTTGCTTGACGGTCCAGTTAACTTGACTTCTCTCACAACTTTCGAGGCGTCTGGAAACTCTTTCGATTGTCGTTTACCCAAATGGTTGTTTGATTTGAATCATCTTGAACATCTTGATCTCCATTATAGTGGCTTTGAAGGTGCGATACAAAGTAAGAGCGGAAACATAACAAAACTTAAATATCTCGATCTTTCTTACAATAACCTCAACTCCACTATACCAAATTGGCTCTACCGGTGCAAAGATCTAGAATCAATTATCCTTACTGAAAATCGTTTTGAGGGAAAAGTTTTAAGTTTGATTTCAAATTTGAGCTCAATAACTAAAATTGACCTTTATGGTAATATACTTTCTGGAAAGTTACCAAATGTAATTGGAAAGTTAGGGAAATTAGGATACCTTGATCTCTCAGAAAATCTATTTGAGGGAGATGTATCTGAATTATTCAATTTTAGGAGTAATTTCCTTTCTGTGGGATCGGGAAATACTTCTTCTTTATCTCATTTGAGACTTGACTCAAATAAACTCACAGGAGCTCTTCCGAAAAGTGTTGGCCAACTTTCAATGCTAGAATACTTTTTCATCTCTAACAATAGGTTAGAAGGTGTTGTAACAGAAAGTCATTTCTCTAAATTAACTCAATTACAAGTCTTCTATGCATCTAGAAATAATCTGACTTTAAAAGTGAGCCAGAATTGGATTCCACCTTTTCAAGCCATTGCCATTGTAATAAGCGGCTGGAATATAGGCCCTTTGTTTCCCACGTGGCTCCGAACTCAGGAGATGATAAGGAATGTCGATATATCAGATGGTGGAATACAAGGTGAGGTTCCAGCTTGGTTTTGGAACTTGTCTTCTCAAATTCGATTTCTCAATCTTTCTCATAACCAATTTGTTGGTGAGGTTCCAATCATCTCAGTACCATCGTGGATAGATGGACAACGTCCTTGGACGATGTACTTTGGTTCCAACAATTTTAGTGGACCAATACCATCGATTTCAACCATTGTAACCGAGCTAGATCTCTCAAACAATTCTTTTTCCAAAGGTTTATCTAACTTTTTGTGTGAAGCAAAGAATGGATCTTACAAATTGGAGATCTTAAACCTCGGGGGAAACAATTTATCAGAAGATATTCCTGATTGTTGGATGAATTGGCCAAAGTTGACAGTTTTAATCTTGAGGGAGAATAATTTGATTGGAGGCATACCAAGATCCATTGAGGTTTTGAGTGAGTTGCATTCCTTGGACTTACGAAGAAATAGACTTAATGGTCTGTTTCCTTCATCCTTGAGAAACTGCACAAGACTGCACAAAATAGATTTAGCTGAGAATGAATTTATTGGAAAATTACCATTGTGGTTGGGAATGAGGTTTCCAACCTTGATAATCCTTATCCTTCGATCCAATAAATTCAATGGTGAATTACCTCAAGAACTTTGTCACCTCAAAGATCTTCGAATCTTAGACCTTGCAAACAATACATTTGTTGGAATCATACCAAGGTGTATTGGCAATTTGAGTGCGATGGTCAAAGAAAAAATTAAATTGGAAGATGATGAAGACTTAAATTATTCTTATTTTATGGGAGTTCTGATAGAGAGTGCAATGGTGACGACTAAAGGCAACATGTACCAGTATGACACAATTTTGGCGTTGTTTACAAGTATGGATATGTCTAGCAATAATCTTTCTGGAGATATTCCTATTAGTCTAACACGTCTTGCAGGATTAAGATCATTTAATTTTTCCAAAAATAACCTAACTGGTAGGATTCCAAATGACATTGGTGACATGAAAGTATTGGAATCTGTTGATCTTTCAGAAAATCAACTTTATGGTCAAATCCCACAAAGCTTTTCGAGTTTGACCACTTTGGACTACTTGAATCTATCTGATAACAATTTGTCAGGTATGATACCATTGAGCACTCAACTTCAAAGCTTTGATCCCACGAGTTTTCAAGGAAATAAACTCTGCGGGCTCCCACTCTTGGTGAATTGTAGTTTGGATAGTAATATTCCAAATGACAAGTATGAAGATGACGAGAGTGATAAAGATGAAGTGGATTGGTTTTACATTTCAATGGCAATAGGATTTGCACTAAGCTTTTGGAGTGTATGTGGTTCATTGCTTTTCAAGAGATCATGGAGACATGCTTATTTTCGTTTTCTAGACCGTAGCTGGGAAATGTTGCTTGCAAAGGTACCAGTATGTTGAGAGATATGGTTAAGGATATTGCTATCATTCAAAGTTAGTTTGTGTGCTTACATTTCTCTTGTTAGAAATCATGTTGTTTCATTTTGTTTTGAAAGATGTAGACGTTTATATCTTAACAACTTCCTCAAAAGAATGTTTATTAAAATGTTCAAACAATGTTGTTTCTTTCATAGTTTCAGTTTTCTTCTTTCAATAACAGAGTTGTGAGGCATAGGTTAATTTCTTTATTTGTAATTTTTTTAGTAACTTCATTAAAAAAAGTTCTTTATTATAACTATATAAATAATACATCAAACAGAAAAAATATCATTTTGAAATTTTTTGACAAGACATCTTATCGGTCAAAGTTTTAGAGGGACTGAACTGAGAATGTCAAAATGGTCCAAATTAACTGATTGACCCACCCAAACTTGAGCGGATTGGGCCGATCATGTCTTTATATGCAAACTTTAAAGTAACAAAAGCTAGCAAGGCAGAGTTCTCTGCTTTGGCTGGATAGAGTACTTCACTTGTTGTCCTTCAATTCCGTGCCGGGGGCGTCAACCTGCCCCACACCACACCCACCCTCGTGTAGCCGAGCTATTATTCATGATCGAAGGAAGCCTCGAGGTTGACTTAGTGGACAGTATTAACAAGCTCTGTACTCACTCTACAAATTTGGTGACATGTTTGTGTTTCCAAAAGGACTAGTGCATTATCCGTACAATCAAAGATCGGATTCTGGCTAGGTCATTCAAGACTGATGTTGCAACCATTCAGAAAATCAAGGCTGATCTCTCATCCTTTTGATCGTAAACCAGTTTAACGATGGATTAACAACGAATTATCAACAAATATTATTAGCCACATGCAATTTAGTCATAGATTTACGACAAATGTCATAGCTAATTCTCTTCTTTTTGTGTGTATAGTGCTTGTCCTTAATTATTCTAACTAGTGGTATTAAATTACTCTTTTTGTCCCAATTTACGTGACAAATTTTGAATTTTACGAGTCAAAATCTTTTCTTTGACTATAACTTTATTTCTTTTAAATATTTTAAATTATTAAATATTGTGACTTATAGACTATAGTACTTTTTATATAGTTTTCGTATATGTAAATTTTATTTTTAAGAAATTGAATTTTTCATATCCGTATTCACTATTAAACTTAAAAAATTTGACTCTCGAAATCCGAACTAAAAAGCCAGTCATTCTAGGAATTGGCTTATCTTGGAAAGAGACAACAACTTCTCATAACATATCTCAAGGTGTGTTTTGTATGTATTCGTTTTTTCATGTTTTGAAAAATATTTTTTCTAAAAATAAGTTTCTTTTGTAAATTGAAAAAATAACTTTTTTTTAGAGAAGTAAAGAAAATAAGTTCCATAAGTGATATTTCAAAATTCATTGTTTCTTTTCCACCGTGAGCACTCTTGATGAACTCAAAACATACTATAAAGTATGTGCTTCGTTAGTCAAAGATAATACATAATTTAAGATCTACTCCACAATGGTTGGTTTTAGTAATATATCAATATATTCTAGTCAATATTATCCAGAAAATCAAACTTCAATTGTTGGTATGATTAAAAATACGAATTTAAACAAAAAATAGTACTTCTCACGTACTCAATATTCAACCTAAGTTATAATTGATTCCTATGAATTCAATAATTACTTATTATGCATTAGCAAAATGAGATTTTTCTTCGAATAATGTACTCTTTTTCAACACAATAGTACTATATAATTAAGATCATGAAAAATGTATTGCCTTGGTGTGAAAAGTGTTGATTGACTGAAGTTGTTTTGATATTTGAGATCGAGCAGTGTAGAGTCGACCCGCCTCATGTTAGGGTCAGCCGATATCCGATACTACTGAGTACATGTGGATTTCATACTCACTTTTGCCTTTTCATCACCTTTATTGTGTAGGTTCAAATAAATTATTCTAACTAGTGGTATTAAATTACTCTCTTTGTCTCAATTTACGCGAAAAATTTGAATTTTGTGATTCAAAATCTTTTCTTTGACCATTACTTTTGCATATATCTTTTATGAATTTTTAAATATTGTAACTTATAATACTTTTTATGTAGTTTTCATATACCTAAATTTTGTTTTTAAGAAATTGAAAACTTTCCTATCCGAATTCACTATTAAAATTAAAGAAAATTGACTCTAGAAATCCGAACTAAAAAGGCCAGTCATTCTAGGAATTGGCTTATCTTGGAAAGAGACAACAACTTCTCATAACATATTTCAAGGTGTGTTTGGTATGTATTCCTTTTTTTCATGTTTTTTCTCAAAGTAAGTTTCATTTGTAAATTGAAAAACTTATTTTTAAAGGAGTAGATAAAACAAGTTTCATAAATGACATTTCAAATTCATTCTCTCTTTTGATGAGCTCAAAACATACTATTTATTACGCGCTTTGCTAGTCAAAAATAATATAATTTAAAATCTATTCCACAATGATTGGTTTTAGTGAAATATTACTCACTTGGTTCACTTTTACTTGTCACTTATTTCTAAAATAGATTTTCATTTTTACTTGTCACTTTTGATATATCAAGAAAAAATAATTATTTTTTTCCATGTTTTATCCTTAGCATTAGATATTATTCTCTATATCATTTTTCAAGATCCAATACTAAACATTAATTAGTAGGGATATATGGTAAAATACTTATATCAATAATTGTTTATTTTGAAAAGAGAAAATGGTCTAAAGCCCCCCCAACCTATACCCGAAATCCCAACTACACACTCCAACTTCACGGGTGCCCTATTACCCCCCTAAACATTTTATTTCTCTATTTACTACACACCCCAGTGCTGAGCTGTCATAGGAGGTGAGAACACCTCCTCTAGGCGCGTTAGAAGAGGAAAAAAAGTTAGAAAAAGGAATAAAATTGGAATGGTCATCTTCCCCAAATTAAATAAACCATTGTTCCTTCTTCCCCACCATTAATCCTTATTTCTTCATCAATATTTTGACGATTTTCTTTTGGGCTTAGCTAGGGTTTAGTTGTTTATGTTCATTTCAACTTTAAATCTTAAAGTTAGGGTTTGTAATCTGCTCTAATTTCTTATTTAGGTTCTTTGATTTTCTATAATTTCGTCAAAAATGGCAAATGAAAACTTGAATAAGCTTTGTATGGATGAATCAGACCCAATGCTCAACGCTGTAGTGAGATGCAAACATGGGATTTTGCTAAATTTGAAAACTTCTTGGTCGAAATTAAATCCGGGAAGAAGATTTTGGTCTTGCCCATGCTATGGTGTATGTGTTTTCCCTTGCATTATTGCTTCACTTTATATTCAATTGATGCTAATGTACTATTTTTCTCTATTTTTCAGTCTAAAAACTGTAAATTTTTTCGATGGAGGGACAAAGAAGAAGTGGATCCAAGATCAAATTTTATCCTTCCAAGATTGGTGAATAAAATCAATGAGTTGGAGCAAGAGTTATGGATTAGGCAGGTTCATATTGACAACTTGAGTAACTCTAATTTGATATTGGAGAGGAGGCTCAATGGAAGGTGGAAATGGTGTAGTAGGTTCCAATGGAAGATGTTTTTGTGTATTTTCATTTGTGTTGTTGCTATGTTCATCAGCAACCAATCTATTCCAAAGTAGTATTTGATTTGTATTATTGCTATGTTTAGAGGAGTTGTCAATGTATGTGACAAATTTTGTATATCTCTCTCAATATATATCAATCTATCTATGTTTTCAATTGAAGCTTGTGTAAATTGCTTACACTTCATCTGTAAACTGTAAATAGCTAACATAATTAAACACAACACCATATGTAAACACAACAACCTAGCCAACAAAATAGAATAGTTAATTCAATAACCAACACAACACAATATGTAAACACAACTGAATATCCAATACAATTGAATAGACAACACAATGCCATTTATAAAAACAGCTGAACACAAAATGACCATTCATTCATACTTCAACATCACTATTCAATACCAAAATAAAGTCACATTCATAAGGCCTCACATAAGGCAGAATTTACCAATAAACAAAGACAAACAAAATCAAAAATAGTAGACCCTTAATGAAATAGTTTGCATGTCTACCGGACTAACTTAAAAAAGTGCTTAAATACATCAACACCACTACAATTTCCATGGCATCTTTGACTGTAAAGAAGTGCTATTTTGACTTGGATTATTTGAACTACTTCCCACTGTCTTCTTTCTTTGAATCTCT